>CM076578.1:806693597-807293597 GCA_034641835.2 Pinus albicaulis | reverse complement strand
ACATGATGAAGGCTCAAGATCTCTAGATCTATAAATGGTGAATGTCAAGGATGATCTGAAAAGAAGTGAAGAAGACCTGGCGCAATCCTGGTGAAGAGATTGAAAAAGATACGGATAAGTTTATAGATGCCTTTACGTTACTAACGAAGTTCATCTTTTATAGATCTATACGCGGGTTGGTTTTCATGAGCGATCCAGTTGGCCAGGGTACGTGGAAAGGAAAAGGGCATATGCGCAGTTAGGGGTTTTTCTACGAGTACCTTTGAAGTATCACCTTGAGTTCATCTTACGTAAAGCGTGTATATACGTGGTTACGATTAAATAAAGTGTGTATGATTTCTAACCTAATGGTTCTTTGAAGTTAGTTATTTATATCTGTCCCAGTGCAGGTTATATACGATATTAAGTTTACGGTGGTCTCCTTGTTGTTTGAAGCATTGAAAGCGAATATGATTATTGATAAGTGAAGGGTTGTATTGAAGCTGTTTGATCCAGTTTGAAAATTGATGAAACGTGGTCTGCAGTGGTGCTGAGGGTCGAAGCCCTCAGTAAGGGGGTAGTAGCTCCCTTCCGGGAGAGGTGGGTAAACGATGGTAAACGAGAGCAGGGGGTTGTAGCTCCCTTTCAGGATAGGCTGGTAAACGAGAGAAGGTTTTATCCTTCTGCAGGTGAGTGTCTGCGTGCTGGTTTGAGTCTGCACCAGTACATGATTGTAAGAATTTTTCTTATTAATAAATTTTGAAGGCTGAAGGAACGGCAGTGGTGTTTTTCTCCCGAATTCGGTTTCCACCTAAAAATCCCGGTGTTCATGTGTGTTGCATATGTGTGATGATTATTCTATTCTGTCTACACCTGTTTACTATTTCTGAAATATCTGATGAATGAATAATGCAATGATCCGAGTTAAGATTCAAACACATAATTAGATCTCTAGACATACGCAAGTTCTGTAAAGGATATCTGCGTATATACGCTAGTTTCCTTCAGTAAAGTAGCGTATGGGTTTTTAGAAAAGAAAAAGTAAAAATTTGATTGTCTGCACTAAATACTGATTTACCCCTCCCCCCCTCTTAGTATTTTTCCCAATAGTCGGATTGGTCAATATCACTGTGTGACTTGGTTCTAAATAATATCTTTGAATGATACAAGTCAAAGTGAGGATTTTTCAAGACTTTAAGGTTTTGAAGGACAGATCTTGTTCTTTGGATAGTCCTATTAGTAGTTAAATTTCCAGCTCTAGAAGTTTTCCATAAAATATTTTCTGGATCATCAACTATTGTAAGAGGATTAGGGTCTGGATGAGATCTGGTATTAATCCTATGTGAAGCCATATTTCAAACTCACAATTTGGAGAGGTTGAATGTTTTAAGACTTTTGTCAGAAGGTTAACCTCTAATAGTGTTTAGTAAACTTCTAAAATATGGTACTAGGCTTCTAAACTTCTTTAGGGCTTCTTTAATACAATCCTAAGGAAATCTGAAAGTACTAGTGTAGTAATAGGCCTATTGGGGCTAGTGGAGTCACCAGGTGAAAATGTTTAGCTGTTTTGAAGGTAAATGTGTATGGTCCACCACCAATAATTGACAAAAAACCAATCTAGGGAGGTTTTTAGGGATTTCTGAGTTTATTTTCTGTAGTTCTAAGTTTTGTAAGAGTTCTCTATACCTGAATCATCATTTAGCTAAGATGGTGAAACAAACAAAGTCTACTCTATGAGCATCAACTAAGTTTTCTATGATTAATAATGGTTTATGGAGTCCTAAGTTATACTTTGTTTGTCACTGACTCACAAAGTCCCACCGTGATCGCTAGAATGTTGCGGTTCCATGATTTGGCAGATTGGTATACCAAATGACAAGGCAACATGGAACCATCCTTTAGAATCCTAGGATCTAGCCTTCCTAGACTCAAAGAGGGATCCCTTTTATTTGTTTGCAAAGGATATAAAATGATTTGCTTTGTAGGGTTGATTTTAGGCTAGTTATTATGTGTGAGGTTTGTTTGATTTGTTTTGGTTGGGCATAAATATCTAGAAGCATAGGTAGAATGAGGAAACTTCTAGGTCATTGGGTAATGGACTCTAATGGAATTCATGATAAGTTCATCAATAGATCGAGGAGTATCATAGGGAAAATATAACTTTTCCAGTGGATCTTTAAGTTTTAAGGGGGTTTATGAGATGGACATCAATTGTAAGAATGAAAAGTAGGGTAAAGGGAAATTAAGAATCCTTTATCATATGTACTTTTGAACAAAAGGACTTAGAATATCACAAAAACATAAAGAGGCAATCAATAGACGGGGAAAACCATAAATTCTACAATCCACTCTTCAACAAGTAATAATTCAAGACAAAATTTTACAATGAAATATAGAAGGCGATAAAATCATTTAACTTCTAGTGATTTCATCTTCAAGGACAAAAAACATTTAAGGCACACATATAATTGTAATTAGAGAAGAGGGAACTCCTAAACATCCTTGATTATAATTATGAAGATCTCTAAAACAATTAGTTAAGCAAGTACAAAGGGTATGATTGAAACAAAACCTCTTTGGCAGACTTTAAAGAATGGTACTTTAGAGAGAGACTTAAAAAATAGTGTTTAAGTGGCAGCAAGTAAGTAGGGAAAACCATAAATCATGCTTGAAACCAATTGTATTCAAATATTTATGAAATAAACATGCTTAAGGGGTCTAAAGAGAAATTAAGAATTCTCTAAAATGTTCTAGCAGAAGAAAACATTAGGGCAGTGAAGAATAAACAGAACTAAGGTGCTTTCAAAGGACATTTCTTAGCCTAAAACCTTTATTCTATTGCAACACGGAAAGGTGGAAACATAATGAAAATAGGAAATAACAATAACAGATTATAAGCACTTCACCAACAACCAAGCTCAGCGATCTAGTGATCTAGCCTCCTCCATCAACAAACAAAACAGGACATCCACAAGTTCTAAGACTTCAATTTCTTTTCGACTTCCAAGAGAATATGTATTACTTCAAAGAGTCATCAAATTCCAACAAGATAATGAGTTTAGATGCAATATTTATGTTGAAAATGAGGAGGTGAAGCCTAAGATAGGGTTTGAGTATTATCTATTACAGAGTAAGGGCACTGCTAACCTTGAAGACCATGCAAGGCTCAAGGCAGGAATATCTGCAGCTACTTCTTTGTTTTAATAACTTCTATCTTAACTTCTAAGGAAAAAATAGGTGAATGTGTTGACTTTAAGGCTTATTCATAACTTTTACAATAACTGCTTGACAGATAAAATATCTTTGACTCAGCTCAATAATAGCCTAATGCTTTTTGAAAGAAACAAAGCACTTAGGTGGCTGAAAATATCTTTGAGAGGAACAATTGTTTGTGAACTGAGTCTTCGAATTTTTCTTAGGTCAATCTGTTCTTTGTTTTTTACTTATTCTGTGTTAAGTCTTAAACTCTCTTTTTATGCTTTACTGTCTGCTTTGCATTATTTTTTCTTAAAACTGTCTGATCTTTCTGTTTTATTTTATTTCCCTTGATCTTTTTCCTTTATCCTTTTAATCTTTCCACTGTCTGCTTTTCACTGGCTAACCATTTTTTTTTCTTATAATTAGGATTAGTCCCTTTTAATTCCTCTGCCTTCTTTCTTCGTTGTTTCTTTGATTTTTTTGCATATTCTGTGTGCAGGAGAGGCCGCTCTTTGCAGGTAGGAGGGTTTATGATCCATCAATGATCATGTTTCATTGATGAATCAAACCCTGAGAAGGCCTCTGATATCCATAATTTTGTATTTAAGACCTCTAGATTGTCATCCAAGGGTTTCATTCATCATTCTCAGACTGTGGGATGGCATTTTGGAATCCTCCGCCATTAAAACCTACACAAACACAAACCATTAGACTTTAAAACCTGCGGAAGGGTTTACTGCAATTTCATGGGTTTTCTGGCTATTGGGAGGTGATTACAGAGGGAGGAAAGGAGTAGGAGGTGGGGTTTTGAAGGTGGAATTAGGCAGAACTTTGAATTTTGGCGCGGGGAAGAAAGTCGGTTTTGATAAACTAGGGTGATTTATCACATGCATTGGAGGCGATAACTGGTTTAGTGTGATGGGCGCACGATACCATTAGGCGATTAACGTGTGGCAGGTGGAAAACCACCTATTTCACATGGGTTGGATGTTATTAAACCCATCAAAATTTTCTATGCGATATGGGATTTCGGCCATCAGATCTCGGATGATGAGATCTATGGTGGGGAATGATCTGGGGAGCGGCATGCAGGTTCGAATGGTGGAGCCTAGGGATAGGTGTCGGACTATGGTTGGGCAGCAGGGCTAAGTGGAAGGTGGGGCCCATGTTTTAATTTTAAAAGGTTAAGGGGGGTCTTTATAAGGCTTGCGGGGGTTATATAATGAATGGGAGGAGGCATATTTTGAATAGGGGGAAGGGGCTAAGAAGAGGCGAAGGGAAAGGTTCTTTGGGGGTAAAAGGGGACTGGGGCCGAAATGGGAAGGGGCTTTAAGAAATAGCAGAAGGTTTGGGTTAGGGTAATGTGAGTGCGAGGGAGCTGAGGCTTTAGGCTGAGAGGGGCCTAAAGGAATATTTCATAAAGAGGGCAGGTTGATTATAAAAACAAGGTTTTTATAAGGTTTAAAAGTGCCAGATAGGTTAAATTTTAACTTTAAACAATGTAAAAAGGGATTTTTACATTGTTTAATATTTTTTTAAAGAAAATGATGAATGAGGGGATTGATGAAGGTTTTGAGAAGGGAAAAATGGGCTTTCAAAGGAAAATGGTATGAATGAGGTTGAAAGTGAGGTGATGAAATGAGGCAAACATGACAAGTGAGAAAAAACCATTTTAGAGTAGTGGGGGCAGACTTTTTAGGAGGCAGAGAGGAAAATATAGTGAAAAATAGATAAACTTAGGATGATGAAGGCACTAAGATTTATAGAACTCACAAAATTTCTCAAATGTTGTTTCTAGAAATCTAGGATCTGAATTTAGTCATCTTTTGGTATCAACAAAAATTATTGATGACTAAGAGATTCGAAGTTTGACACATATGGCCTCTTCTATAAGGAACTGGCCATGTGGAGATTCTTGGAACAATGAGAATTCTGCTCCCAGATGACCAATGCACTCTTTAATGTCGGGAAGGGCATTGCAATGCACCCTTGAATGGAGGATGTTGCACATGCAATGTAGTTAGTCCCTTTAGAGGCACTGTTGGTGAGTTCATAAGTGATATAACATATACTTTAAACCTTTGAAATCTCACAATAGAAGCCATGAATGATTTTTTCTTCTCTTAGGGAATATAGCAACTAAAATGTAAGGGGATGATAGACCCTATTTCATTGATCCTCGAGATGATTTCTAGTTTGACCAGGGCATGGGGGATGCTGCCCAAATTGAACTATAACAAAGATTACCGGGAATATTTGGGTTGATTCAGCTGATAATTGCTCCGTTTTCAAGTGGGGGATTTTTTTCTCCAGAGCTCTTTCACAAATTACTCAGGGGACAAATGACAAAATGTGAGTCCAAAATTCCTATTTATGCCCAAAATTAAAAAAAAAAATCACAAATTACTTGTCTAAATTTTTGTGTCTATTTCTTGAATTTGGTCACGAATTTGTAACATTTTGGCTTGTAAGTGTTGGGATAGCTTGCTTTCAGATCCATTTTGATGATTTCAAGACCTTTCCATTACTGCTTCAGTTCCATGACCGTTGACCTGTCATGGAAGGTATTTTGTTCAGAACTAGTAGATAGGTTAGGGAATTCACTTTCCATTGCACTTATGCATACTAGCCTCCATACTAAAATCTTGCCATAGGTTTGACCCCATCATGTTATGATTATTAAACCATTTTCACTCACCGAATTATAAAACATGATATGATGGTAAAGCCATCTTTTACATGGTATTATTAGTTAGATCCTTGCTAACATATGTCGCCCATGCTGTAAATTGCGGAGGCTCGAGAGTTCTCTTTAGTCCTGCCATTAATTATACATTGAAGTTTCATTCTTCTTCTTCTTCGCCATATTTTTTGGCTTTATACTGTAGAGGCTCCCATTTTTTTGTTGATTTTCTTCACTACATTACATATTGACAATTTGTACATATTTCTCTTAAGTCGGTTTCACTTGGAATCCTATATACACCATCTTTTGACCCTATCTTTCTACAAATTCAGCCATGCAATCATTTAGCTTCTGTGACTCGACACCTTTTCCCATGGATGGAACATTCCTCTGTGTGTCACTTATTAGTTTCGCCACCTTGCATTGAGTGTAGGATTGTTCCTATCCCAGAAACTAGTGCATCTATTTATCGACACTCATTATATCCATTATAATATATGCATTCTTTTATTATTTTTCGTGCTTTGAATATGAAAAAGACAAAAAAAAAATACCCCAAAAAGAGCGGGATCATGACATTAGTTCCACATTTAATGGAAGCTAAAGAGTCAGTTGTGTCACCCTTGAACATAGCACAAAAAATCTAAGTATTTTCTGCATTTTGGGATGGGTTTAGTTTGAATTAGGAGAAGACATAACCTTGTTATGGAGTCAATACTCCCATAGTGGGTTATCTCTTCCAATCAGATGGTGGATTTCTTCATGCCTCCCACATAACAACCTTATAAAAAGTTATGATATGCTGCCATAGCCAACATGATTCATGTTTTTGTTCAAGGGAATTAAACTTGATTCAGCCTTTCTGTTGTATCACGTGACTCATTTCTCAGTTGGCCACCCCTGTCTACCACAGTCTTGTTCTATCACATCACCAATTTATTCCTTTGCTCGTGTTGGTTTGAGAAGGTCTCCATTGGCTTCTTTTGAGCAGGTTTGTCTTGTATCGGCTTCGAAAAATTTCTCTGAGAGTAAACCTAGAGCCACACCCTAGCCCTATTTACATCATTGATAGGTGACCTTGTCCTCATCATTTGATCAACACCATGGGCCTTTGACTGAGTGGTTTCCCTTGTGTTCGACTTCAAGTTTCATTATCACACCTAGGATTTGTGTACTGCCTTGGTTTCCATTTTACCCTATCGGTGGATTCCTTGCCTCTTTGTCAGCTTTCATTATTGGTTAGTTTAGAGGGTTTCTGGCATATGGTAGCTACATTTTGTGCATGCCGGAAATGTGCTTCGGGTTGGTTAATTCACTTTTCTTCATCTGATTCCTTCCAAATTTTTGCCTATGGGTTACACTCACGTTGGACTGATGTGGGATGCTTTAATTCCTTCCTTCCAGCATACCTTTTCCCATCAACTCTGACTCATTTCTCTGGGAATGAGATCTAGAGTCTTTTTTCGGTACCTTAGGGTTTGCAATCATTAGTGGTAGATTCCTTCACTATCGAAAGTGAGAATACATCAATGTCTCCTGATTGGTAGATTCTTTCAAGTGTTCAACTTCAAATCATTCATTTGCACTTGTTAGATTGTATTGGGTACCTTGGCTCTCATCATCATTATCGGTGAGTTGTCTCACGTTTGTTAATGACATACATAAATGACCGATATTCAAACGATTTCTCACATGGTCGACTTCAGCTCATTTATTCCCATTATGTAGAATTGTGCCATAGTGATCGGTGAAGACCTTGGGTTTACATCAACTTATTTTGGTTCACTTTGACATATCCTTCAATTTTTTTCCAGTGACACCATCCACCCTTATATGTTGTAGTTCACCACTACAGGATTCTATATGTTGGCACTTAGGTTACGTGCAGTACCATGTTTTCCACCACTTATGATTTGGTACTTAGAGATTAAGTTGTGACTTAAGTGGTTGGATATATTTGCAGCATCATTGATTAGTCTTCTATATGTGATAATTGGACATGATTTTGATATGTACTTCCCAGGCAGTGATCAGTTGATTCACTATGTACTTTATAGTTTTTGCTATACCTTTATAAATATTGGATTTGCTCCATACTTGTTATGCAGACATACTTTTCTTTCAGTAAACATGGTTATGCTCACCTCATACATGAGATTTATTTCTGATTTCTTTCACTAGTTTTTGGCAGGCTGAAATATGGTGAAGTCGTCTCAAGTCCTCACAAGATTCTTTCTTATGCACATAATACATTTCGTCCATCATGTACCCCTTTTGACCTCATATATTAGGGGGAATTTGTTATAGCATCATTTATAACCTTTATATAGTTGATGACTTGTGTATTGGACTTGGGAATCCTTTTCCTTTCAGACATGGTCAACTTCTTAAAAAACATTACTTTGAATTCCATACATGACTCTGCCCAAAATTTTACGCATGAAGACATGGGTTCAATCATATCTGACCCACATATACAATTTGAACTATTAAAAAGTAATAAAATCCCTATTAATTGGGAGGAGTTTACGAGTTTTACCTGAGAACCACCTATACCAACTCGTGGCCAAAATATTTCACAACTGAAAAACTGATTTGAGGAAGTATAAATACACCTCATTAGGAAGGCCTAAGGGATGGGAGAGAATGCCATTGATACTATAGCTTGTTATAGCCCACATCAAGTCTGATTATCCATGTGCCTCCTGCACTTCCTAGGTTCAGGAAACCCTTGTTTCCTTGTGATGATCACCCTCGCTATGTGACATCCTGTGTGCACCTCTTATGTAAGAATATTTTTGAGTCTTGGATTGGAAAGATCTGAAGGATGGTTTCGCTTGGAGTCGTGGATGATTTTATGTGATATCTTCAATTTATTTTTACATACATCAATAAAATAATATTTTTCCTATTCTCGATGTCATGTTATTATATGTTTGTTTCGGGGAATATCACCCTAGAGGTTCGTTGGGTTACAACCTCCACAGAGCAGGGCCATGCTACTTAAGAAGGACTCACACAACCATGCATGTTCAGAGAAACTAAATAGAGTAGAATGAGGAAGTTACTAGTAGGTCCTACGGTTGAAGCAGATCCCGCAGGGTTCAAACCCCCAGCAACCATCCTTCCTTCTTAACCTGAAAGACAAGAAGAAACAAGCACAAAGAACTGGTTGTACAACATATATATACTCTAAATGTTAGTGAAATTCATATAAAACATCAGATAAATCATAATGAATGCTTAAATAACAATTTTCTCATATATGTAAGCAAACACTAACACGTATATTTTGGGAACAAGATGGTACTTCTGTATTATAAATAGCATGTACAAAAGTAACGAGTGGAGAGATCACCTGAATCCTTCCATGGCCTTCGAGTAGACCGTCGTCTGGATCCGTCCCGCCCTTGCCTCGCTAAGACTCCTTCCAAACTGGTACATACGAGATGACATATAGGGAGATGAGCATCTCAAGGAAACAAGGGTTTCCTATAATGAACTGGGAAAGTGCAGGAGGCACGGGGAATCAGACTTGGATAAGGAATACCAACAGAGTATAATATCAATAATTCTCTCTCTCCCTTAGGCCATACACATGATGGGTTTTTATACTCCCTCCAAGTAGTTTCAACAGTTGGACACAGTTGGCCACGTGCTGGGGTGGTTGAACTACCTGAGTAACCATCAACCCAGCCCAAAAATAGGGAATTTTTATATATTTTTCCATAATTTTAATGGCATACGCAGAAAAGTGCAGCTGGACTCGCGTATACACGCGAAAAGTACGGGCATAGTCGCGTATGGGGATTTTTACACTGTTTTTAAGTGAATTTGTCCAAGTCTATAGGAATGGGTGCCCAAAACCATCAAAGCAATCATGAATCATGGAAGGTGAGAAATTATGCTATAACAGATGCCCCCTAATATATGAGGTCAGAAGGGGTACATGATGGCCGAAATGTATTATGCACATAGAAAGAACTTCTCAAGGACAAGAGAGGACTTCACCAGATTTCAGCCTGCGAAAAACCAATGAAAGAAAACAGAGAGTCAACTCATGTTGAGGTGGGCATACCCATGCTTAGTCCAAAAATACATCATATAGAAAGTAGTGAATAGATCCAACATGTATACAAGTATAGCTGAACTGAAAGTACACAATGAATCATCTGAGCATGGCCCGGAAGTGTAAGTTTGAATCAATGTCCAAGTATCACATATAGAAAGCTGATCAAGGATGGTGCAACTGGATGTCTGATCATATAAGTAACTGAATCTCCAAGTACCGAATCATAAGAGGTGGAACAAACGGTACAATCACGCAACTCGGGAGCCAACATATAAGATGCTGTTGTACTGAACTGCAACATATAAGGGTGGACGACATCACTGGCAGAAACTAAATGGACTGTCAAAAGTGAACCGAATAATGCTAATGCAACCCGAGGTCTTCACCGATCACTATGGCACAATTCTACACAATGGGAATAAATGAGTTGAAGTCGACCATGTGAGAAATCGTTGTATTACCGATCAATGATGTATACAGTTAACCAATGTGAGACAACCCACCGATAATGATAATGAGTGTCAAGGTGCCCCAGTACAATCTAACAAGTGCGGATGAATGAGTTGAAGTTGAACAATTGAAAGAATCTACCAATCAGGAGGCAATGATGAATCCCCACTGTCGATAGCGAAGAGTCTGCCACTAATGACTGCAAACCCTAAGGTACTGACAAAAAGACTCTAGACCTTATTCCCAGAGCAATGAGTCGGAGTCGATGGGAAAAGATCTATTGGAAGGAAGGCATTAAGGCATCCCACATCAGTCCAGCGCGAGTGTAACCCGCAGGCCAAGATTTGGAAGGAATCGGACGAAGTAGAGTGACAGAACCAAAACTGAAGTACGTTTCCGACATGCACAAGATGAAGCTAGCACACAGAAGAAACCCTCTAAACCAACCAATAATGAAAGCTGACACAAAGGCGAGAAATCCACCGATAGGGTCAAATGGAAATCAAGGTACTGCATGAATCTCAAGTGTGATAATGTGTGATGACGTTGAACACGGGGGAAACCACTCAGTCAAAGACCCATGATGATGATCAAATGCTGAGCACAAGGTCACCTATCAATGATGGAAATAGGCCCAGGGTGCGGCTCTAGGTTTGCTCTCAGAGCAATGTGTCGTAGTCGATAAGAGACAAACCTGCTGGCAAGAATTCTATGGGGACCTTCTCAAACCAGCACGAACAGAAGACCAAAACATCTGATGTGATAGAACATGATACTGACAAGACCGGGAAGGCCGAATGAATAATGAGTCAAGAGACACCGCAGAATGGCCGACTCAGGTTAAAATTCCCTTGAACGAAAGCACAACTCGTGATGACCATGGCAGTAAAAAGTGACACTATATAAGTCTGTTATGCAGGAGGTAGAAAAAACTCTCCATATGATTGGAAGAGATAACCAATTGGGGGAGAACTAACAAGTGAAACATGGTAAAGGCTGAACCTAGGTCAAAACTAAAACCATCCCAAATGAAGGAGATATATATAAGTAAATGTGCTTTGTTCAAGGGCGAAAAACTGACTCTGTACTGCCATCAAAATAACGAAGATACATCCCGTTCCCGCTCTTTTTGTTATATTTGATTTTTTTTGTCTTTTTCATATAATAAGCCTGAAAAAGAATAAAATAATGCTATGGTACAATGGATAGAACGAGTATCAAGAAATCAGATGCACTAGTTCCTGGGATTGGAACAATCCTATGCTCAATGCAAGGTGGCGAAAATTGGTAAGTGATACTCAGAGGAACGTTCCATCCATGGGTAAAAAGGTGCCAAGTCGTGATAGCTAAGTGCATGCAATGGTTTACTTGTACAGAGAGTCAAGGTCAAAAGTTGGCTTAAACATCGAGTCCAAATGAAGCCGGCTAAAGGCCAGGATAAACAAGTAGCCAATATGCAATGCAGTAATACAACTTAACGACACCAGGGAGCCTCTAGGGTAAAATCCAGAAAAATGATAGTGATGAAGAAGAAGAATGAAGCTTCAACACATAAGACATGGCGAGACTAAAGAGGACTCCCGAGCCTACATAAAACGCAGCATGGGCAACAAGTTATAGCGAGGAACTAACTAGGAAGCCCATGTAAAGGAAGGCTCTACCATCAAGTCATGATTAAATAATTAGTGAGTGAAATGGGTGTAATAATCATGACCTGATGGGATCGACCGTAAGGCAAGTGATCAGTATGGAGGCTAGTATGCAAGATGCAACGGAGAGTGATTTCCCTAACCTATATGCTAGTGAAGATCATATACCTGCCGCGACGAGTCAGAAATCATGGATCAAAAACAGGGAAAAATCTCAAAATCATCAAAATGTACCTGAAAACATACCAAACTGGGCACTTCCAAGCATTCGAGTTATGCAGCTTAAGATAGATCGAAAAAATGAGCATATTAAAATTTTGCGAAAATTTTCAACTTTTTAGGCATAAATAGACAAATTACCTCATATTTGGTTCATTATTGCATTGCCGATTTGGAAAAAAGTGCTCTGGAGCAAAAAAATTCTTTCGTCAAATCAGGAACAACTGACCGTCGAATCGCGCCGAAATTTCAGGTAGGCTCCTAAATCATCCTTGCAAATCATTTTGTCCATTTGGAAATTAAAATTAAGTGAATTTTAGCTTTAAAATCCTTGCTAAAAAATGTGGACTTGCGCATACGCGGGTTTATTGAAGGCAACTCGCGTATACACGTGACTATGCAAAGAAAAAGTCGCGTATGCGCAGGTCCAAAACTCAAAAAGTATGGCTAATGCATGATTTTATGAAATTTGACAGGATGAAAATCTCATGGAGAGAACGTGAGAATAGTGCAATTGACCAAGAGGTCATGCAAGATCGAGCAGCACAAAATATCCTTCGGAATTGCGGTTTGTTCAAATTCTTTAAAATGCCAAATATGAAAAGCAATCCTCGGTTGCTAGAAGACTATTTTGTGATAGATCAGATTCCACTACGCATTGAAGTGGAAGACATATACTTTATTACTGGACTTTCCTGGAGGGGAGAACCAGTAGACTTGCACGGGAAACCCCTGGGAGGGTTAACCATGGAAGACTATGTCCATGTGTATTGCGTAGACGGTTCCAAAAAGGTTGGAACTCAGATTGCAATTAAAGATTTACGGGATTTGCACATGAAAATCCTCCTTTTCACCATCGGCAGAGTGGCAGGATCTGCCTCTCTACATCAGGCGTCCAGGACACAAATGAGCATAGCAGTAGAATGTTTGACTCATGTGTATGATTGGTGCACAGCCCTTTTACTGAACATGAAATAACAGTTGACCTCAATCCGCCAAGAAAAGACTAAACACTTTGGGTACGGTACAATTTTGACAACATTCTTCTTTGAGAAGATTCCAGCATTGAGACCCAGAGTTATCTCTACCATCAGTAGCCCGCGAGACCCAAGAATTGCCCGTTGGGCGGACATGATGAAGAGATTGGGGGGTAGTGAGGTACCCCGAACCACATGGGACGATGAGTTCTTCCGCTGGTGGGGAGAACAAATCATCGCAGTGGATGACTATCCCTATGCCGGGATGGACTTCCGTGGAGATCTAGATCTAGTTCTTCCACCAGGCACAACATGGGGCACAGTCGGTAAGTTTACAAAATTTTTTGACTTATATAATTTTTTTTGGATTTTTTCAAATATGTATGAAAAAATGAAAAACAAACATGTTTTTGATTGGATTCATAATGATTGACAATTAAAAAATGATCATGATTCAGATGTTGGACCAGTTCGTCCTGAGGGTCTCCCGCGTCACAAGCGCCGCAGGGGCGAAGTAGATACTGTGGATTCAGATAGGACTCTCCAGGCCGTGCAGAGGAATTTGGAGGGACTAACCCGCCAAATACCTATGGCTACTGTGGAGGATCTACTGGAAGCCATCCAGAGACAGGTGGTAGGAGTGCCCCGAGACTGGGTTAGATTATTCCGCCGAGTTGCCACTGCAGTCACGTTCTATAGGAACACGACTTCTGGGAAGGGACCTCAGGAGTAGACAGATATTATGTATTGGATGAGTGTATATTCTTTTTTGAGACTGAACATGATGGGGGCATAAGCCCTAAGTTTTGTACTACATTATGGATCCAAATTTTGTAAAGTTTTCTTACACTCCGATGATATATATACAGCGATATTTGATGTGATGTGATAAATGTATCAAATGTATGATGTTTTTGATGATTAAAAATTTATTATATGGAATTATTAATATGCCAATCTAATGCTTGATTAGCTAATGAGTCAGTAAACCAATTGTCAGCTCGAGGAATATGAATGAAAGTTAAAAACTGAAATGATCTTTGTAACAAACGTACCCTCAAGAACAATCGTAATAAAAATGGGTCTCGTACCCGATAAGTGTTGTTCAACTGCGACACCACCAGCTGAGAATCCAAGAAAACTACCAACGAATCAACACCCAAAGATATTGCCTCTGAGAGTAGATGAATAACTGTAGTGTATTCTGCTATATTGTTGGAAGCAGGACCAATGCAGGCCGCTCTTGATACTAACAGCTGACCGGATGGATAATGAAGCACCCAAGCCGCGGAAGCTAAGTTCTGAGTGTGTCTACTGGCAACATCGGTGAAACCAAAATGACTCATGACATCCAACACAACTTGCCAAAGAAGATCAAAAACATGACCAACTCATCAAAGATCGAAAATCAATGAGATATGTACAAAGCACAAAACTACTATATACAAAAGCAACATGCCAGGTCGAAGCCTAGGCATAATACTTCTTCAAATAGAGCCCATTTCAGGGCTCTGGCAACTCGTTCCCTTCAAAATCAACCAAGGTATAAGCTCCTTTCTTAAGGAATTTTTTAACGATATAGGGGCCATACCACATAGACTTAAACTTTCCTGCCCCTAGGGCATCCTTTTCTTGGGCATAGACCAAAACAAGGTCACCTTCCAAAAAGACCCTAGGCTTAACTGCCTTATCATACTGGACTTTAACTCGGTTTTTATGCGCTTCATTCATCGCGGTGGCATCTCGACGCTACTCATCGAGATGTTCCAGATGAAGAAGTCATTCTGCCAGACTAGAATTGTCATGAAGAAGTTCAACAGCTAATTTAAGAGAAGGAATTTTGCATTCAATGGGAAATACGAATTCCACCCCGTGCACTAGCTGAAACGGAGTAAAGCCAGTTTCAGTTTTCACTGACGTCCTGTATGCCCAAAGTGCAGGATATAGCATGATATGCCAGTTCGATCTAGCTTTATCAATTGTCCTTTGAAGAATTGTCTTCAAGGATTTATTCACGGCTTCCACTTGCCCATTGGCTTGAGGATAATATGGAGATGAATGCTCCTGCCGGAAACCCAATTTGAGAGCCAACTCAGCCATCATACTATTCTGAAAATGATTGCCATGGTCAGTGACAATCTCTCTAGGAATACCAAAACGAGCGATAACCTGGTTAAAAAGGAACAAAGCTGCAGTCTCACCATCATTCCCAAAAGTAGGCATAGCCTCGACCCACTTCGTAAAGTAGTCTACTGCTATGATAATGTATTGTGACCTTTTGCCGAAGGCGAGTTACAAGTAGTATAATCAATACCCCACTTTGTAAAGGGTCCGACAGTAACGAATGGAAAAAGCGGAGCTGGATGAGCATGCATTTTTCGAGTATAAATCTGACACGGATGACACTTTTTGACCAATTCAATACAATATTTGAAAATTGAGGGCCAAAAGTATCCAGCACGAAAAATCTTTTGGGCTGTAGCAAGCCCAGATAAAGGACCCCCACAAGCTCCACTATGAGAATCATTGAGCATAGCCTCAGCTTCTTCGAAAGTTAAGCAGCGGCTTAGGATTGAATCAACCCCTCGACGGTATAAAGCATCACCAATAATCAAATAATTCTTGGCCAAGTGACGCAGTTTACGACGCTCATCTTTCGAAAAAGTAGAGGAAAACTTCGCAGTCTGGAGATACACAATGATATCCCCGTACCAAGGATCCTGTGGAGAGATAAGAAACAAGTGTTCGTCTGGAAAGGACTCATCATAGATCATCTCCTCTCCACAGGGCAATTCAGAGATCAATTCCGCAAAAACTAATGACTTCTTGGATTTGGCAGACATCAACTCAAGATCAAATTCCTGTAAAATCACAATCCATCTATTATATTTGCCCCCAATCACTCACCTGCTGAGGACAAACTAAAATGGATTGGTAGCTACCAAGACATAAGTTTTGCGAAGAATAATGTAATGCTGGAGTCGCTGCACAGCATGAACTGCTGCTAAGGCTAATTTTTCTATCGGAGTGTACCTAAGTTCAGGTCCTACCAGTCCTCGACTAAGGTAGTAAATAACATGCTCTGCAAGAGCATCATCTTCCTGAACCAGAACCATACCGATGGTAGATTCTGCTGTTTCCAGATAGAAAAGAAAATCTCTGCTATAATCAGGCAGACTCAGTAAAGGAGCAGAGGTCAATGCCTTTTTCAAAGCATCGAACGAGCGTTGAGCGTAGTCGTCCCAAAGAAAAGGAACTCCTTTCTTCAACAGTCTCATATATCCCTTTGTAATCTCAGCATAATTGATGATAACTCTCCGAAGAAAATTAAACTTCCCTTGAAGACTTTGAAGCTGACGGATGGAAGACAGGGGAGGCAACCGAAGTATTGCCTCAACCTTGAAGGGATCTACCCTTATCCCTTCCCTTGACACAATGAATCCCAATAGCCGACCGGATGTAACCGCGAAAACACACTTGCTCGGATTCAATCTAATTTTATAAAAACAACATCTTTCAAATATTTGCCAGAGGTGACCAGGATGATCCGTCCTCTTTCAAGAATGAGCAGCTAGATCATCTAAGTATGCCTCGATAATCTTCTTGATGTCGTGGAAGGTGTAAGACATGGCCCACTGAAAGGTAGCCCCAACATTTTTAAGACCAAAAGGCATCTTCTTGTATGCAAACATACCCCAGGGACAAATAAATGCAGTCTTATGTTGATCTTCAGGACGGATAGTAATTTGATTATATCCAGAGAAACCGTCTATGAAGGAGAAAATCTCATTACCGGCACACTCGTCAATGATCTGATCAATAAATGGTGTGGGGTAATTGTCTTTAGGACATGCTTTATTTAGGTCTCTGAAATCGATGCACACTCGAATCGTTCCTTGCTTTTTATCTACGGGAACGGGGTTTGAAACCCATTCAGTTAGAGGAACAGGGAAAATGAATCCCGCCTTAAGCAGCTTTTCAACTTCAGCTTTGATAGCTGCTGCTTTCCTAGGATTGACCGGACGAAGTTTTTGCCTCACCGGTTTAGTGTTTTCATACGTCTTGATCTCATGTTGGACAATAGATGGGTCTATGCCAGGCATTTCCTCATAAGACCAAGCAAATACATCTCTATACTCTTTGAAGAGCTCGGTATAAATTTGAACCTCTTCACGGGAAAATTCTGCTCCAATGAAGACATTCTCAATAATATTGGGATCCCTGGAAATGTTCACCGGTATAGTAGGAGAGATCACAGCCATGTTCCCTTCAGCATAAACCTGTGTTGGTGCCAAAGGGTTCAAGACTGGGTGAATAGGACCAGGAGACTGAGGACTCGGAAAAAAATTTTCAACTTCATTCAAATCAGGTAGGAAGTAAGACCGATGATGAAAATCATCCCACGGTCTATCTATACCTGTCATGGCTTCCAGGATGGCCTCTTCAGATGGAAGAGTGGTATCAAGGCAATCCTGGGCTGAAGAAGAACTAAGCATCCAAGCCGGAGCCACATCACCATCCAACTCTTCCAGTGAAAGAGGAGTTGGGATGGATTCTGCAGTGTCAACAATAGACTGATATGCAATCTCAGCTGCAGAAATTGAAAATTCCGTTCCACCCACTTGACCTTCTGCTAATGTGGTAGTAGGGGAAGGTAAAGTCCAAGGATCCGAAAAATAATGAGTTCTGAAGAACTCTCTTCGAAGGGGAGCCTTGGAGGATGAAATAGCATTAATATGTACCGTAGGAGGAGGAAAATCGAAAGTACCCATCAAGGAAGAATACATTCCAACTCCTAGATTCTCAACAGGTGCCTTAGTATTATCCAACTTCAGAACAGATGAGTCAGAAGGCGCATTCAGGTCTAGAGGAGGACAGTCCAGTTGATCCATTGTAACGATCCTCCCTTCGTGGGGGAAACATACAATCCGAAATAATGAGGATGCAATGGCATCCATCTCATAAATCCAGTTCCTCCCCAACAGAAGGTTGTAGTCCAAGGCTGCATCTACTACCTCAACCTCTATATTAACGGTTTTTCCCCCAACACAGATGGGCAAAGCCGGGACAATACCATGGGGTCTGTGAGAATGACCATTGAACGCAGTAAGGACAGTGCTAGATGGAACAAATTTGGGAGATCCAAGTGTCTTCCAGCATGCAAGAGACATCACGCACTTGGAGGCACCCTCATCAACAACCATGGAAAATTTTAGGGGCTAATATTCATAGGTGGGCTAATTTTCCATGTTTTTTCCAAAAAAAATATTCGTCAATTTCCATTTTTTATAAAAATGATTCGCCAAAATTTTACAATATAAAATTATTTTATGTTAAAAATCGCCAAAATTATATAGATAATATATATAAAATCATTATAATTTGGATTATTTTATAAATACATCAATAAACATTTTATAGTTTACATATTAGGGACGAGTGAGATTCGCCAATTTTTTAAACTTCACGATAATTTTCTATCCTTAAAATTTTCCCTGTCAACAACCGTTCGAAAGATATTGCACTTCCGATACGACGATTTAATATGAAAAGCCATGTGATGAGGAATTCTCTTCCTGAAATTATTCATATCAAAAGTAATCAGAAGAGAATTTTTTGGATCAATAGCCCCAATGGCAGTGAGCAAAGCACTGCGCTGAGCTGGACAGGACTGGAGTACCTCTAAAGCTGACATAGCACAAGGAATCTGCGCCAGATCTTCCACAATCGAGTAGTTCTGGGCAGCCCTAGCATTTGGATTAATCGTTGACCGCTTAGAAGATGCTTTGGGCATCCGAGGCATAGACTCAACAGTAGGCTTCGTAATGTGAAGTGGCTCAGTAGCATCAGGAACTTCCTTAGCTTTCGAAGACTCTTCTCCGCCATAATCGTGGGATCTCGTAGCGATATCTGCGTGAGCACTCATCATGAAAATGTTCGATGGAATTTCCCCTTCCTGGGTGCCCCCTGAGGAAGCCCCAGGATTTTGTTCGCGCCAGCAACTAATTGCTGCCCTTGGGGAAAAGGGTTTGTTAACATAGCCTGGGAACTAGAAGAACCCTGCTGAGCTAACAAGCGCTGAGCATCCTGAATTTTAGGGCAAAGGTGTGTGATATGGTCTCCAATACAGAGCTTGCATGGAAAATTCACTTTCTTCTTCTCCTTTTGACCCTCACCAACACGCTCGTTGGTTTTATTTGCATTACCCTTCCCATTCTTGCCCTTGTTCTTGTTATTTCATCCCTTATTCTTCCCATCGGATTGTTGATTTCCTTTGGGATCAGAAGCTTGGACAGCATTTATGGACAAAGAATGGGAAGGTGATGACTCGGTAGGCACAACCTAACTAGAAGGAGCAGATTGTAAAGACAACTGCTGCAGTTGAGAAAGCAGGCTGGCTGCACCACTATTGATTGATCCGACAAGCCCATCACCATGCGGACCGGGCTTAGTTTTCGATAAATCCAATTTTGAGCGAGGAGCATTGGGCAAATATTTATAAAGGACTCCAGACTGAGAATAGATCAGTTCCAGTTGCTGGGCTCTAAAGATGGCCTGCTCCTCAGAAAATACCCCAGATAGGGATACATCTTTTGAAATGTCTGACTGCAGAGATTTCAGAAACCATTCGAGAAGGAATTCTCCTGGAATATGAGCTTTAATAAGCCTCTTCCTTCTCCTCCATTCCTGAATGTGATCAGAAATGTGAGTTGTCTCATCCTGCTTAAAATTATCCAGGAGTTCCGTCCCAGCCTCATATCTGACAGGAAACTGAAAATGGTTTAGAAATGTGACAGCTAGTTCTCCAAATGTGGCGAAACTTCCCCCAGTGAGCTCGATATACCATTTGGCAGCATTTCCAGTTAGGGTGCGTTGAAATAATCTCAACCTAATCGAATCATCGATCAGGGAGTTCGAAGAGCACCATAAGTGGAAAGTGGTGATGTGGTCAGCCGGATCCTCCCCATTCTTACCTTCAAATTTTGGAATATCTGAAGGAAGTTTGGTCGGGACCGGAGGCCACCCCGGACTATAACGAATCAGATCATTAGTCAACTTCGACAGATTTGGCAAGTTCAACGTTGCCAGAAAAGGTAAGCGAGGCGGAGCCTGAGGATTCCATCCTTGATGGGATGGATTCCCAACATTCTGAAAATAATAGCCTGGATTTGATAAGGCACCAGGTTTCCAGAAAGGACTCGTAGAAAAAGGAGAAGAACCTCCTCCCAACGCAGAGTTACCAAAGCCCAGACCAGTTCCCCCCGCTGAAGTATTGAATGAAGAGGAGAGCCCCTGATAGGGGTTCCAAGCATTAGAAAGAGGAGAAAAGGTCTGGTAAGCACTCGACGAAGGGAAAGAAGCATTCCCTTGATGACCTACGTAAAACTGATTCCCTGCCCCCGCTGTAGTAAACACAGGATTCCACCCTGTAAAAGTAGTCGAACTTTGCCCCCCAGACCAAGGGTTGAAACTCTGGGTCTGGGACGTAAACGGAAACGACCCTAAAGAAGGATTGGAACTAGGAATGTGTCCAGTCCCAAAGGGGAAACCCTGAAAAGAAGCTGATCCACTAGCCATAGAAGACATGGGTGTAGATCCAGCTGCAGTAGCGGAAAAGGAAAAAGAGGGATTCCCACTAGAGGGCATCTCTGAAAAAAAGGGACCATAATGAGAAGCATGTGCTTGGGTGAAACTAGAGCCAAACATAGCAGCACTAGAAGCAATCGAAGATAAAGCAATGGTGCCCCCTCCTTCAACAGAAGTAGGGGTCTGAATGCCTGTAGCACTCACGGTAGAGGCCGCGTTCCCAGTCGTGGCCATTGAAAGATAGGAAAGATACGAAAGATCTTCTGGTCTCTGAGACTCAGGTCCGATATACTGAACAACGAATGGATAGTCAAGAGGAAGAGGAGATGGACCTGTCGCCGGAGGCTCAGGTATGTGTTCGATTTGAAAATATTCTTCCTGAGGAAACAAAACTCGCGAGGTGAGCGGAACGCTCCTCTCAGAACCGACACCCGAATCAGCTACAAAACCTTCAGACCTTGGTGGAGGATCTCTCTCCACTGCGTCAAACGCCACAGGGTGGTAACCACCTGCTAAATCGCAGCTACGCCTTCTCGAAGAAGGCTCTGGACTCTCGGGAGATAACCCTTGGATTCTCCTCGATCGACGAGGCGCTTGATCAGCCACTTTTATAGATTTTAAATTAGACTCAAAAAAATGAAAAGCTAGGCAAGCTAGGAGCAAAGAGCACTCGCTAAAATAAAAATCCCTGAGATACAATCAAGCAAATAGCCTCCAAGTATTTCCGCTCCGGGTGATGAGGACCGGACACCAAAATACAGGAAAGCGAAGTATAGGACCTCCCGAAAGTAGTCTGGGATGATTAGGGCCCATAACAACTAGCGAAGGTATCAGAAACAGTTACGCCGACCTCCAAACGACAGCCTTTGCCCGCTCAAGCACCCAAGATTTGCAAGGGCACCCCCCAGAAGTACTGCTGAAAGTGATGCAACGTCTGCCTCAGGTACCACGGGTATTCCCCCCCGCAGTCACCTGTGTGGAACATAGGAGTGGCAACTATGGGCACCAATCCGTATCAGAAGCTGGACGGAATGGTCTTGAGGTCAGATTCAGCCAATCGGAGAGGGGGTATCCCTCTTCTCAGCCTTCACTTCCCCTCGCGCTTGACTCTCTAGAGGATAGCTTTCCCGGTCCACCTAACGGAGTTGGATTTCGCTCAATTAATCAACTTCTATGTTTGTTTGAGCAGCCTTGGAGAGTTAACTCTCCACTCACCTATTCCAAGGCCCTACAACCTAGCTAGTTGGTGTATGACACTTAGAAAACTTGCTAGTTGATTTTAGATTAAATCACTTATTTTAATGGGTTGTTATGTTAAGTCACAAGGATATGGAGATGAAACTTATGATGTTTTTTGACGCAAAAGAAATTAATAAAAACTTAACTACATGCAGATGCAGTTATTGTCTTTCGATGAAAAGCAATCTCTATACAGGTTCTACGAGACTAAAAATTGTATTTTTTCTTTTCAAATAGCACACTCACACTCACAAAAACTATGAAATTGACTAAATGATTAAATGCACTTAATGCAAATCACTACAAGCATGCAAATCCTAAGATGCAAATCTCCTAAAGCAGAGTGACATTTCCCAAAAAGTCCTTCAGTTTTAATTCTTCTTTGGTTGCCCAGAAAGTTAGTTCTCGAAATCAAGAACTCTTAAAATGAAGACACCAAAAAACACTTAAAAACAAGAAGAAGAAATGAATGACAATTCCCTTCCAATTATCAAGCCAAAAACTGAAAGCAAGAAACCTCACAAAAGCTTCAAAAGATATGGCAAAACGAAAATGAAAATGAAACAACAAAAGAAAAAACAAGAGAAAATGTTTTTTAAGCCTTTGAAATGCAAAAACAAAAAGCAAAACAAATGTTTTTTGAGCTTTTTAGTTTTATAGAGAAAGAGCTCGAAAAGAACAAGCAAAACTATCAAAACCCAAACCAAACAAGACTGAATTTCAAGCACAAACTTCAGCAATGTTCCCAAACCTTATAAGGCTAACTCGTAGCAAGATCAATAAGAGCACAAGAAGAAAAGAAAACTCAGCCACTCAGCCTAGAAAAATAGTGCAAACTCGTCGCAAACAAAAACTTCGAAGATCAAGAAAAATTCTTCAAAAGTGGCAACAAGACCTAGCCTACTGAACTCAAGAAAACCAATCAAGAAACGAGCAAAAATCATAGTGCCAAGAAAAACAAAAAGACAGGAAAGAGTAAATGAGCAAGAGCTCACTGTTCTGATAAAGCAGAACAGCCAAGAATGCTCAGAAAGCTATCTTGGTACTCAAACCAGAAGTGTCAGCACCAGAAACAACACTTCGCCAAAAAGACTAGTTTTCAATCAAACGAAAGAGATAAAAGACAAGAAACCACTTACTTCACAATCCAGTGAGTACAGAGACACTGTAGAAACAGATCTCCACGGCCAGAAAGGACCAAAAAGCCAAGAAACCCAAAAATTCAAAATCTACCTAGGTATACGCTACTTCACAGTTATGCAACTAGCGTGCATACGCGTCTGTGCTAAGGGAAAATCGCGTATACGCGGGTCCCTTTAGACAAAATTGTGTGTATAAATGACTGTGTGCAGAAAAAAGCACGTATACAGAGGTAAATAATGAAAAAAACAAAAGGGAAAAGCCAGGATAAGAAACCAGGACCTCAGACTGACTGTAAAAAAGTAAACTGGACTGAAAATGAAAGTTAAAACTATCGGCAATCTACCAAACAGCTGAAACCACCCAACAGGGGAGTCACAAGAATGTGATCCCCAGCGGAGTCGCCAGTTCTGTTTCGGGGAATATCACCCTAGAGGTTCGTTGGGTTACAACCTCCACAGATCAGGGGAATGCTACTTAAGAAGGACTCACACAACCATGCATGTTTAGAAAAACTAAATAGAGTAGAATGAGGAAGTTACCCGTAGGTCCTACGATTGAAGTAGATCCCGCAGGGTTCAAACCCCCAGCAACTGTCCTTCCTTCTTAACCTGAAAGACAAGAAGAAACAAGCATGAAGAACTGGTTGTACAGCATATATCTACTCTAAATGTTAGTGAAATTCATATAAAACATCAGATAAATCATAATGAATGCTTAAATAACAATTTTCTCATATATGTAAGCAGACACTAACATGTATATTTCGGGAACAAGATGGTACTTCTGTATTATAAATAGCATGTACAAAAATAACGAGTGGAGAGATCACCTGAATCCTTCCATGGCCTTCAAGAAGACCGTCGTCCGGATCCGTCCCGCCCTTGCCTCGCTAAGACTCCTTCCAAACTGGGGCATACGAGATGACATATAGGGAGATGAGCATCTCAAGGAAACAAGGGTTTCCTATAATGAACTGGGAAAGTGCAGGAGGTCATAATGAATGCTTAAATAACAATTTTCTCATATATGTAAGCAGACACTAACATGTATATTTCGGGAACAAGATGGTACTTCTGTATTATAAATAGCATGTACAAAAATAACGAGTGGAGAGATCACCTGAATCCTTCCATGGCCTTCAAGAAGACCGTCGTCCGGATCCGTCCCGCCCTTGCCTCGCTAAGACTCCTTCCAAACTGGGGCATACGAGATGACATATAGGGAGATGAGCATCTCAAGGAAACAAGGGTTTCCTATAATGAACTGGGAAAGTGCAGGAGGCACGGGGAATCAGACTTGGATAGGGAATACCAACAGAGTATAATATCAATAATTCTCTCTCTCCCTTAGGCCATACACATGAGGGGTTTTATACTCCCTCCAAGTAGTTTCAGCAGTTGGAAACAGTTGGCCACGTGCTGGGGTGGTTGAACTACCTGAGTAACCATCAACCTGCCTCGAAAATAAAACCTGCCTCGAAAATAGGGAATTTTTATATATTTTTTCATAATTTTAATGGCATACGCAGAAAAGTGCAGCTGGACTCACTTATACACACGGAAAAGTACGGGCATAGTCGCGTATGGGGATTTTTACACTGTTTTTAAGTGAATTTGTCCAAGTCTGTAGGAATGGGTGCCCAAAACCATCAAAGCAATCATGAATCATGGAAGGTGAGAAATGATGCTATAACAATGTTTCATATATATGTGAATGATCTTGTAATCGTTATTTCATGATTCTTTTATGAGTTAATATGATCTAACATATTGAAATTTAGGATATATATGATGTACAAATAGTATTTGTGCTTTGCTTTGAGTGCGTTGCAGGTTTTGAAGAACGAAGAGTAGTAGAGGGTTTTCACCTTACGAGATTGAACTCAAACGTAGGACATACGAGTAAGGTCACCTATTCCTAGTTCTCTATTTTAAGCATTAGGAATTTTAATTTGAATGCTTCTTGTGATTCTATTCCTTCCACTCTATTAGGTCCCTCAACCTAGACTGTAGGGTATATTTGGCCGCAACAACCACAGGAAGTTTGTGCTGAAGGAAAAGCTCAAAAAGATCAAGATGGAGGAGGGAGACATGATCCAAAGATACTTTTAGAAGTTCACACAGGGTTGAGATGAGCTTGGAAGTGTTTGTGTGACTGTTGTTGATGATGATTTAGTGAGCCTAGCACTTCTAGGCCTTCCCAAGAGCTACCATAGTTACCATGAATCTTTGAATGGGAGGGGGAAGTTAACAGAATTGGAGCATTTGTGATTCGACTTGGTAAGAGAAGAGAAAAGGCAAAGCACCAAATATGAGACATTCGGAAACGAAATATGAGAATATTTTGCATTGGTGGAAAAAGGCGAGAAAGCCAGGGGAAAGAAGTCCAAAGGAAAAGAGGGCAAGAGAGCATTGGAGGAAATTTCAACCTAAAAGTGGCCATTAAATTTTCATGTAATTTCCATGTCATAATATGTAAAGTAATCAAAATGCTTTGAATTAAAAAAGAAGTACATGTAAATATTTTGGAGGGAGAAAAAGAAAAAATATTTTCTTAAATTGTATTTTTGGCTTATCTCCTTATAATTTTACTCAAATTTCAAGTTTAGACAATCATTAGATGCGGAATTAAATTCCACGTCCAATGAGTACCCACTATGCATACTTTTGAGAAGACACACCTTGATAAAAATTGCAGATACATTAAAAATTCATGTTTTAACACGTGTTTTAATGTATCTACAATTTTTATCAATGTGGGGTCCTCCCAAAATCATGCATTATAGGCACTCACTGGATCTATAATTTAATTCCACATCTAATGAGTGTCTAAACTTGAAATTTTCGTAAACCTATAAGGAGAAGTGTCGAAAATAGAATTAAAAAAAAGAGTAGTTTTCTTGTTCTCCCTCCAAAATTCATAACCCTTATTTTATTATTTTTCCTTAGGAGGAAAATTTTAGGTTGATATTTCCTCTAATGGACTTGTCCATGATCAAGTGTTTTCATTGTCATGAGCATGGTAACTATGCCTCGAATTGTCCACAAAAGAAAGAAATTATGAAGGATCTTGCAGTTATAGTGAGTGAAGTAGTAGCTTCACAATTAAAGCTTTATTTTACTCTCATTACATGCATGGCCAATATTGTAATGGGATGCATGTGGTATCTAGATAGCGATGGGTTGTTCAATATGATAGGGAATATAGATCTCTTCAGTGACTTGGAGGAGAAGGAC
Source organism: Pinus albicaulis (assembly GCA_034641835.2). NCBI lineage: Eukaryota > Viridiplantae > Streptophyta > Pinopsida > Pinales > Pinaceae > Pinus > Pinus albicaulis. The sequence goes on along the minus strand of CM076578.1, from coordinate 807,267,162 downwards.
CTTTAGCAAAACATAGAGTTTGGAGATGATGGGAGGTATAGTGCGAACGACATAGGTATAATTACCTTCCAGAGGGATTCTGGCTCCCCTCTCAGACTGAAAGATTACTTGTATGTTCCAGGATTAAAGAAGAATCTTGTCTCCGTAGTGGTATTGGAAGATCGTGGTTATGATGTCATATTTAGAAAAAGGAAAGGTGTTCCTTATACACATTTCCACAGGATAGGTGAAATAGATTGGTGCAAGAGTTAAGAACCTATTTGCACTTGTGGCCGAAGATGCATCCAAATATTTGAGGAAGAAAGTAGAAGTTAGTGACTTGGTGATTGAGAGGGAGCATGAATTACCTCTCAAAATGCAACCTGCAAAGTAGTCTTAGAAAATTTTGGAGTATCCACAATTAGAGAAGCAGATAGGAGACATTGTGGGAGAGTCCACTCAAGCTGAGACCTCCAGTAGGGGGAATTTTGAGCCCAATGGGCAGAGCAATCACATCAAACCATACCTCCAGGTGAGGGGTGGGTGATGTGCAGACATAATCCCAAGAGAATAAAGTTGGGCAGGATCCATTAAGGTGGCATGTCTCGTGGATTAGACCTGTATACAAGGAGCCCACGGTACACAATAGCAGGAAGTATCAATAGGATTGATGTAGTCAGATGTTAGGAAGACAAAAATCAGAGTGTCATATTTTAGATACTAGAGCACAGATCAAAGTTGGCAGTAGGGTAGAGGGAAAAGTTTCATAGTCAGCATCAATGCAAACATTTCAGTAGATAGTACAGTAATTGATAGCATTCAAAGACTCCAATGAAAGATGCATCGTACTGATTTAGTTTATTTTAGGCTATTCAGTTGCAGGAGGAAATAACACTACATAATTGTTTCATGCAGAACATTCCAAAGGCACAAGATAGAGATATGTTGAATTTCTTTCTTTTTGAGAGGGAGTGTTGAAGCTTTCAACAAGAAACAACAAAATTGGAAACCATAAATGAAATCCATAAAATGGCACCCAAAAATGGTACCATATGAGGCTTCTGATTTAATTTTCCCTTCATTAAATTGGAAGGAAAATTTGTAATTTCATCTCATGACAACTTGTATTAGTTAACTAAGTCGAGAAGACTTAGCTATCTTAGGAATTCAAGTTATAGGTCAAAGAGGTGGCATGTTGAGGATTTTCCTATTTTTAGGGGGTCCAGTTACAGTTATTTGTGAGTTTAGTTAACTCATGTAATTGAGTTAAAATTAGTTTAACTAATTCTAACTAAGTAATGAGCCAGTGAGAAGTCAAGTGAACTAAATATGATTTTATTCACAAGTATTGATCAATCAATTAACTAATAATTAGCTATAAATAGTTGTTTCATGTCAGTTCTAAGGAAGACCCAGTTGAGACTAAGGTTAAGGGAAAGATATCTATTAGTTTTAATATTATAAAATTATATAGGTCATGTATGAGGTCATCGGGAAGGCCTTGAAGTATTTTTTACTCATTAATTAAGAATTTCCTAATTAATAGGGACTCAATTAGCCCAAGAATGTGTAAGAAAGACATGTCAGGAAAAGGCAAGAAAAAATGTTAAATACTTGACCGATTTTTCTTATATCGCAAGCCAGATTCGAGCAAGATCAGAGTGAGACAATGAGAAGAGTGCAGAGGTTTCTCAGTGTGAAGAATATCATTGTATTTTTTCATGATATTTACCATATGAAATGTAGGGATAGAGAGGTTTTAAGTAGTTTCTTTCCCTAGATACATCTTGAGTTGTGCGATTAATTGTTTCTTTCTCTTTCTTATATGTCATTGTACGATTGTGTTTTCTTTTCGCAAATTGTAGGAAGGATTTAGTATCTTGTTTTAGTACATTACAAGAACACTTTGAATCCTATTGGTATATTTTTCTATAGTGTAGGAGCTATATTGACAACATGAATGATTCACTGATAGGGTCTGTGTTATGTATCCATTCATCGATGAAAGCTACTTCCCCAATGAGATAGAAGTGAAAACTGATAGTTGCAAAGATAGGAATAATAATGTTGCAGATAATATTGTCTCCATATATAAGAGAACTAGAAATAGGCTCATGAACACCATCAATATCTACTGGAGGTGTTGCAATGAAAACACTAATGAATAAAAAAGTTGCGTTCAATAGGACAGGGATCATCAAGATGTTGATCCATCCAATGTAAAGATGGTTTTCAATGCTAGCGATCTAGTCACATCAAATACCCCATAAATTTTTGCTTTGGGATACCCTCAAGATTCAATAATTAATACAAAGTGAGAGGATTCATTGATAAGGTGGTAGTTTCAACAACCTTGATTTGACCGAAAGTGACACCTTGTGAGTCTTGTAAAACTAGGGTGCCAGTTTGAGTGTCAAAAGGAGGCACAATTTCACATGTAACAACATCTCACATTTAGGGCACTTGGCCACAAATATTTATGAATTTCTCCATTGAGGGTATATTTAACATTTCCCAAGGCAAAAATCACATATTTGGAGGAATTTTGGGTAACTTGTCACAATCCACTATCTTCATGCATGAAGAGGTGCTTCCATATTTTAAGAATATTTTGGAGGATTTCATGGCATAGTCAAGGGTCACATGTATAAAATAAGAAATCCATAGTCAAGAATATGAAAACTAGAAATTGTATCACATGGCGTAAATGAGAAGGACATAGGCAAAGAATACTCCATTTAGAAACACCTAAAATATTGTTTATGTCCTCTTTCCAAAGAAGAGAAGAGACCTTGTGACAATAGGCCCAAATTTCCAACGAAGGAAGACTAGGGTAAGGGTTACTTTTTCTTTCATGTGTTAAGAGACATTCATGTATTTTAAGACGTGTTTTTTTTTTTGAGTTCACATATTTGGAAGCACAATTTCACAAGTGGAAATATGTCACATTTGGGGCAATTTACTACAAAATTTATGCATGTTTTCTATTAAGGGTATCTTTCCCATTCCCTAAGACAAAAACTAAATATTTGGAGGTATCTTGGATCACTTCTCTCATTTCACTAGATTCACACATGAAGAGTAGTTTTGATCATTTAATAACGTTTTTTGGGGTTTTCATGGCATAGTCAAGGGTCAAATTTCCAAAAGAAGAATGCCCAAATAAAGAAGATGAAAATTTCCATTTGTATCACGTGGCGTAAAGGAGAGGAACATAGGTGAAGAGTGCTACATTTTGAAATATCTGGAACAACTTGTTTATGTCATTTCATCAAAGAAGAGAAGATATCTTGAGACAAAGGACCCAAATTGTTGAAAAAATAGGACCATTTATTGGATCATATGGACTTTGGTTTCTCCTTATTAGTTGGACCATTATATAACCCATACTATTAATTATTAGGTGGACACTAACATTTAAGGCTATTTTTTGGAGTTTTTTGTAAGAAAATTTCAGTCCTTTTAAAAGGAATAAACAAAGTTGAATAAGGGATCTTGTGGTAAATTAGTATAAAAAATCCATATTTGAATCAAAGAGTTATTGGTAGAAGGGATGTTTCCATTTACCCTTGTTGATATGGTCACATTTTCCCACTATGATAGGATTGGATAACTATAATAATAGTGGTGAGTTTTGGTGGTGAAGATATCTATGGTAATGGAAGCATTAGATAACAAGGAAGGGAAGGAGTGATTTTGAGAAAAAACCCATTGCAAATTGATGTTGTTTGAAATAAATAAACATAGTAAGGAAGAGAAAAAAACAATTACAAAAGGACATCAATTATGGAAGGAAACATTGAAGAAAGAATAAAATATTTACAAAAAATTAATAGATAGGGAGACTTCGGAAACTCATGGTTAAAGGAAAGATATTGGTGTTGGAAGGTAACACAATAAGAGTGAGTAGTGAGAAAAGAGTGCCATAAGATTCAAAATGATTTAGATTTCCCACAATTTTTGGTCAAGATTTAGATTTCCATATATTTTATTAGGAGTCTCATATAGAGATTACTTGTTAGTACCTTAATTAGACTAGTGGGTGGAATTTTTCATGATTTTGGCAACCATGTTTTAATTGGAGATGTGGTTCAACCCCATAGCAGGTCCCCTCACTCATGCTCTAGAGTTTGGTGTGGGGGTGATTAGGCAACAAGAAATACCACAGTGCTACCCAGTCTGATGTTGGGTGGAGAGCGGTAGTACCCAAATCAATTTCCTACTAGGGAGTGCCAGAGCATGCCAAGGAATGTAGGGGATGCTAACACATGCCACTTAGTGTCAAGGGATTGGTAGACGTGTCAAGTTTTATGGCATGTTTCTTTGTCTTTTTACAACTACATTTAGATGTGAGTCTTATATTCATAACTTTTTAAAGTTGTATGAGTTTAAATTCAACATGAGTAGGATAATATGAGTTATATGAAGTTCTTAGGTGAACAATTCATAGTATAGTTATAGAACATTTACCTTGGTCAAGATGTTCTAGTTGAGGACAAATTTTTTTGGGTTCTCATGTTGTAAAAAAATAAGGGTAGTTATGAGGGCAAGATAGCTAATGAGTGCCAAGTCATACTAAGGAATGAAAAGGCATGCTAACACATGCCAGCCAATGTGAATGCACGTCAAGGAGTGTCAGTGAGCGTTAGGGAATAAAAAGGGTAAATTGGGTAAAAATTCATGGAAATGAACAAATAAAAGTGTGTGATATGGAGTGTCGATGAATTCCAGGTGTCTGAAGGACGAAGTGTGTTAGGATAATTTTAGAATATAACTTGTAGGAGGAAATCCTACGATTGTGATAAGGGGCTGGAAAATAAGTTTCATACAAAGAGAGACTTTGGGATAGGTGCAACATTATTTTCTAAATGACTTGGTTGGTTTCCCAAGCCACAAAAAATGTAAGGCTATATATAAGGGGATAAAAACTATGGAGTGCCAACATGTGCCAAGAAATTCCAAGAAGTGCTAACATATGCTAGACAGTTCTTATGAATGTTAGGTATGCTAAGCCATGCTAATTGCTAATGCATGTCAGGATGTGCCAAAGTCTAGGGTGTGGTTCCAATGCATTCTAGGGAGTGTTAGGGAGTGCCATGAAACACAAGGGAGCACTAGTTTCAATTGCATTGAAAGGAATGAATAAGAGTGTGTGATAGGGAGTGCTAGCAAGTTCCAAGTGTGGTAAGGAGGGATTGATAAGGTATGTTAGGCAATGCCAAGAAATAATAGAGTGCTAGGAAGTATGCTAAGATGTACCAATTACCAAGGTGTGCCAATGCGTGTTAAGGAGTGTTAGTGAGTGTTGGGGAAACACAAGGGAGAACTAGGTCAAAATTCATGGAAATGAATGAATAAGAGTGTGTGACAGGGAGTGTCAACGAGTTCCAGGTGTGTTAAGAAGGGCATGACATGGTATTCCAGGTAGTGCTAAGGCATGCTAGAGTGCCAAGGAAGAATGTAGCCAAGATGTACCAAGTGACAGGGTGTGCCAACATGTGCTAGGAAGTGCTACAAAGTGCTAGGGAAACATAAGGGAGAACTAGGTCAAAATAATGCATGGAAATGAATGAATAAGATTTTGTGACGGGAAGTGTCAGTGAGTTTCGAGTGTGATAAGGAGGGAATGACAAGATATTCTATGCAGTGCTATGACATGTTAAAGGCCAGGGAAACATGCCAATTGTGCTAGGTGTGAGGGTTTTCCAATGCATGCTAGGGAGTGTTAGGGAGTGCCATGGAAAAAAATAGGATCACTAGCTTAAAATGAGTTAAAATGAATGAATAAGGGTGTGTGACAGGGAGTGTCAGTGATTTATAGGTGTGTTAAGGAGGGAGTTACAAGGTATGCTAGGTAGTGCCAAGGAATTATAGAGTGCCAGGGCGACATTCCAAGATGTGTCAGGTGTTAGGGTATGTTAATGCATGCCAGGAAGTGTTAGGAAATCCCATGGAAACACAAGTGGGAAACATTTCAAAATTCATGGAAATTAAGGTCGAATAAGAATGAGCCATAGGGAGTGCTAGTGAGTTTGAGGTGTCTTAAGGAGGGAGTGACAAGGTTATATGATAGGAAGTACCAAGGCATGCTAGAGTGCCATGACATGTCAGGGAGTGGTAGTGTGTGTTATGGAGTTCCAAAGCATGCCAAGGAATGAAGGGGGTGCTAACACATTCCACATAGTATCAAGTGATTACTAGATGTTCCAAGTGATATGTCATGTCAAGATGTGAACTATGTTTCTCAGTTGTTTTATGTCCATGGTTGGGTATGAGCCTTGACTTGGTAACTTCTAAATTTTTAAATGGGCTAAGTTGAAACTTTACATTAGTATCCTAAGATGAGTTATATTCAATTATTAGTTGAACAAGTCATACTCTAATTGTAGCAAACGTCCCTTGCTCAAGATGTAGTAGTCGAGGCAAGACTTGGTTGGATTTCCAAGTCTGAAAAAAGGTAAGGGTAGTTGTGAGGGCATGATAGCTAAGGAGTTCCAAGGCATGAAATTGAATGAAAAGACATGCTAAAACATGTTATACATTTTCAATGCATGTTCAAGAGTGTTAGGGACTTCCAGGGCATCACAAGGGAGAACTAGGTCAAAATGCATGGAAATGAACAAATAAGAGTGTGTGCCAAGGAGTGTCAACGAATTTCAGGTGTCTTAGGAACGAAGTGTCTTAGGAGAAGGTCATAATAGGACTTTTAGGATGGAATCCTATGGTTAAAATAAGGGGTTAGTCAAAGAAGTTTCAAATAAAGGAAGACCTTGGGTTGGGAAAAACATTATTTTTCCAATGACTTGGTTGGGTTCCCAAGTCGCAAAAAAAGTAAGGCTGTCTATGAGGCCATGAAAACTAGGGAGTGCTAAGGTGTGCCAAAGAATGACAGGAAGTACTAACACATGACAGATAGTTCCAAGGCATGTTAGGCATGAAAAAACAAGAAAATTGATAAAGGATGCCAAGATGTTCCAAGTGATAAGGTGTGGTGTGAACGCATGGTAGGTAGTGTGAGGGCCAAGTGTCAGTGAAACATAAGGGAGAACTACTTTTTAAATGCATGGAAATGAAGTTTTGGATGAGTTCCAGGTGTGCTGAGGGAGTGACAAGGTATGTTATGCAGTGCCAAGGCATGCTATATCATAAGGAGGAATACCAAGATGCTCCAAGAACCAAGGTGTGCCGATGTCAGCTAAGGAGTGTTAGGTAGTGTGAGGAAAACACAAGGGAGAACTAGGTCAAAATGCATGGAAATGAATGAATAAGAGTCTGTGACAATGAGTGTCAATGAGTTTCAGGTGTGCTAAGGAGAGGGTGACAAGGTATGCTAGGCAACACTAAGTCCTACTAGAGTGCTAGGGTGGCATGCAACCAAGATGGGTTAGGTTCTAGGGTGTGCCAACATGTGCTAGGAAGTGTTAGGGAGTCCTAGGGAAATAAAAGCAAGAAATAGGTCAAATTAATGCATGAAAATTAACAAATAATAGTTTTTGACAGGAAGTGTTAGTGAGTTCCAAGTGTTATAAGGAGGGAGTAACAAGGTATTCTAGAGGTTAGGGAAACATGCCAAGGTGTGCCAGGTTCTAAGGTGTGATAATGGATGCCAGGGAGTGTTATGAAGTGCCAAGGAAATATAAGGGAGAAATATTTTAAAATTCATGGAAATGAATAAGAGTCTGTTACAAGGAGTGTAAGTGAGTTCTAGGTGTGATAAGGAGGGAGTGAAAAGGCATGTTTGGTAGTTCCAATTAATGCTAGAGTGTCAAGGAGACATGCCAAGATGTCTCAGGTGTCAGGGTGTGCTAATGTGTGCTAGGGAGTGTTAGGGATTTCCATGGAAACACAAGGGAGAGCTAGTTCAAAATGTATGGAAATGAATGGATAAGATTGTGTGATAGGAAATGTTAGTGAGTTCCGAGTGTTCTAAGGAGGGGGTGACAAGGTTATATGTTAGGTAGTGCCAAGGCATGCTAGAGTTTCAGGGCATGTGAGGGAGTTCTAGGGTGTTCTGGGGTGTGATAAACATGCCAAGAAATGAAAGTGATGCTAACACATGCCACATAGTGCTAATGGAATGTTAAACGAGCTAGGTGTTATGGCATGTGAAGATGTAAACTATTTTTCTTAGTTGTTTTATCGCCATGGTTGTATGTGAGCCTTCACTTGGTAACTTCTTAAGTGGGATAAGTTGAGATTGGACATGAGTAGCATAAGATGAGTTATAGTAAGTCCTTAGGTGAACAAGGCATAGTCTATTTGTAGTAAATGTAACTTGGTGAAGCTATTATAGTCGAGGAAGGACTTGGTTGGTGTCCCAAGTCTAAAAAAAAGTAAGGGTACTTGTGAGGGCATGATAGCTAAGGAGTTATAGGGCATGCCAAGGAATGAAAAGGTGTGCTAACACATGGAAGACAATGTCAGTGCATGTTGAGGAGTGTTAGGGATTTCCAGTGGAACACACGGGAGAATTAGGTCAAAATTATTGGAAATGAATGAATAAGAGTGCATGCCAAGGAGTGTCAGTGAATTCCAGGTGTCTCAAGGATGAAGTTTTTTAGGAGAATATTATAATAGGGCTTTCGGGATGGAAGCCTATGGTTATGATAAGGCATGGATAAATTAATTTTAGATAAAGGGAGACTTTGGTTTGGGTACAACATTGTTTTTGTAATGACTTTGTTGGGTTCCCAAGTTTCAAAAAAGTAATCCTATCTACGAGGGCATGAAAACTAGAGAGTACCAAGGTGTTCCAGGGAACATAAGGTTCTCAAGTCATGGAAAAATGTAAGGCTATTTGTGATGGAATGAGTGCCAAGGAATGGTTGGGAATTATAACATGTGTGAGATAGTGTAAATATATGTTAAACATGCTCAGATGTTCCAAGTGATAATGAATTCTATGATGTGGAAGGGTGTGAAAATGCATGTCAAGGACTGTCAAGGAAACAAAAAGGAGAAACAAGTTAAACTAAAATGAAATGAACACATAAGAGCATTAATAAGTCATCAATTTACCTTTTTTATGAGGCACATGCTAATCACAGTAAAACTAGGTGCCAATAGGTGCCAAGTGCCAAGTGTTAGTGCATTCTAAGTGCCAAATATTTCTCTATTGCTTCTCATCTACATTAAAATAATTGATCTTAAATAAATTTAATATTAAAACATGCCAAAGCATACCAAGTCATATCAATGCATGCCACATATCAAAGCATGCCAAAGCATACCAATTTTTCTTAGTTTTTCCCACTACTTCTTTTTCACATCTTGATGAGACAACAAAGACTCATGTGTATTCTACATCTTAGATTGCAACAAAAAAAAATATTTTTCCAAGAACAGAGAGATTAAGAGGAAGAATGAAGCATTGAAGGTCACAAATTATTAATAATTTTGGAAGAACACTTATACCACCCAACATATATTGTTGTCTACATTTGACACAGAGAAGGGACAGTTCCAATTAGCTTTATTGGAGCCTACAGTACCAGGCCCTAAAAAAGCAGAAGATTAAAAAACATTTATCTTTCTTTTGAAAGAAATAATATCCGTGAAATTTATTATATATATTTTCATAAACAAGTTTAAGATATGATATATTCAACATTAACCAATTCAGCCATGGAATTCTCTAAATTGCAAGCCATTCTGAACAATATCCATTCACACTTGAAGATATAAATAATGCCATCCTTGGCCAAATATACGATAACTAAGGCTCTTGAATATTTGGTAATTAAAATAGGATATTACCCTAGTGATATTAAATAAACTAAGGAGATGATAAAAATAAATAATTTTGATAATCGATGCTCTAAGAAAACAACTCAATCTTCCAACCATAGAGCCAGGAAACAGAAGGGAGCACTAGTTTCAATTGCATGGAAATGAATGAATACGAGTATATGATAGGGAGTTTTAGGGAGTTCCAAGTGTGATAAGGAGGGATGGATAAGGTATGATAGGTAGTGAATAGAAATGTTAGAGTGCTAGGGAAGCATGCCAAGATGTACCAAGTGCCATGGTGTGCCAATGCATGTTAAGGATTTTTAGTGAGTGTTGGGGAAAGAAAATGGAGAACTACGTCAAAATCCATGAAAATGAATGAATAAGACTATGTGACGGGGAGTTTCAACCAGTTCCAGGTGTTTTACGGAGTGAGTGACATTGTGTGTTAGGAAGTGCTAAGTCATCCTAGAGTTCTAGGGAAGCATGCAGCCAAAATGTGTCAGTGCTAGTGTGTGCCAACACGTGCTAGGAAGTGTTACAAAATGTCGGGGAAATAGAAGGGAGCACTAGTTTCAATTACATGGAAATGAATGAATAAGATTTTCCTGGAACTCAATGAGTTTCATATCACAAATTGTTTTCTAATGACTTCGTTGGGTTCCCAAGTTGCAAAAAAAGTAAGCCTATCTATGAGGGGATGGAAACTATCGAGTGAAAAGGTGTTCCAGGGAACATAAGGTTCCCAAGTCATGTAAAAATGTAATGCTATATGTGAGGGCATGAATTCCAATGTGTACTTGGGAATGCTAACATGTGCCATATAGTGCACAAGCATGTCAAACATGCTAATATGTTCAAAGTGCTAAGGCATGCCAAGACGTCCAAAGGTGTGACAATTCATGTTAGGGACTCTCAAGGAAAAAAAAGAGAGAAAAAAGTTAAACCACTAGGAAATGAACACATAATAGGGTTAATAAGTCATCAATTTACCTTTTCCATGAGGAGCATGCTAGGCACACCAACACTATGTTGCAAATACTAAGAAGGGGGGGGGGAATCAGTATTCCTTTCAATTGAGCATTAGTTAATCTTCAATTATTATCATTTTTTGTACAATGATAGAAGCAACCAAGAGGAACACAAATGCACACAATTTTTAAGGTGGAAACCCACTCCAGGGCAAAAACCACCTAATGCTTTTCTAATAATTATTTTCAACTCCAATTGAAAATAAAGCTCCAACTTCCTAGAATCTAGAAAAGCATTCTTCTCCAGCTCCCACTAGATGGACGCTCCAATTCCCGAGATTCTTTAGTAGTTAATTGAATGGATGCCTGAACACCCAATGAGCTACAAATTACCCTAGCACCACCCTACCACCCTATATAAGAATAAAATAAGAATGGACTCCCATACCAAGGAAAATGGTCCACTTTTACAATGATATAGAATGATGTAGAAGAAGAAGATATACTAGACCATAACCCCAACTTTTACACAAACACCTAATGATGATCCTAGACCTCCCAAAGCTACCTCTTCAACCCTTGGCAGATAGATACTAGTACAATTTGTACAATAATGTATTTACAATGACTAGGTACAATGATACCTTTACATTGATTGTATGCAGTGCTGCCCACTTGAAGACTTCATATGATGAAATCCTTGCTGTTGTTATGCACCTTGAATGCTGCTCTTTTCATGCTACCGTCTGCTACACCTTGTTTTTCTTTTCTGCCATAGAAAGTTTGGTCCTTTGCAACCCTTGACAACACATGATCTAGCTTTTTATTGCCTTCAAGGAGCTCGATATTGAATCTGGTGTGTCTCTATCATTTTAGATCCTAATATCTGATTTTCAGTCCTGTAGTTGTCCTCTAAGTCATATTTCCAATGCCACAGGTCTAACCCAATTTGGATTCTTGAAGAGAGATCTATACCCAATCTCTCACAATGCCCTAATTATGGGCTGTTTCAGAAGAGCGCACTTGTAAGGCGTGCAATGTGTCACTGTTTCTTCATTTGTTTTTTAAATTGATAGAGTGAAAATTAAATACTATGAAATATGTGTCACTTTTTACGGCATTCCAATACCATACTCAGAGAGAGAGTTATGACAATTTTACCAATGTCACTTCTTTGAGATGAATTTCAAGAGCCTGCAAAAACCCTTACTTCCACATATCATATCTCCAAAACTGTTGCACAACTTGATCTAAAATTTATACTGCAGCTTCCTCAAGATTTTGGCTTTGCCTCATAAAAATTTCAGCTTCTGAGCCTTCATAGAAAAAAAGTTAGAGCAAAAATTCCACGATGACCTGTTTCAAATGGCCGAATCCCTTGCCTAAGGAGGAAATGAAGATCACAATATATATGAATGCTTGAGTTGAGAGGGGCTTCAACAAGTGAACGTGGGAGGGATTTTAGGAGCATAAAAAATATTAATTATGACTTTTCAATGACCCATGCCCCAACCCCATCGGGTTTTAGCCCACTAACTGGGGTACAAACTTCAAACATGAATATCTCTTGAACCATGAAGAATTACATGGTGTGCCATATATCAACGGAAACATCTCGACAAGTAGAAACCATCAAAATAATTATTGACCCAGAATATATTAATTTGGTAGGTAAAAATTCCCATGCAATATTGGGTTAGTCCCTGGTGCTACTTGGGTTGACATCAATGACAACTGCTGATCAACAATCTCCCCCTTTGGCATTGATGGCAACACAAGTACTCCCCCTGCGATCATGACACCTCTTCCTTCAACATTCTCTCCCCCTTCGACATCAATGGAAAAGGGTAACTCCCCCTGAAACACAACCATCCTACATATCTGTACACACTTTCACTCTCGCTAACACACAATCATCCTACAGACTTGTACACACTTCCACTCCCGCTTTATATTCTTGAAAAAGGAAAATCTAATGAGAACTTGGGAGAATCCCAAGATTTTGAGGAAGATATTCCAATGCTGGCGAATATTTAATATGTGATTCTTTTGGTGCTACTTGGAATCTTGCTACTTGTCCAACTGCTTGCATAACATCTGGTTGGGAGGCTATTACATATAGAAGACTACTAATCATAGATCTGTACAACCTTTGATCCACATCATTAGATGAGTCATCTATGCTCAATTTGCAACCAAGTAAAGACATCTTGAAATCACTTTGCACCTTTGTAGAAAAATTCTTACTTAGTCGATCATCATTGCTACCAATTATTGTATCATCCTCTTTAGCTATTAGACATGCTTTAGTTGTTTCATCCAGAACATATATGTCATTTGGAGCTCGACTTGCTGTAGCCACAATTTCACCATACACGCTTTTCCTGATTTCACATTTCGTGGAGTTGAATAGTATTGTGTGTCCTTGATCACACATTTTTCCAACACTGAGCAGATTGTGATTCATGTTTTCAACTAGTAGAACATTATTGGCTAGAGAATATTTGCTTTCAAGAGTGACAGTACCTGATCCTATAACATTTGAAGATCCATCATTTCCAAAGGACATGGTTCCATCCTTATTCTCTTTCAGAGATACAAATTTATTTCTATCTCCAGTAATATGTGTTGAGCAACCGCTATCAACATACCACACATCTATGTTCTTTTGAGCCTTGAGTGCAAGAGCACAATTATCATTCTTCTTCTTATTCCATGTTCGTTCATTCTATGGCTTCGAGGATTCTTCTGGAGGATTTTCAAGTATGCAATCTTTGGCTATGTGTCCAAAGTTTCAACATTTGTAACATTCAATATTATTTCTTAAATGTTCAAATCTATTGATGTTTTGCTGAGCCCTGGGAGGTTCACATTTGACAGATCTCCTGGAATTGTATTCGTTCCTAGGGTACGTGCGACATTCTACAGCTTTATGACCAAATTTTCCACATGAATAACAGTAACCATAAAACATATGTTGGTACCTGCATGGAAATTTTCATCAAGGAATTGTCTTCCAAGGCTGTTCTTGCGAATCTTGTCCAATGAAGTCTACATGCATGTTAGATCTCATAGGTTTATTGTATTTTGTTGTAGAAGGTCCTGCTTCTTCTTCTTTGTAACCAATGCCAGTTTTGTCATTGTAAGATCATTGATTGTTGATGAGTTCTTCCAATGCCCTTGAGCTGTTGGCATAGTTTTGGATAGCTTTTCCTTTCTTCACTTCCTCACGCAACGAGACTACTTCAGCTTCTAATTCTTCCCTTTCTTGGTTGATTTCTTCCAACTTCTTTTGAAGTGACTCTTAAATGAATTTGTGTTCTTCAACTTCAATTTTAAGACCTTGAACTTGTTCTTCAAGAGTTTTGGAACAGATCTTCTCTGCCTTGAGATATTTTATAAGCTTGATTGCTTCCACATAAAATTCGTCTATGGTCCATCCTTCTTCTTCGTTGTTTGATACCTCTTTCTTATTGTACTTGGGTTTATTGTGCTTGGCCATAAAAAATAATCTCTCATTGGCTTCTTCTTCACTATCATTGTCTTCATCGGATGATGAGCTATCTTCTTTAGAGAGAAAGTTCCTTTTGGATCCTTGCTTGTTGAATTTATTAAAGCCTTTCTTTCTTTTTGAGTTGCCATTACTTTTGTTTGGACATTTTTCTACAAAATGCCCAACCTCATTACAGCTGAAACATATCAATGGAAGTTTACCTTTGAATTGTCCCTTACCAATTTGTATTTTTCTCGTAAAGTAAGCATATTCTTCATCTGAAAGACCTTCTTCATCATCTCCCTTTTCTTCACTCTTGCACGTGCATGTCTTTTCAATTGAAGGTTGTTTATCCTTATTGGTTTTCTTAGATGCAACGAACGCAGTTTATAGATGTGAAGTACCCTCTTCTTCATCAAGTCTCATTTCATATGCTATGAGAACTCCATGTAATTCCTCTTTGCTGAGTTTGTCCAGATTTTCACTGTATTCTAAGACCGATACCTTTGGGTTGAATCTCCCTGGTAACGTTCTAAGAATCTTCCATATAATAGTATTCTCGTCAACTGGCTCTCCCAATCCTTCCAAAGTATTGGCTATTTCATCAACGTATTGAAAGTATGCAGCAATATTTCAATCTTCTTTCATTCTGAGTTGCTCAAATTTTGCTCTATAGATTTGAAGCTTTGCTTCTTTGACATTTGAGTCACCTGCATATATATTCTCAAGCCTACCCCATACATTTTTGGCAATTTTACAACCCAACACCTTATGATAAGCAAATTCAATAAGTCCACTGATAATAATATTCTTTGCTTTTGCATCATTTACCAAATTCTTCTTACCTTGTTCATCCGCAGTTGATGTAAATCCATTTTGAACAGTGTCCCATACTTCGTAACCTTGTTCCAAGAGATAGACCTCCATTCTTCCTTTCCAAAGTGCATAATTATTTTCATTGAATAGAGGTACACCATTCTTGGTATGCTCCATGACCTCCTTCCAGCTGTTAAACTGCTATTGAAGGAACCAAGCTCCGATACCAATTGTTGGAAATACTGAGAGGGGGGGTGAATCAGTATTCCTTTCAATTAGAGCATTAGTTAATATTCAATTATTATCAGTGTTTGTACAATGATAGCAGCAAAAAAAAGGAACACAAATGCACACAGTTTTTAAGGTGGAAACCCACTCCGGGACAAAAACCACCTAATGCTTTTCTAATAATTCTTTTCAACTCCAATTGAAAATAAAGCTCCAACTTCCTAGAATCTAGAAAAGCATTCTTCTCCAGCTCCCACTGGATGGACGCTCCAACGCCCGAGATTCTTCAGTAGTTAACTGAATGGATTCCCCAACACCCAATGAGCTACAACTGACCCTAGCACCACCCTACCACCCTATAGAAGAATAAAAAAAAATGGAATCACGTACCAGGGAAAATGGTCCACTTTTACAATGATATAGAATGATGTAGAAGAAGAAGATATACTAGACCATAACCCCAAATTTGAAACAAACACCTAATGATGATCCTAGACCTCCCAATGCTGCCCCTTCAACCCTTGGCAGATAGATACTAGTACAATTTGTACAATAATGTATTTACAATGACTAGGTATAATGATACCTTTACAATGATTGTATGCAGTACTACCAACTTGAAGACTTCATATGATGAACTCCTTGCTGCTGTTATGCACCTTGAATGCTACTCTTTTCATGCTACCCTCTGCTGCACCTTTCTTTGCTTTTATGTACTAGAAATTCTGGTCCTTTGCAACCCTTGACAACACATGATCTAGCTTTTTATTGCCTTCTAGGAGCTCGATATTGAATCTGGTGTATCTATGTCATTTTAGATCCTCAATATCTGATTTTCAGTCCTGTATTATTCCTCTAAGTCATATTTCCATTGCCATAGGTCTGACCCAATTTGGATTCTTGAAGAGAGAGCTATACCCAATCTCTCACAATGCCCTAATTATGGACTCTTTCAGAAGAGCACACTTGTACGGCATGCCACGTGTCACTGTTTCTTCATTTGTTTCTAAAATTGATAGAGCAAAAATTAAAGACTGTGAAATATCTTTCACATTTTATGGAATTCCAATCCGATACTCAGAGAGAGAGTTATGATGATTTTACTAATGTCACTTATTTGAGATGAATTTGAAGAGACTACAAAAACCCTTAATTCCACGGATCATATCTCCAAAAATGTTGTGCAACTTGATCTGAAATTTTTACTGTAGCTTCCTCGGGATTTTTTCTTTGCCTCATAAAAATTTCAGCTTCTGAGCCTTGGTAAAACAAAATTTAGAGTGAAAATACCACGATGACCTGTTTCAGATGGCTGAATCCCTTGTCTAAGGAGGAAATGAAGATCACAATATATATGAATGCTTAAGTTGAGAGGGGCTTCAACAAGTGAACGTGGGACGGATTTTAGGACCACAAAAAATATTAATTATGAGTTTTCAATGACCCATGCCCCAACCCCATGGGGTTTTAGCCCACTAACTGGGGTACAAACTTCAAACATGAATATCTCTCAAACCGTGAAGAATTACATGGCGTGCCATATATCAACGGAAACATCTCGACAAGTAGAAACCATAAAAAGCATTATTGACCTAGAATATATTAATTTGGTAGGTCAAAATTCCCATGCAATATTGGGTTAGTCCTTGGTGCTGCTTGGGTTGACATCAATGCCAACCGCTGATCAACACACTATTTGCCACTTGGTTCCAAGTGCCAAGTGTTAGTGAATTCTAAGTACCAAATCTTCTTCTATTTCTTCCCATCTACATTCCAATAATTAATCTCAAATAAATTTAATATTAAATGATTCCAAAGCATATCAATTCATCTAAATACATGCTAGACATGCTAAGAATTTCCAAGCACTAACACATGCCAAATTCCAAGGTGTGTCAGGGAGTGTTATGCATGCAATGAAGTTTCAAGGCATGTCGAAGAGTGCTAAATAGAGAGTTCCAATGAATTTTGAGGGGTGTTAGGGAGTACTAGGGCAACACAAGGGAGAACTAGGTAAAAATGCATGGAAGTGAATGAATATGAGGGTGTGTCAGGGAGTGGCAATGAGTGCTAGTTTCCATGCCAAGGAGGGAGTGAGAAGGTATTCTAATCATTGGTAAGAAATTCTACAAAAGATCAAGGCATGTCAAGAAGTGCCAGAGTGTGCTAGGTAGTTCGAGATTGTTCTAATATGTGCCAAATAGTTCCAAGACATGAAAATACATGCCAGCAGCTAAGGTATGCTAGGATGCGCAATGTTTCAAGGTATGCCAATATGTGTTAAGAAGTCTCAAGGAAACAAAAATAAGAACCAAGCTAAAATGCAAGGAAATGAACAGATACGAGGGTTAATAAGTCATGAATTTATCTTTTTTAAAAGGGGTATGCTAGGTACACTAATAATCATTTCAAATACATGACACTGATTAATGTATGTCAGTGTATTCCAAGGTGTTCTATGGCATGCTAGGGACTACATGGCATGCCAACACATGCAACAGGAGTGATATTCGATGATAGCGCATGCCAACATGTGCCTAAGCATCCTAGTCATGGGAAGATGTTATTGGTACAAAGATGTTTCAATACATGTGAGGTGCCAAGGAATGTTAGTGTGTGCCAAAGCATGTTAAGGTGTTCCAAGAGTGTTGAGGAGTGCTAGGTCTCTTTATGTAATATTCCCAAATGGGGAAGAAGCAATATGTGAACACAAAAATGGAAACAAAAGTGAATAAACCGATACACCATTAAATGAGACAAATTTATTACCATCTTATTAAATATATCAGCAAATATTTAAGCACAAGATATTGAGGATCAAGTCACTCAAGTAATGGGAAACACGCCTCCAATAGGAAAATATGCTAATACATGAGAAATACTGCTATATAAGTGCCCTGAGCCAAGACAACATATTTTTAGGGCATAAAATACTGCATAAAGGTATATCAATGTAGATATGATGTTATATAGCTCAAACAATGCTATGAGTGAGATCTAGACCCCTAAACACCTTTCCAGGAGAACCCAGGAAGGGTTTCTGGAAATACCCAAAATACAAAAATGCCAGAATGCAACCCTAGGGCTAAATAGTAGTTGCAACTGGATAAATAGATGCAGATGGCTGAATATTATATCTAAATGAATAGATCTCCTCCAATAGTTCCTTCAGGTGAAAGGTTGATCCCAACACTGAAGATCTCAGCCTCCAAATTAGGCACTGAAACCCTCACTGCAAGTGCTCTCTAGAATAACGCAATCAAAGAGTAAATCTGCAATGTAGATGATGGGAATAGGTTGGCCTGGTTCCAAAATGTGAAAGAAAGATCAAGTACCTCCTTTATTGATCTCCCAATGGGAAGAATGCTTCCTCCCTTGAAAAACTAGCTCAGAAAGTGGGTTTCTCAACCCTCCACTGCAACACCCTACAACACAACACAAATCTGAGCAGAAATTGCATTGTAGCTGAAGAATGAAGCTTGGCCAGAATGCCAGATGTGTGGAAATGATAGTAAAATACTCTTCCAAGAGGCTACCTCAAGGGAAGAGATGGGATCCCTGCTCAGTAACACCATGTGCTAAACACCACTCCAAGCTCATCTAAACAGCTGAAGAATGCAAGAAGTCATGTAGACCACAAAATCAATAATCAATAACCTAATCACATATGGATTCCTTTCCCTCCTTATAAAAAATGTTAGCCTCCTCACCTAGGGTCCCACCCGTTAGGGTTTCCACCATCATGAAGTCTTCCTTCTATTCACACTGCGCTATCTCTTAATGATGATCCACTCCCTCCATACTAGCGTTGTTGACTTGGTCAAACTTGACCTTGTCCACATGCATTAGCCCCTATTCACACATGATGGTGCTTTATCCAGCTATGAATATGATCCCTTTTCACATTAAGAGGGATTTTATGCTTACTAAAGAGATTTATGGGCCTCTATACCCATTTATTCATCTAGCTAAATGACAAGAGAAAAAATTAATATTCCAATTTGTTGCATGCTAATTTAGGAATATTATAGTCCTTCCCTCCCAAATGTTGCTTGTCCTCAAGAAAATGAAAGGATAGAACTGAAGAGCCTCTCCTCTTCCTCTTGTAGCAAACTCATATGACAAGTTCCTCCAATGAACAAGATGTTGTCTCATCAATAAGTCTCTAAGTTTCTCCTCCCAAGTGTATAAGCATGCCTTTGGTGAAGAATCCAAATTACTCTCCTCATGAACAAGTGGAATACCCATGGAAGCAACTATATGTGGTCTAGAGGCCTTCTTGAGGCATGGAATCTAAAATATATTGGGAACTCTTATTCCCATGTGAAGCCTCCATCCCCAAGCTACCATCCACAAAAGGTGAGTCATCATCCAACATGGAAACACATAAAATATCTCCTCCAGCTTAGGCTCCTGCAAAGAAGGTGGGCTGCATATCTGAACATGATGGATCAAATTTTCCATCCCATGTTGTCTCTCTCTCCACTTATGATAAGTGTAGATCTGCTATTGAATATGGGCTGCAATAATGTTTCCTTCATGAAGAAAAAAGGCAATAGGATCTTCAAAGTCCCAGTCTTTGGTTCTTGCCAAGATCATCCCATATAAAATGAATATGTCATTATCATCATATGGAACCCAAATGAGAGAGGTAATGAAGGTTTGACATAGTGCTGGAAAGTACCAATAGTCTCTCAAGTAGTCACAGCACAGTTTTGATAACTGTTGTTCCATAACATAATATGGAAAGTTGTCTCTAAAATTTTTTCTAGTTGTGCATGTCCTCTCATCTACTAGTAAATAGTAAATTTAATTGCATATCAACTGAGCATACAGGAAATAATACAACACTTGCCCAAAGCCATACAAGAAATGGCTATCTCCATCATAGACGTTGGCCCAAAAATTACCATGAAGCCCAAAGAGATCAGGCTTGCCTTCTTGTGGAGCACTATATAGAGATGCTAAGAGAATGAAAATATGGTGTTAGATAATAAATAACTGAAAAAACATAATTCTTACCATATATTGAGAGTAAGCTGGTAATAAGATCCATGAATGAGCCCTCCATAGTGTTATTCCATACTCCCATGAAGAGGAATGAACTATGTGTTGTATGAAGATATTTCTTCTTATGCTTAGAAATCCAAGTCAAGAATATCATATCATGGTAATAGATGTCTCCACCCACTACTCCATCACTCTCATCTCCTACTTGTCCATCAAGTGCATCATATGTGAAGTGATCCGAGGAACACTCCATCAACAAGCCCAAGCTCCCAAGTGACAACGCTATTGGCCCTTGTAATAAGGCTTCTTTCATCTCATGTCTCCATTCTCTAACATGTCCAATTTCAAAGTCATCTACCATAATGTTGTTGTATATGGGAGATTCCTTCCAAAGTGGAAGTACCTAATGATCTTCCAAGGCTAAGGAGTAGCTCCTTTTCACCATGATAATTCCATCACCTACTCCTACAACATCATGCAAAGCATGGGAGAGAATCAACCCATACTCTCTTAAGAATAACCAAGGTAACAACATCTCTTGTTTCTCCCTCATCTCACATCATACAATTCATGGAGTAATATCATGATAGTTGACTTGTAGAATGCCCCATACAACCAAATATTTTTCTTCCATAACATATGGGTGCCATGCAATGCCTCAAACCATGACATACCTTTTGACAAAGGATATGTCTCGTGATGGCCAAACTCTTTCAAGAGTAGCCAACGCAGCCATGCCTCATGCTACCCCGTGTCATAGATATGCATGTGACTCACCAACCCCTTGCTCACCATCCACACCCATCCATCCAAATGTGGGTGTCTCCTATGATTCTCCATCTTGGTACTCCTCCAGTGGAGAATACCATCTTCTCAAATAAGATTTCTATCTTTGCATTTCATGGGATGTTGAAATGCAATCTCTTAGAGATCTCCAATTTATGACCACTCACGAATGACCATGTTGACCCCATAAGGATCCAAATAAGTGGTAGGAAAAAAATTCTCATCAAAAGGTGAATTTCTCATCAAGAAGTATCCATCATAATAATGGGAGATGTCATCCATCATAAGATGTCCTCCATCAAACTTCTCCCCCTCTAATGTCACACGAGTATAATGGTCATCAGAATGCTCCAATAACAGTTGGGCCCCCAACTCATCACTGCTGCTAAATGATAGCACTGCTGATCTCCATAATGGTGTATTTTCTATCTCATGCTCATGCTCAATGCTGAACATATAGCTCTGCATTGGATTGTTTAGGACAATGATCATCCTATCCTCCAAAAATCTACACTCCAACCCTAAGATTTGTGTGCATCTCAACAATGACACACTAGGATGAACGTAGATCCCCTCCTTGAAAAAATCAAGGCTCCCCGACACAATGATATTTTGTTGCTCCAAATCAGCAGTGTGTCTTGACCCTAGGTCATGCAATGGAATATTCCCACAAATCTCCATAAGATGTGCTGAAATGTTAGAAAGTGGAAACATTTGCATACCTTGGTAAAGTTTGGCAACATCTTGTACGGGTAAAAAGGTTCCTTATTCCAGTATGATGGCTTCTCTAACCACTGATGATGATGGTTTCTCTTCTATCACTACATCAGTGCTGGTACAAGTCTCCTCCTCCTCATGCATCTCCAAAATAGTGCATGGGACTATAAATGTTAAGAGATAAAGACCACTTTACAAAGGTGCAAGTGTTCCTTCTCCTAATGCAAGTGCTCCTGCAACAAGTGGTGGTGGATGTTCCTTCCCCTCTTATTTCTTCTTTTCAAACTTCTCGATCAACCTTTGAGTAAAATCTACATATGCAGTCACTCTTGCATGACTCAAATGGCTGAACTACCAAATGTTTTCTTCACCCTCAAGGTGCATCGCTACAATCTCAATAGATTCTCTTTGTAATACTAGATGTAGCAGGAAAAATGCATCAAACTTCATTCCCCAAGCTCTTGCTATACATGTGGATGACCAATCAAATGTAGGGAATATAAATCTATTGTTGCAAGGTGTTCTTTCTTCTTTGAGCTAAATGAACTGTGGGAGAGTTAGATTTTCCTTGAAAGCTCTAGGTTGAGACTTATATTGTGCAAGATACTCACTTAGAATATCATGACCTAAGTGTCCTCCATCTCCATGCCTTTTGTCTTCTTCCTCAAAAGAAAAGGGCATAGTGTATTTCTTTGGAGCTCTATGCAACACTGGTTCTTTCTTCTGTTGATAGGAAGTACATGGAACTTCCTCTTCTTGAAACCCTTTAGAGGTCTCATTTCATCTATCCTCTTTCATATGCTTGACCTTCTTGGAGAGGTTCTTCATAGATCTAAAAAGTGATGAGACAAGGCTCATTCCTTCCATCATTCTAGATCTCATTTTCTTCTCTTCTTGTTATTTTATCATATTGGCTGAAACTCACAGGTTGAACCAAGCTTATGCTATGATACCACTGTAATATTCCCAAATGGTGAAGCAACAATATTTGAACACAAAAATAGAAAGAGAAAATAAATGCACCATTACATGAGACAAATGTACATCCATATTATTGAATATCTCAGCAAATATTTAAGCACAAGATCTTGAGGATCAAGTCACTCAAGCAATGGGAAACAAGACTCCAATAGGAAAATATGCTAATACATGAGAAATACTGATATACAAGTGCCATGAGCCATGAAAGCACAGTTTTAGGGCATAAAATTTTGCATAAATATATATCAATGTAGATATACTATTATATAGCTCAAAAAATGTTACGAGTGAGATCTGGACACCTAAACACCTTTCCAAGAGAACCTGGGAAGGGTTTTCGCAAATACCTAAAATAAACTAATGTTGGAATGCAGCCCTAGGGATGAATAGAAGATACAAGTAAATAATTGGATGGAGATTATTGAAGATGATATCTAAATGAATAGATCTCCTCTAATAGATTCTTCAGGTGAAATGTTGATGCCAACACTAAAGATCTCACCCTCCAAATCATGCACTGAAACCCTCTCTGCAAGTGCTCTCTGGAATAACGTAGTCAAAGAATAAATTTGCATTGTAGATGATGGGAATAGGTTGGAATAGTACCTAAGTGTGAAGGAAAGCTCAAGGACCTCCTTTACTGATCTCTCAATGGGAAGAATGCTTCCTCGCTTGAAAAAATAGCTCAGAAAGTGGGTTTCTCAACCCTCCACTGCAACACCGTACCAGAAAACACAAATCTAAGCAGAAACTATGTTGTAACTGAAGACTAAATCTTGGCCAGAATTCTGGATGTGTGGAAATTATAGTACAATAATCTTCCAAGAGGCTACCTCAAGAGAAGATATGGCATCCCCGCTCGGGAACACCCTATGCTAAACAACACTGTAAGCTCAACTAAACAACTGAAGAATGCAAGAAGTCATGCAGACTACAAAATCAATAATCATTAACCTAATCACATATGGCTACCTTGCAATCCTTATAAAAAATGTGAGCCTCCCGACCTTGGGTTCCACTCATTAGGGTTTCCACCATCATGGAGTCTTCCTTCCATTCACACTGTGTTGTCTCTTAATGATGATCCACTCCCTCCATACCAACGATGTTGACTTGGTCAAACTTGACCTTGTCCACATGCATTATCCCCTGTTCACACATGATGGTGGTTTAGAAAACTATGAATATCATCCCTTTTCACATTAAGAATGATTTTATGCCTACTAAAGAGATTTATGGGCCTTCCTACCCATTTATTCATCTGACTAAATGACAAGAGAAAAAAATTAATATTCCAGTTAGTTGTATGCTAGTTTAGGAATATTACACTGTCATTAATAGAATTGATAGAGCTTGATTATGTATTAAATAACATAGTTCCTATACACAGTAGTGGAACTTTATCTAAATGGAATTTGATAGATAATAAACCTGATAGAGATGAGTCATGTGTTGACTCATAGGAAAAATATTATTCTCAATGCTTGAGGGAAATGATACCCACTAATTACGTATTAACAAATTTACTGGCTCTAAACATTTTTCCTTGGACACATAATAAAAAACACTCCACAAAAATGGTATTAAATCGTTATCTTTTGATAAAAAATATAGTAACAGGAACATAGTGTTCTATCATAAGGATGATTGTTATACGAAAGTTCAATGCTTCTCATTTAATTTTCAACCCAGGGCAAGTGTTGTTATTTATAGAGTATAAGCACAATATATGCAAGTTATATCAAAGGAAAAATACTCTAAATTACCATTTAATTCTCGAAGTTAAATCAAACCAAATTGGAAGGGAATTTGACGCAACAACACTGAAAGTTAGCCCCGATGGAGGGATGGTCAACAGCTACGTGGCTCGGTCAGCATTTCCCCTTGGACTTCCCCGTTCTTTGCCCCCTCGTGGTCTTATTCCTTTTCTCTGGATTTATTTGTCAATTTCAGAGAAATTTACAAAAAACCATATATTCTCGACTTTCGAATCTTATATTATAGATTTCGGCTTAATATTTCACCGTCACCCTTATAACCAAAGTTATAACTTCATATCAATACGCTACGCCTTTTAAAACAATTAACTTTATAACAGACCTTTGGTTCGGGCCCACATATATAAACGATCGTCCAATCAACTGCTCGCGTCGTACCTTAGTTAACCTTTGGGATCTTTTATTAGACTTCACACATCTTCTGCAAACATTCACCGTCAGATGGCCTTCTTCCAAATCGACGGCTCTCCGTGATTTCGCCTGGCGTCCACTGTCGAAGGTTAACGTGCGATGGAACACTTTAAAGGGCGGTTTTGAAACTTCGCCTAAGCCACGTGTTGTAGAATGAATGGAATCACTCCTCGTCTGGGAAATACCACTTAGCCCCGAAAGGTGGTGCGGAATGGGAAACCCACTTTTGTGATTCCACTAGTGGTTTTTATACAGGGCTTGACCATGGTTGCAAGTCTAGTTTATAACATTCGTTTATTTGCTCCGGTCGCTAAATCATGGTTTAGTCTCGGTTCCGACCTTCAATTGGCAATAAACGAATTCATCTCTTTATTAAACGAGATTCACCATTATTGGCAGACTTCGTCTCCATACAGATTTCTTCACGGGATTTATCTAACCAATTTTAGGGAAATATACGGGGAATTTCGGAATCGATACAATGGTTCGACTCAACAGTTATATATGCACAGAATTAAATCACTTCACAATCAAACGAATTTCCTCACAATTAATGACCCAAGAAAATTAGATAGTTAACAGAACTGAATTCATTTAACTGGAAGTAATCGACAACACACAGAGTTTTATTGCAGAAATCTCCTCTCCTCTGTTCCTCCTCCTTTTTAATCTGAGGGATTACAAATTATATACATAAACATATGGCATTTCGATTCCTCTGTGAGGACCGTTATGGAATTATGGAGCCTAATTACAATTACTCAAAACTAACTGAAATATGATAGATAGACTAACTGAACTATTCAACTTCTACGACTCTAACTACTCTAAATGTAACAGTTAGCTGAGGTATTGACACCTAGCTGGTTACAAATTGATGAATTTCGAACCCTCCTAGCCACAACATGTGAACAAAACCTCCTACATTGTTGGCTAGTGTCTAATGTCCCTGCATCAGACTCCCGAGGGAAATCTTCTTCATGGGCTCCTGTCCATGAGCTGCTCCACTAATCTGCCTACCTTCTGCAACATTTCTTCAGTCATCCAAGTGGCATCTTCCTCTGGCTTATCCTTCCATTTGATCAAGTACTAAAAGTACTCTTGTCCTCTGGTCCTTCTAAACACTCTCTTGTCCAATATCTTCTCTGGTTGCAAAGGCTGTGCTGGAGGTAGCTGTTCTTTCCACTCAATCTGTTCCTTGTCTGCTGATCTTTCTTCTGCACCATCATCCTCATACTTGTACAAATATGCAACATTAAAAATGGGAGATATTCCAACATTAGGTGGAAATTCAATCTCATAAGCATTTGTAGAAAACTTTCTAAGTATCTTGCATGGCCCAATATTTTTTAACTTCAATTTGTTATATTGCTTCTTTGGGAATCTCTCCTTTCTCAAGTGTGCCAAAACCAAATCTCCTATCTCAAAATGAACTTCCTTTCTGCTCAAGTCTACTCTGCTCTTATATTTGATGTTGCTGCCTTGTAATTATTGTTTCACTTGTTCATGTATGGCCTGGATCTCTGAAGCAAATTCCTCACCATCTACATTCCTTAGCTCTACCCTTCCCAGATTTCTTAACTCTGATATTCCTCTGGGGTGCATTCCATAAAAAATATGAAATGGACTCTGCCCTGTGCTCCTATTTGGTGAGTCATTATATGCATACTCCGCCTGGGGAAAAATATGATCCCACTGCTTGGGATGCTCTTCTGTAAGACTTCTCAACAAATTTCCCAAACTCCTATTCACCACTTCAGTCTGTCCATCGGTCTGGGGATGATAAGCTGAGATGAAACTTAGTTTGGTACCAAGTTTCTTCCACAGTGTCCTCCAAAAATGACCTACAAACCTGGTGTCTCTGTCTGAAATGATACTCTTGGGAAACCCATGCAATCTAACAACATCTTTGAAAAACAAGTTAGCAACATGGGTGGCATCACTAGTTTTATAACACGGAATAAAATGTGCCATTTTGGAGAATCTGTCCACCACAAAAAAAACTGCATCATTCCCTCTCTGAGTCTTGGGCAATCCTAGAACAAAATCCATGCTCACCATGTCCCAAGGACTATCTGGAAAAGGCAAGGGAGTGTACAATCCTGCATTCTGGCTCCTTCCTTTAGCATACTGACAGATATTACAATTTTTCACAAACTTATCTACGTCTGTTCTCATCCTGGGCTAGAAATAAAAGTGACTCAGCTGCTCATAAGTCTTATCAGTACCAAAGTGTCCAGCAAGTCCACCACTATGCTCCTCTTTGATCAAATTTTCCCTCATGGAACATTTCGGTACACACAGTTGGATTTTTCTAAATAACAAGTCTTCCCGCAGAAAATAATCCAGCCACTGGCTTCTATCTGTTAAAACAGGGTTACTACATGCCTCAAATGCCTCTTTAAAATCTGGATCTGTTTTATACAATTCTTTGATAAAACCAAATCCTGCAACTTCAAAATTAGTTTCTTGAACAAGCATGTGCCTCCTAGTCAAAGTATCAACTACTTTATTTGCTTGGCCACTTATATGTTTCAAAAAAAAATTAAAACCTTGGAGATACTCAACCCATTTAGCATGATTATGTTTCAACTTGGGCTGCTGTATAATATACTGCAAAGCATGATTGTCAGAATATAATACAAATTCCCTGAACATCAAGTAATGTCTCCACTTCTTCAGTGCATGAACAATTGCATAGAATTCATTCTCATAAGAGGAACACTTTCTTCTACTGTCATTCAACTTTTCACTGAAATAGGCTACTTGCCTATCATCCTGACTCAACAAAGCTCCAATGGCTTCTCCACTGGCATCACATTTTACTTGAAATGGCTTGGAAAAATTAGGCAGAATCAAAACAGGCTTTTCAGTTATCTTTTGCTTCAAAACCTTAAAGTTTCTTTCTGCTTCAGCAGTCAACTTAAATGGTTGTTTTCTCTTCTTTATTGTCTCAATTATGGGTGCATTAATCCTACTGAAGTTTCTTATAAACTTCCTGTAAAAACTAGCAAGTCCATGGAAACTTCTTACCTCAAAAACATTCCTGGGTGAAGGCCACTCCACAATTGCCTTAACCTTTTCTGGGTCCATCTTCAATCCTTCTGCAGAAAAAACAAACCCCAAATACACCAACTCTTCCTTCATGAATGAGCATTTCTTCAAATTTATCAACAGTTTCTCTTGGTGCAGTTTCTTCAAGACATGATTAAGATGCCTTAAATGTTCTTCTTTAGTTCTACTGAAAACTAATATATCATCCAGATATACTATCACAAATTTACCAATTAACTCCTTCAATACTTCATTCATAAGTCTCATAAAAGTACTAGGTGAATTTGACAACCCAAAAGGCATTACCATCCATTCATACAATCCTTCATTTGTTTTAAAATCAGTTTTCCACTCATCACCCTCTCTTATTCTAATCTGATGGTATCCAATTTTTAAATCTATCTTTGAAAAGTATTTAGCACCACTCAAACAGTCCATAAAATCCTCAATTCTAGGCAAAGGGAATCTGTACCTAATTGTGATCTTATTAATTGCTCTGGAATTAGTACACATCCTCCAGCCTCCATCTTTCTGTGGGCTCAGTACTGCTGGTACTGCACATGGACTCAGACTTTCTCTGATCAATCCCTTGTCCACCAACTCCTGTACTTGTCTCCTGATTTCCTCATTTTCTTTGGGAGTCATTCTGTAGGCTGCTTTGTTTGGAAGATTTGAACCCGGGATAAAATCTATCTGATGGCTGATCTTTCTCACAGGTGGCAGCTCATTAGGTAAATCATCCACAACAATGTCACAGTAATCATCTAATATCTCTTGGATTTCTACTGGAAAATCAGAAATATTTGTAGAAGTAAGTACCACTTTGGGTTTGAAAAATAAAGCAAAGATTACCTCTTCTTCTTCTATCTACTGCAGATATTCCTTCCCACTCAGTAACAAGGTCTTTGGATCAATCACTCTGTTGGATGGCTCTCCTTCTTCCATGGGTATCAATGTATGATGTACCCCATCTTTGAAGAACTTGTAAGTGTTCTTCTTGCCATCATGCACTGTTGCTCTGTCAAACTGCCAAGGTCTACCCAGCAGTATATGACACACATCCATGGGCATTACATCACACAAAACCTTGTCCTTGTACTTGCCCATTTGCAACTCTACCTCACACTGTTCTTTCACAACCATCTGGTGCCCCTTATGCAGCCAGGACACCCTATAGGGAGTTGGATGCTCCCTAGTCTTCAGCTTCAACTTTTCTATCACCTCAGTGGAAACCAGGTTGTCTGTGCTACCACTATCAATGACTAGCTGGCAGCATTTCCCTTGGACTTTGCATATGCTCCTAAACAAAGTCTTCCTTTGTGCAGGCTCAGTGACCTCTTTGGCTTGCTTCAAAAATACCTTATTTACCACTAAGGATTCTCCCCTCTCTGGAAGAATTTCTTCTTCAATTTATGCTTCTTCTCCAGCCTGGGCAACAACAACATTTCTTGGACCAGCACCCACATTCTCTGGACATTCATAGTGCTTGTGTCCCACCTGCTGACACCTATAACACCTCAACTCTCGACCTCTGCCTATGTCCCTGCCTCCTCTTCCTTTTCCTCTGTAAGAACCCCTTCTGCCCCTTGCATCATCCTCTGTAGATGAATTCTGAGGTGAGATACTACTAGCTCCATCCTTGGGTGTAGTAGGCTTCCCTTTACCACCCTGACTTCCCTTCCCATGGAAAGTACCTCTCTTCTTGGAAGACTGTTTCCTTAGGAGTTTCTCCTCTGCTTTCAAGGCCATCTGATAGGCCTCTTCCACTGTCTTAGGAGACAGAAGACCAATATCATCTTGGATCTCCAGCTTGAGACCATTCACATATCTTGCAGTCTTCTCTGGTGTATCTTGAAATTGCCCAGCTCTTATGCTCACTCTGTAGAATTCCTCTATGTACTCTTTTACTGTCAGCAACCTCTATCTCAGGTTCTGCATCTGTCTATACAATGTCAGCTGGTAATCACTGGGTAGGAATTTACCTTTTAATTTATCCATCATTCTGGTCCAGCTTTTAATAGGTTTCTTGCCAACTCTCCTCCTTTCTTCCTGCACTCCATCCCACCAAAGTGCATCATGTCCTTTCAGCTTTGTCACTGCAAACTTGACATTTTTATCTTCGCTTATTTCTTCATAATCGAAGCACTTGTTCAATTAATTTATCCAGTCCACCAGCTCCTCTGGATTCAGTCCCCCTGTATAACTCGACACTTCAATTCTGGGCTTAATTGCAGACCCCGGAACAGTTCTGAGGAGCCTCAAGTTAGGAGGAATTTCAACATTTTCTTCAGCTTCTTCTACCTCAGGTTCACTAGTGTCTTCAGGATCTCTGGTCTATCTTCGCTCCACGGCAGCCATTCTGGCCTCGACCCTCTGCAACATATCCAACACCTCTGCGTTGGCTACAGGTCTCCTTCTTCCAGCACCTCTACCAACTCGGATTTCCATGTCAGAAAAACAACTCCACAAAACCTGGCTTTGATACCACAAATGACGCAACAACACTGAAAGTCAGCCCCGATGGAGGGATGGTCAACAACTACGTGGCTCGGTCAAAATTTCCCCTTGGACTTCCCCATTATTTTCCCCCTCGTGGTCTTCTTCCTTTTCTCTGGATTTATTTGTCAATTTCAGAGAAATTGACAAACAAGCATATATTCTTGACTTTTGAATTTTATATTATAGCTTTCGGCTTAATATTTCACCTCCACCCTTATAACCAAAGTTATAACTTCATATCAATACGCTACGCCTTTTAAAACAATTAAATTTATAACAGACCTTTGGTTCGGGCCCACATATATAAACGATCATCCAATCAACTGCTCGCATCATACCTTAGTTAACCTTTCGGCTCTTTTATTAGACTTTGCACATCTTCTGCAAACATTCACCGTCAGATGGCCTTCTTCCAAATCGACGGCTCTCCGTGTTTTCGCTTGGTGTCCACTGTCGGAGGTTAACGCGCGATGGCGCACTTTAACGGGCGGTTTTGAAACTTCTCCTAAGCCACGTGTTGCACAATGAATGGAATCGCTCCTCGTCTGGGAAATACCACTTAGCCCCGAAAGGTGGTGCGGAATGGGCAACCCACTTTTGTGATTCCGCTAGTGGTTTTTCTACAGGGCTTGACCACGGTTGCAAGTCTGGTTTATAACATTCATTTATTTTCTCCAGTTGCTAACTGAGGGTTTAGTCTTGGTTCCAACCTTCAATTGGCAATAAACGAATTCATCTCTTTATTAAACGAGATTCACCATTATTGGCAAACTTCGTCTCCATACAAATTTCTTCATGGGATTTATCTAACGAATTTCAGGGAAATATACAGGGAATTTCGGAATCGATACAATGGTTCGACTCAGGAGTTATATATGCACAGAATTCAATCACTTCACAATCAAACGAATTTCCTCACAATTAATGACCCAAGACAATTAGATAGTTAACAGAACTGAATTCATTTAACCGGAAGCAATCGACAACACACACAGTTTTATTGCAGAAATATCCTCTCCTCTGTTCCTCCTTTTTCATCCGAGGGATTAAAAATTATATACATAAACATATGGCCTTTCGGTTCCTCTGTGAGGACCGTTATGGAATTAAAGAGCCTAATTACAATTACTCGAAACTAACTAAAATATGACAGATAGACTAACTGAACTATTCAACTTCTATGACTCTAACTACTCTAAATGTAACAGTCAGCTGAGGTATTGACACCTAGCTGGTTACAAATTGATGAATTTCGAACCCTCCTAGCCACAACATGTGAACAAAACCTCCTACATTGTTGGCTAGTGTCTAATGCCCCTGCATCAGAATTATAGAATGCTTTTGACTACTATGTTCTAGGCATATGAAGAAATTACTATTCTGACTAACAAGAGCAAACTACGATTGAACAACATACTATGAAGAGCTAAACAACAGTCCTAATAAATTGAATAACAACTCTAATAAATTGAACAACAATAGTTTATCTAAATTTTGCAATGAAACTCTCATTTGAATTAATGAATACCATCTCTCTGAATCAAACATCAACTGGACGTTTCGCAATAATAATGAAAAGATCCAACTTTAAAAATGTGGAAAATTGAACAGTTGTTATGCTAAAACTAATCAAACGAGTGTAAAAGCATTGGGAAATGATGAAAGCATCTAAAAAATTATGAAAAAAATGATTGTAAGCAAGAAAGCATGAATGATGAACTATTTTAATGAAAGAAAAATTTGTAGCATCTTATGTTCACAATTCAACCAGTTAAATGATATCTCACAAAATGCATTAGATGACTAGAAATGAAAGTTCTATAATTAAATGTATAGCACAGAAGTAGCGGAGAAAACTCCCAGGGCTGGGCCCAAAGCCACCAGAAGTCTACCACTGAGGAAAACTCAGAGATTGACTATTCAGAAATGCCAAAATATTTATCAAGCTGGAGATTAATACATTAATACAACTGGACAATTATGTCCTAATATGTCTATTATAGAAGAAAGCTTCTATTCAGATCTATCTATATTTTTCGTCTTTGGCCTTTTAAAGGCAAATTCAATAGTGGTAACATGTCTTTTCCATATGGGATCCTGCTACTCGTGGCTGATGTTTGAGTCCCCCAAGTGTGGATGTTCCTTTCCATGTTTTTCCAGCCCATGGGAGCGATTTCATGTTTGGCTCTCTTGTTAGCTATATTTTAGTTATCATCAGTTCATCTGCTTTTTTCCCTATTAAGAAAGATACCAAAAGTCAATTTTTTTTAATTAAACATCCCTTTTATCATTAGTTCATTTTCTCCTAAATTTACATTAATTCCCTTTCCTTTATTTCTAATATGAGGAAAAGATCCGTAGAATTACATAATAATTTGTGGTAAATATAGGGTGAAACGTACCTTATTCATGACCCAACATACTCCCCTGCTTACCTATCTGTAGGTCCTCATGCAAAAAAATGGTTGAGGTGTAACTGGGTTAGAGAATATGTAGGGTATAATTCTTCTTTATAGAGTCTGAATCCATGTTTCTGTCTGATCTTTGAAAAGGTGGATTTTGTGTGCCCCTCTGGCAGCTCATAATCGTGATGATAATCCATAGGGGGTACCATATGAGAGGGCACCTTTACCTACACCCTATCCATGTAGGGCCCATGTTGAAGATTACATTGTTGTATAAAAGGAATCTGGAGGCAACTGCTTTGAAGTTTCTGTAACCAAATGGCTCTCTGTTTTTCACATTGTTTGTGGAGGTTATCAACCTCTATTTGGTTGTTTCCAAAGCTTCTTCCTGAATTTCCTTGAAGTACCCTCACCCATACTGTATGATATCCTTGTGGATAGGTCCCAATTTAGTCCTTACTCCTTTCCTCTACATGAAATTATTTTGTTGGGTGAACAAGTACAGGGGTCTAATAGGTTCTCCACTATCCCATAGATCTAGGCCATGATCCCTCTTTTGGAAGGTGTTGTAGGCTTTAGCCCACCGATTCTGGTTCTTGGAAAAATATAGGAAATCCTAGAACTGAACATCCCCTGTAAAGGGGTTGGGATTATTGTCCCTGTCCTCCTCTAGAAAGAAATTGTGTAAGTATAATTCACACAAAAGATATTGGACCTGCTCATTCTGCTCATTGCAGCATTGGATGAATTTCTCAACGGTTTTAAAATTCATGGGCTTCCCTACCCTGAAAACCTTGATTTTCAGAAGTAGATACCGTTCCACTAAAAATAGAGCATAGTTGGTGGCTGGTGCCCTGCACGCTAGTACATAAGAGTTAAGAGAGAAAACCATACTGGTTTTCTTCTTGGCTTGTTCCACCTGATCCCGTGCTTTCTTTAACTTCACCTTTTCTTCTCTGAGTTGAGAAAATGTCTCATCGTTGGTTACATTAAGGTCTTTGAATTTCTTCAATAGTGCCTGATGTTCTTGTGCGGGTACTACTTCCTTTTTGCATTGCGCCAATTCATGTTGTGTTTAAATTAATTCATTATGCAATTTTTGATTGGCAACCATTTCTACTAGGGGAGTGTATGTAGGTGTCTCCTCTGTCTGAGTTTCCTTTTCTTGTGTAAGTTTCCACCTAGTCTACACAGAAGCTTCAGCAGTGTCCACTAGGTCAGTCTGTACCTCAGTCTAAGCAGTGTCTATCAATTGGGTGACAAACTCTGTTTGGGTTTCTATGGTAGACAATTCTTTCTTAGGCTTTCGAGCCTTGCTTACTTCCTTCAACTATTTCTTTAGATGTTTTATCATTTTTTTAGCCTCTTGTAGGTCCTACTCATTTTCCCTAACTTCTTTTCAAATGATTTCTCTTCTAGCACAGTTTTGGCAAGGGATGGAGGAGCAGCAGCTTCATTTTCAGGAACGATGGTGCCAATTCCAAGGTTATCAGTGGTAATATTTCCTTCCTATGCTCCAGAGTTTATTTATCCATTAATGTCCTGACTGGTTGAGATAATGTTACCTTCAGGTGTTAGGGGGACCGTCTCCATGTCTAAATTTTGTTCTAAGGGGACGGTGTCCCCTAACTTATTGTTAGATTTGGCTATCCCTTCTTCCTGGTCTTCCCTATTCACCCAATCACACTAGGGAAGAGATAAGGCCCTAAAATCCTACGAGTCATCCTGATAGGGTAATATTTCAGTGTGGCCAGAGTTGCTGGCATTGGAAGATTGATTCAACGGTTCCTCTTGTTGATCAGTGTTTGCCATTGATGTCAAACCAAGCAGTAGCAAGGGCTACCCCAATATTTCATGGGAAATATGACTTACCAAATTACTATATTATGGGTCAATAATTCCTTTGATGGTTTCCACATGTTGAGATTTTTCTGTTGATATATGGCACGCCACGTACTTCTTCACGGTTTGAGAGATATTCATGTTTGAAGTTTGTAACCCCAGTTAGTGGGATAAAACCCCATGGGGTTATGACTTTGGTCATTGAAAATTCAATAATTAATAATTTTTAAGCTCCTAAAATCCCTCCCACATTCACTTGTTGAATCCCTTGTCAACCTAAGCATTTATATAAATTGTGATCCTCATATCCCCCTTATGTAGGGATTTTGCTACCTGAAACAGGTCATCATGGAATTTGTGCTCTAAATTTTTTTCTATGAAGGTTCAGAAGCTCAAATGTTTATGAGACGAAGCTGAAATCATGAGGAAGCTCCTGTAAAATTTTCAGATCAGGGTGCACAACATTTTTGGAGATATGATCTATGGAAGTCAACGTTTTTGCAGGGTCATGAACTTAATCCCAAAGAAGTGACCTTGGGAAAATCATCATAACTCTCTCTCTGAGTATCGGACCGGAATTATGTAAAAATTGGTAGATATTGCATGGAATTTGGTTTTTTCTGTATCAATTTCAAATCCTAATAAAGAAACAGTCACATGTGGCACACTGTACAAGTTTTTTGTACTGAAACAGTCCATAATTAGGTCATTGTGAAATATTGGGCATAACTCTCCCTTGAAGAATCCAAACTGGATCAGACCTATGGCATTGGAAATAAGACTCCGAGTACTACTACATATCAAAAAATCACATATTGGCGAGCTAAAATAATAGAGATACACTATATTCAATATTAAGATCCTAGAAGGAAAGAAAAAGCTAGATCATGTGTTATCAAGGGCTGCAAAGGATCAAATTTTCTAGGGCAGCAAAGAAAATGAAGGTGCAGAAGAGGGTAGCATGATAATAGCAGGAATCAAGGTGCACAATAGCAGCAAGAAGTTTAGCACATGAAGTCTTCAAGTGGGTAGCACTGCATATAGTCATTGTAAAGGTATCATTGTACTAAGTCATTGTAAATGAATCATTGTAAAAATTGTACAAGTGTCTATCTACCAAGAGTTGAAGAGGAGGTGTCGGCGGGTCTAGGATCATCATTAGGTGGTTGTGTCATTGTTGGGGTTATGGTCTAGTGTGTCTTCTTCTTCTACATCATACTATATCATTGTAAAATGGACCATTTTCCCTGGTACGGGAGTCCATTATTGTTTTATTCTTCTATAGGGTGGCAGGGTGGTGCTAGGGTAGTGCATGAAGTCACCAATAGGTTAAATCCTGTGAAAAATTTAGGGTGGTAGGGTGGCTCTAGGGTGATTTGTAGCTCATTTGGTGTTGGGTCATTTTTTCATTTTACTACTAAAGAATCTCAGGCATTGGAGTGTCCATCCCGTGGGAGCTGGAGAAGAATACCTTTTTAGATTCTAGGAAATTGGAGCTTTATTTTCAATTTCAGTTGAATATTGAAGAATTAATAGAAAATCATTCAGGTGGTGTCCCAGAGAGGGTTTCCACATTAAAAAATGTGTGTGTTTATGTTCCTTTTGTTTACTTCTATCATTGTACAAACACTTATAATAATTGAAGATTAAATAATGCTCTAATTGAAAGGAATACTGTCTCAATATTTCCAAAAATTGGTATCAGAGCTTGGTTCCTTCAATAGCAGTTTAATATCTAGAAGGAGGTCATGGAGCATACCAAGAATTTTGTACCTCTGTTCAATGAAAATAATTATACACTCTAGAATGGAAGAATGGAGGTGTATCGCTTGGCGCAAGGTTAAGGAGTATGGGACACTATTCAAAATGGATTTAAATCAACCACAGATGAACAAGGTAAGAAGAATTTGGTAAATGATGTAAAATCAAAGAATATTATTATCAGTGGACTCATTGAATCTACTTATCATAAGGTGTTGGGTTGTAAAATTGCCAAAAATGTATGGGACAAGATTGAGAATATATATGCAGGTGACTAAAATGTCAAAGAAGGAAAGCCTCAAATCTATAGAGAAACATTTGAGCAACCAAGAATGAAAGAATATGGAAACATTGCGGCATACTTACAATACGTTGATGAAATAACCAAT
This sequence comes from Pinus albicaulis, assembly GCA_034641835.2. NCBI lineage: Eukaryota > Viridiplantae > Streptophyta > Pinopsida > Pinales > Pinaceae > Pinus > Pinus albicaulis. The sequence goes on along the minus strand of CM076578.1, from coordinate 807,230,313 downwards.
ACTATGGAAGGACTGGGACAGTCAGTTGACAAGAAGACTATTATACGAAAGATTCTTAGAACGTTACCAGGCAGATTCAACCCAAAGGTTCAGGTCTTAGAATACAGTGAAAATATGGACAAATTCGGCAAAGAGGAATTACATGGAGTTATCATAGCATACGAAATGAGACTTGATGAAGAAGAGGGTACTTCGCATCTAGAAATTGTGTTCATTGCATTTAAGAAAACCAATAAGGACAAACAAACTTTAGTTGAAAAGACATGCACCTGTAAGTATGAAGAAAAGGGAGATGATGAAGAAGGTCTTTCAGATGAAGAATATGCCTACTTTATGAGAAAACTAAAAATTGGTAAGGGAAATGCAAAGGTAAAATTCCATTGATATGTTTTGGCTGTGGTGAGGTTGGGCATTTTGCATCAAAATGTCCACACAGAAGTGATGGAAACTCAAATTGAAACAAAGGCTTTAAGAAATTAAACAAGAAAGAAAAAAAGAAAGGATCCAAAAGGAAATTTCTCTCTAAAGAAGATAGCTCATCATCCGATGAATACAGTGACAGTGAAGAAGAAGCCAACGAGAGAGTATTGTTTATGGCCAAGCACAATAAACAAGGGGTTATCAAACAATGAAAAAGAAGGGTTGACCATAGAAGAATTTTCTAAGGAGGCAATCAGGCTTTTAGAAGAGCTCAAGGCTGAGAAGATCCTTTCCAATACTCTTGAAGAACAAGTTCAAGGTCTCAAAATTGAAGAACACAAATGTATTGAAGAGTCACTTCAAAAGAAGTTGGAAGAAAGAAACCAAAAAAGGGAACATTAGAAGCCGAAGTAGTATCGCTATGTAAGGAAGTGAAGAAGGGAAATTTTTTCCGAAACTATGCCAACAGCTCAAGGGCATTGGAAGAACTCATCAAAAATAAATGATCTTACAATGAAAAAACTGGATTCGGTTACAAAGAAGAATAAGCAAGACCTTCTAAAACAAAATACAATGAACCTATGAGATCTGACATGCATGTAGACTTCATTGGACAAGATTCGCAAGAACATCCTTGGAAGACGATTCCTCGATGAATATTTCCATCCAGGTACCAACATATTTTTCATGGCTATTGTTATTCATGTGTAAAATTTAGTCATAAAGTTGTAGAATGTCACACGTACCCTAGGAACCAATACAATTCTAGGAGATCCTTCAAATATGAAAGTCCCAAGGCTCAACAAAAAATCAATAGATTTTAACATTTAAGAAATAATATGAAATGCTACAAATGTTATAACTTTCGACACATAGCCAGAGACTGTAGACTTGAAAATCCTCCAGAAGAATCTTCGAAGCCACAGAACGAACGAACATGGAAGAAGAAGAAGACTGATAATTGTGATCTCGCTCACAAGGCTCAAAACAACAAAGATGTGTGGTATGTTGATAAAGGTTTCTCAACGCATATGACGAATATAGAAGGAAATTTGTATCTCTGAAAGAAAATAAGGATGGAACCGTATCCTTTGGAAATGATGGATCTTCAAATGTTATAGGATCATGTACCGTCACTCTCGGAGGAAAAGATGTTTTAGCCAAGAATTTTCTATTGGTTGAAAACATGAATCGCAATCTGCTTAGTGTTTGAAAAATGTGTGATCAAGGACACACAATGCTATTCAACTCCACAAAATGTGAAATCAAGAAAGGCAGGTATGGTAAAATTGTCGCCACAGCAAGTCGAGCTCCAAACGACATATATGTTCAGGATGAAGCAACTAAAGAATGTCTACTAGCTAAAGAAGATGAAAGTTGGTTATGGCACAAACGAATGGGTCACATAAACTTTAGAAATCTTGTCGGGATAAGAAAAAAGGAAGCAGTACGAGAAATGCCGAAAATATCAAAACCTTCCAATGCACTATGTGAAGTGTGTCAGCATGACAAGCAGACAAAAGTCCAATTTAAAACAAAAGAACACTTTGCATCACATGCATTGGAATTGATACATACTGATCTATGTGGTCCTGTGAGAAGAGAAGGCTTAGATGAAGAATAATATTTCATGTTCATGATAGATTACTATACCAAGATGACAGCCATCAGTTTCCTAAAGAAAAAATCTGAAGCATTTGAGTGCTTTAAGATCTACAAGGAGTTGGTCGAAAATGAAACTGATTTGAAAATAAAGTGTCTAATATCATATAATGGTGGAGAATTCACTTCCAAATTATTTCAACAATATTGTGATGAAAATGGAATAAAAATACAATTTTCAACAACACGAACACCTCAACAAAATGGATTTGTTGAAAGAAAGAACAAAACCGTACAGGAAATGGGTAGAACAATGTTGAAGGACTCAAAATTGAATGAAATTTTTTCGGTTCAAGCAATTGATACGACAGTCTTTGTTATCAATCTAAGTCTTCTCAGAAATAATTGCAACAAGACCCAAAATGAATTATGGAAAGGAAAACCAGCTAATGTAAAATATTTTAGAATCTTTGGAAGCAAATGTTATATCAAAAGAGAAGATAAAAATTTGGGTAAGTTTGAATCACATGTTGATACAGGTATCTTTCTTGGTTACTAACATAAAATAAAGGCCTATAAACGTTATAATCTAAGACAAAAATAGATAGTGGAGAGCATAAATGTTACATTTGACGAAGATGGTGTTCTAACGAATAATGATGAGGATCTAGAATATTTGAAACTTGAGACAAAGGTTGAAAAAGACACAGAGAAAATTCTAGAACAAGAAGAAACTATCAACCAGGAAGACTTAAATAATGATCATCAAGATATACCAGAACAACAACAAGGAGCTCCTCCAAAGAGAATAAAATAATGGATTCAAAAGAACCATCCATCAAAAGAAATCATTAGTGACATAAATGAAGGTCGACAACTTCATTCATCACAACAAGTTCACATTTCTTTTCTAGCAACCTTTGAGCCTAGTATTTTTGAGGAAGCCAGCCAGAATGAACATTGGATAGAAGCTATGAACAAAGAATTGGATCAAATTGAGAAAAATAACACCTGGGAATTAGTTCCACAACCAAAACATAAAAATGTCATTGGGACTAAATGGGTGTTCATGAACAAATTGAATGAAGATGGAAAGGTTACCAGAAACAAAGCAAGATTGGTTTCCAAAGGCTATGCACAAGTGGAAGGAATTTATTTCGACGAAACATTTGCATTAGTTTCTAGAATGGAAGCCATCCGAATGTTTCTCACCTATGCATGTTAAAGAAAAATCAAAGTCTACCAAATGGATGGTAAGTCAACATTTTTGAATGGCGAATTATAAGAAGAAGTTTACATCGAACAACCTGAAGGTTTTCTACTATAAGAAAAGGAAGACTATGTTTTTAGGTTAAAGAAGGCTCTATATGGTCTCAAGCAGGCTCCCAGAGCATTGTATGCTCATCTTGATGGATATCTACGTAAACAAGGGTTCAAGAAAGGTACTGTTAATAGCAATATTTATGTACAAATAGATAAAGATAATTTAATGATCGTTGAGGTATATGTGGATGATATAATATTTGGTAGCAATGATGATCAAATAAGTAAGAACGTTTCTACAAATATTCAAAGTGAGTTCGGGATGTCCTTACTTGTTGAACTGACATACTTCTTAGGGCTTCAAATATATCAACAAGAGAAAGGAATATTTATATGTCAAGCCAAGTACATCAAGGAAATTTTCAAGAAATTAAAAATGGAAGATTTCAAACCCATCCTTACTCTGATGGTAATAGGTTACAAATTAAGCATAGACAAGTCATCTAAGGATGTGGATCAGAGGTTGTACAGATCTATGATTGGTATTTTTCTATATGTAAGAACCTCCCAGCTAGATGTTATGCAAAAAGTTGGACAAGTAGCAAGATTCCAAGTAGCACCAAAAGTCACATATTATTGTTGTCAAAATAATTCTTCGATATCTAAAGAAAAAATAAGAATATGGCTTGTGGTATCCCAAGTGTAAAAATATCATTATTCAAGACTTTATAGATGCAGATTGGGCACAAAGCATTGATGATCGTAAGAGTACTAGTGGAGAAGCATTATATCTAGGTGGTTGTATCGTATCATAGTTGAGAAAAAATAAAACCTCAATCTTGTTATCTACAGTGGAAGCATAATACATTGCAGCGGCAGCATGTTGTACTCAAGTCCTTTGGATGAAACAAACTTTGCAAGATCTTCAAGTACGATTCAGTGAGCCTATTGCCATATTCTGTGACAATACCAATGCCATCAGCATGTCCAAGAATCTGTCATGCATTCAAAAAAAAAACACATCGCGATAAAATATCATTTTTTTAGAGAACAAGTCGCTGAAAATAATATCAAACTTGAGTATGTTGGTACAAAAGAACAAATTGCTGATATCTTCACTAAACCTTTACCTCATGAAGAATTTGAATATCTTCACTAGAAGCTTGGGATTCTCCTATGTTCTCATTATATTTTCCTTATTCAGAATATAAAGTGGGAGTGGAGGTGTGTACATGTCCATATGATGGTTGTGTGTCAGGGGGAGTTACCATTTTGCATTGATGTCAAAAGGGGAGATAATGTTGTAGGAAGAGGTGTCATGATTGCAGGGGGAGTACTTGTGTTGCCATCAATTCCAAAGGGGGAGATTGTTGATCAGCGATTGTCATTGATGTCAACCCAAGTAGCACTAGGGGCTACCCCAATATTACATGGAAATTTTGACCTATCAAATCACTATATTCTAGGTCATGAATGTTTTTTATTGTTTCTACTTGTCAAGATGTTTCTATTGATATATGGCACGCCACGTAATTCTTCATGGTTTGAGAGATATTCATGTTTGACGTTTGTAACCCCAGTTAGTGGGCTAAAACCCCATGGGTTTGTGGCTTAGGTCATTGAAAAGTCAATAATTAATAATTTTTAAGATCCTACATCCCTCCCACGTTCACTTGTTGAAGCCCATCTCAACATAAGCATTTATATAAATTGTGATCGTCATATCCTCCGTATTTAGGGATTTCGCTACCTAAAATAGGTCATCGTAGAATTTGTGCTCTAAATTTTTTTATACAAAGGTTCAGAGGTTGCAATGTTTATGAGGCAAAGAAAAAATCTTGAGGAAGCTCCTGTAAATATTTTGGATCAATTTGTGTAACGTTTTCAGAGATATGATCTATGGAGTTTAGTGTCTTTGTAGGCTCTTGAACTTCATCTCAAGGAAGTGACCTTGGGAAAATCTTCATAACTCTATCTCTGAGTATCGGATTGGAATTCTGTAATATGTGAATGATATTGAATGGACTTTAATTTACACTATATCAATTTCAAAGATAAATGAAGAAACAATTACACATGGCATGTTGTACAAGTTCGCTCTATTGAAATAGTCCATAATTAGGTCATTGTGAGAGATTGGGAATAACTCTCCCTTGAAGAATCCAAATTGGATCAAACCTATGGCATTGGAAATAAGACTCAGAGTACTACTAGAGGACTAAAAATCACATAGTGGAGATCTAAAATAATAGATATATACTAGATTCAATATTAAGATCCTAGAAGGCAAGAAAAAGCTAGATCATGTGTTGTCAAGGGCTGCAAAGGACCAGAATTTCTAGGATAGAAAAACAAAGCAAGGTGTAGCAGAGGGTAGCATGACAAGAGAAGAAATCAAGGTGTAGAATAGCAACAAGAAGTTCAACACATGAAGTCTTCAAGTAGGCAGCACTGCATACAGTCATTGTAAAGGTATCATTGTACTAAGTCATTGTAAATGCATCATTGTAAAAATTGTACAAGTGTCTATCTACCAAGAGTTTAAGAGGCGGTGTTGGGAGGTCTAGGATCATAATTAGGTGGTTGGGTCTTAGTTGGGGTTATGGTATAGTGTGCTTTCTTCTTCTACATCATTCTATATCATTTTAAAGTAGACCATTTTCCCTAGTACAAGAATCCATTCTTGTTTTATTTTTCTATAGGGTGGTAGGGTGGTGCTAGGCTAGTGCATGATGTCACCAACAGGTTCAAGCCTGTGAAAAATTTAGGATGTTAGGGGGGCACTAGGGTGAGTTATAGCTTATTGGGTATTGGCGCATCCGTTCAGTTGACTATTGAAGGATCTCGGGCGTTGGAGGGTCCATCCAATGGGAGCTGGAGAAGAATGCTTTTCTAGATTCTAGGAATTTGGAGCTTTATTTTCAATTGGAGTTGAATATTAAAGAATTATTAGAAAAGAATTTAGGTGGTTTTTTTCCCAGAGAGGGTTTCCACCTTAAAAACTATGTGCATTATTTTTCTTTTGTTTACTACTATCATTGTACAAACACTGATAATAATTGAATATTACCTATTCTCTAATTGAAAGGAAGATTGATTCATCCCCACTCTCAGTATTTCCAACACCTATATGGTATGACGGAAGCATGACAGTGATGGATAATTATTGGTGTCTTTATCCCTTAATTCAAACATTAAAGGATAATTCATAGTTAATTATGCAGGTAAATAGTATTATCACTTATTCGAGGAGTGAATTTATCTCGGGAATGGATGAAAATAAGAAATAAGTCATATATAAAAGTATTTGAATATTGTTAGAAAAGTAATCTCATACCATAAGCAGATCCACTACTGCTAGCAGGCGTTCATAGCCTCGACAAGGTTGCTATTTTAACTCGAAAAATGAGCCAGAATCCTCTATGTAAAAGTAGATATTTTTCCAATTTTATGGAGAGATCACCATGCTAGCGTGATGGCCATATAGACAAGGTGACACTGACTGGAGTTGTAACAGAGTGACCAGGTCGGCTCATGATGAGACCTCCTATCCTTCAAGAAATTGGAGCTATTGAGAAGGTCATTAACCTGATGTGTTGGCCATTGTGTGCATGTCACCTTCTAAACCCTTATGATCATGGGAGGCTAGCTCGTGATGAGACCCCCTATTCTCTCTTAAAATTTTTCATATAGACATAATATTTCTTTTTGAAAAGTAGGCATTTTGCTTTGTTTTATGAAGAGATCACTATGCTTGTGTGGTGGCTAGATAGTCACAATTCCATTCATTGGGATTGTAACAAAGTGATCAGGCCGGCTCGTGATGAGACCTCCTGTCCTTCAATCAGTTGGAGATGTCGAGAAGGTCATTACCCTAGTGTGTTGGTCGTTGTGGGCATGTCACCTGTTAAATCTGTATGATCATGGTAGGTTGGCTCATGATGAGACCCCCTATTCTATTTTAAAAATTTGCATGTGAACATAATATTTATTTTTTACACATGAAGGGAGGCTCATTAACTCCTTAAGAGTTAGGGATGGTGTTAGAAGTAAAAAAAATAATTCCTGTACAATTAATAATTCCAGTATAATTAATGGTGTTAAAAGGGGAATGCTACTCAAGAGTGTAGAAAGATATATCATTATAAGACTATGAATTATGTGATAACATGTTTGAGCAGGAGATGTCTAGCCCTTCATTGCATAGATATAATATGCCAGCTTTCGGAGAAGAGATTTCCATCAAAGTTCCAAAGGATCATCATATTAGTAATATTACTACTTTTCTCCTTTTCAGGTGCCAATTCCTGCTAAGAAATGTCTTTTACAGCTAGGGTGTGGAATGTGGAGTGGATTTTCGAGAAGAGATAATAAAAAAGGAAGAAGGAAGGATTGAACAGAAAAAACAACACACGATTGTTCAATCCAATTGAATAGCAGTTGTTCAATTGGATTGAACAACACTCATTCAAATATTTTAACAACAAAAATAAATAGGCAGAAGACAAAACTATTCATTCTGATTTAAAATAAGTTGTTCAATGGGATTGAACAATAGCTGTTCAATTAGATTGAACAATAGTCATTCAAAGATTTGAGCAGAAAAAATAAACATGCAAAAGATATGGCTTTCCAATCTGATTGAACAACAACTGTTCAATTGGATTGAATAACAGTCGTTCAAATATTTGAACAAAAAAAATAAACCAAAAAAGGAATGAAGGAAAATGATACAGCTATGAGTATGAAGAATGTACAAAAAAATGAGAAAACTATAAATTGCAGGGAAATTATATACAATATCTACAAAAGGAAGTAGCAAGATCTCATGTACTTAAATTTGTGGGGCTATCACCCCTGTTGCTAAAATTTGGATGGTAGGATAGTTGTGTACCTATTGGCAGAAAGAATCCCTTGTAAGTGGTTTGTGATAGAGCTGCACTTTGTGCCTGTTGACTCGGCATGTAGAACCAGATCCCTCTATGGTGGTCAAGGTGATGGTACCATTTTTGTGTACTTCCTGAATTTCATTTGGACCGATCCATCTTGTTTGTAACTTTCTTGGAATGTCTTGGAATCCAGATTTGTAGAGAAGCGCCTTATCTCCTTTCTCGAATGTCTTCATTTTGATGAGGTTGTTGTGCCACTTTTTTCATTATTGTTGTATGATTTTGGTGTGCTGCAAAGCCAGTAGTTCCATTTAATCCAATTCATTTATTTTCTGGAGTCTTCTAATCTAGGCTTCCATCAATTCTAGACCTACCTCCTGTGCTATCCTTAGAGTCTTTATTTCAAGTTCGATAGGAAAAATAGGCTCTCTTCCAAATACCAGATGATATGGAGGATATCCAGTGGTGTTTCTCCATGTTGTGTAGTAATCCCACAATGCCTCTGGTACTCTAGTAGCCCAATCTCGGTGATGTGTTGATATTGTTTTAGTGAGAATTGCCTCGAGGGAGATGTGACTCTATGGATGATATGGTGGTTCTTCAGTGTGGTCGTAATTTTATTTCCCACAAACTTTGCCCCTCCATCGGTTATCACTTCCCGTGGTAATCCATATCACACAAATAGCTCAAAAATAAAATTAATCACATATTCCTTTGTAGCTCTTGATAAAGCTACTATTTCTACCCACTTTGTTACGTAATTTTTGGCAACTAGTATGTAGATCTTCTGGTTTGATGGTGGGTTGAATGATCCAATGAAGTCCAGTGCCCATCATTCAAATGGTTCTACTACCAATTTTGGCTGTAATGGAATTTCATCAGCTTGGCCTGGGAAAACCATTCTTTGGCAACTATCGCAAGCTTGGACATATTTCTTCGCATATTTAAAAATCATAGGCCAATAATAACCCATTTGCAATACCTTGTGCCCCATTCTGCGATTTGCAAAATGGCCACCACAAGGTTCATCATGACAGGCCCGCATAATTTCATAAATATTGTCTTCCCAGATGCATCTGCGTATATGCATATCATCTCCTATATGAAAGAGGTATCCACCGATCCAAGAGAATCTAGCATTGTGTTGAACATTCAGCTTCCATTCCGTTTATGTTAAATTTCTGGGTAACTTTCCTACTGCCAAGTAGTTTTCTACATCCGCGTACCATGGTGTTTTTACTGCTATGATAAATAGATTTTTGTCGGGAAACGGATCATCCACTGATAGTGTGTCATCTGATCTAGGAACTCTGGATAGGAATTCTGCAACTACGTTTTCCTTCCCTGGACGGTATTTGATAGTTATATCGAATTCCTGCAGAAGTAAAAACCAATGAGTTACTCTCCCATTTGTGATTGGTTTATTGGCTACATATCTAATGGCAGAGTGATTAGTATACAAGAGTACTTGATAGCCGGTTATATAATGTCTAAATTTATTAATAGCATAAATGACAGCTAAGAAATATTTTTCAGTCACTATATATTTTAATTCAGGAGGAGTGAGATTCTTGCTAATATAATAAATAGCATAGGGATTTTTGTCTTCTTCTTGATCTAGAATTGCCCCTATTTCTATGTCGGATGCATCTAAAGAAATGTGAAAGGGTAGCTTCTAGTTGGGACCGCATAAGATCTGTGCTATCAAGACGAGTTTCTTTAAATCTGTAAAAGAAGTGTCACATTTATCAAACCAATGGAATTCGAAATTTCCAGTTAATGCATACAAGGGTACAACAATTTGTGATATTTTTTTTATAAACCTGTGATAGTACCCTATATATCCAAGAAAAATGTGTACCTCTATCTTCATATAAGGTGTGGCTAATAAAAGTATTACTTCTATTTTTGCCGGGTCTACCTGTATTCCAGTTGCAGAGATGTAGTGTCCTAATATTACTCCTTTGGTCATCATCATATGCCATTTTTAATTTCTTAAACATAATCTGGTAGAAATACATCATTCCAATACCTTTTCTAGTGTTTCTAGTGCTTGATCAAAATCATCTCCATATGGGGTAAAGTCATCCATGTAAATTTTAAGTCCTTCATTTATTAAATCAGAAAAAAATGTTGAGCATAGCTCTTTGGAAGGTTGTTGGGGCATTGTATAGTCCAAATGGTAATACCTTGTAGGAAAATGTACCCCATGGGTAGGTAAAGGTTGTTTTATCCTGGTTTTCAGGGGCTATTTGGATTTTTTTATAACCTCTGAACCCATAAAGGAAGGAAAAGAACTGTTTTCCTGCCAATGTATTGAGGACTTGGTCAAGAAAAGGAAGGGGGAAGTGGTTCTTCTATGTTGCTTTATTCAGTTCTCCATAATCCACGTAGATTCTCCACTTCCCATTCTTCTTAGGAACGACTACTAAAGGAGACACCTGTTTACTGTATGAGATAGGATAAATGAATGTTACATCCACTAGCTTTTTCAATTCATCTTTTACAATGTCTTCAAGATGTGCTTTTAGCCTCCGTTGAGGTTGTCGAATAGGCCAAGCCTCCTTGTCAGTATAGATGTGATGTGTGCATAGTTGGGGGTCTATACCCTTCATGCATGGGTAGTCCCAATAAAATTCTTCCTAATACTTCTGTAAAACCCTTATGAGCTTTGATTTTGGTAACTATCCAGACTACCATTGATATTTAAAACTTTCCCTGGCTCAATTTCAATTGGTATGCTATTGTGAAAAATGGTCATGGCTATGTGTTGATTATCAATGTCTTCCAAGGGGTCTTCTAGTGTTTCATCATCAAGAACTGTTTTTAATATTTTGCATTTTAAGTTTCTAGACATAGATGACTAATTCATGAAGTTATTGATTACATCATCTTCAGTTTCATCTTTGAATTCAAGAGCTTCAACTATTGTGAGTGGCGAACGAATGTTTTGTTCCCAGTATGTATGTGGATGCCTGTGAATATTTACCATGGGTAGACTTGGTTTGGCAGGCAGGTAAATGATAACATTTTTTATGGAATCACATCAAGAAATGGTCATGCTGCCTATCTGGCAGTATATGTAAGCCTCGGTTGTTGCTAACCAAGGTCGACCAAGTATCAGGGGGTGTCCATCCATCCTACTTTTTGGGTTAATAATTAAAAAGTCAGCTGGATATTCCCATGAGTCCACAGAAACCCTGTAATAGTCCCAATTAGCCATATGCTAGTTGGAATATTAAATTTTGTTTTGCTACTTTTTTTTATGAATAAGAGTACAATGGGGGTCGATAACTCTCCTCCTTAATAATGAAAAAATCAATGCCAATGAGAAAGATATACATCTTAGTAGCTTAATTGAGCACCCTTCAGTGTGAAACAGGGCTGGAATACCTTGACTGGGTCAACCTTGACCAAATCAACAATGATTTCATGGAGGAGTGGTCATCAATGAAAGATAGTGCAATTTTAGATGGAGATGCTTTGCATGGAAGTAGTGGTATTATTGGATGGGGCTTAGGGTTTTCAAGCTCATATCTTATTTAAGGAAGAGGATGGTAGCCATATTCATTATGTTTATGTATGTTGATATTTCTGAATATATGGCCTGTTTAGTTATATATCTTTCTCTTGTTGTTTAGCTGATATTGAGTGTTGTTTAGCACTGAGTGTTCCTAATTGGGAACCCTACCTCTTCCATTGAGAAGCTCTTGGAGGAGTCTTGTACTACATTTTCCACTATTAGGCTTACAACCAAGCTTCATCTTTCATTTACAGTGCAGATCCCGTTGAGGGTTTAGTTGTTTTGCAGGTTGCAGTCATTTTTAGTGGAGAAGGCTCCCTTTCCATTGGGAGGATAGTAAGGAAGGCCCTTGAGCATATTTTCAGCTCTTGGCATCAGGCCTATTGATCATTTTAGCCCCCTATTAATTTTTTGACAAGCAAACAAGGGGTCAAACTGTCTTTGAGATTTCAAGGAATGCATTCCCTCTAAAAACACATCATCCTCGAAGCCTCCTTGTGCTTTTCTCCTTTGGGGAATCCTCACTGCTATTCCCAGTTTTGAAGCCTCTCTGTTCGTGAAGAAGAATGCCCAAAAAGGCCTTTTCCCTCTAATTTCATTCCCTCTAAGCCTCTGTCTTCATCATTCTTCTTTCCCTTCTAAATTCCCCACTTATCCTTTAAATCATCCCAAATCCCCTTTTAAGCCTTTTGAATTACCTTTGTTTAGCTTAAAACCCCTTATTCCCTTTACCGAATTCCTCCTCTGGCCTTGAAATGCATTAAAAATAGGCCAAAAACCCACTTTCCTTCATATATTAGGCCTAGCCCCTTTCGGATAGCCCCCTCAAACCGTTTCCCCACATGACCCACACCCAGAACCGAGCGCTTAAGGCCTGGGTGCTAATCGGAATTGGAAGGTTGGAGTGGGGCGCATTTTCTTTGCAAATTCAAAAGATCTGACATGATGGTGTTATGGTCTGTGGAGCGCAGGTGCAATACCCACCGTCAATCTATACGGATCCGACGGTGCGCGCAAGTCCTGTTGTGCCCATCGCCCTAATTATTTCACCCCTCTGATGCTCATCTCCACCATTGATTCGTTGTTGGATCGAACGGACATCGCGCCACCGCACCAATTGCAGTCGCTAATTTTTAAATGTGTCGCCCACTGCCCTCCCTGATTGCGATCCTCCGATTGTAATCTCCACCGTCAATTTCCATCTGATCCAACGACCGTTATTTCTCTCGCTCCACTCCTTTACCCCCTATCTGTCTCCCTGCCGATTGAGTCTCCGGAGTCGATCTTGTCCCAGATTAGATGGCTGGTGCTCAATCGCGCATCACCAATCGCAGGTTCTAAAGGTGTTACTCTCCGTCCCTTCCGATTGCGATCCACCGATCTAATCGTGACCATCCGTTTGATCCAGATCTACGACCCAAAATGTATCGTGAATTTCACCATTTCTCTTCATCAGATGTCCCCATTAAATCCATCAGATGATCCCAACTGTTGATCTCCTCCTAAGATACGACAGTTCACATTAAATTGCCCTCCACCTTAATCGAGTCCCACCATCAAATGTCCAATTCCATGCGTTAGATCCAATTCCTTTGTATTTTCCTGGGACTTAAAAATCTGGGATTTACATTAATTATCATTTCTTATCCTGTTTTCACCATTCCCACCACCATTCCTTCAAGCCTTCAAAACATTCCTTCTGCCACTCTCTGGATTTCTTGATGAGTTTATCGTATTGTGCAGGGTTGTTACAGAGTGATGAATTCAATCTAGGTCCTATAATCACGGTCATTATGATTCGGAACGTAGAGAGGTTATTGTAGAAACAGTTAGAGTATCAGTGTCAAAGACCCGCCATGGCAGAAACAGAAGATTGAAGACAATTTGGGGATTTCGGCTAAGATTGATTATCAAAAGCCCAATCCTCCAAATTAAATCAGAATTAAAGAAAATCATAAATATCTACAGGTAGAAAAGCCTCCACCGCCACATCAGAGGAAAATCGATTCCTCTCAGCCAACATTCCACCATCTGTGATAGAGACCGCCTCAACTCCACCTCATCAGTGAACATTGTCAATTCATGATTCGGCCCTAGTGGCCTTTTACTTTCCATTTTAGTTTGTTACTTTCAAATTTCGAGTGGAATTCACCTTCCACTCCTGCATTTTACTTTCTTTCAGAAACTGTTGTTTAATATTTTTGTTTAAAACGGCCGTGAGCCTAGCTGTCAATGATGAGATGCCCCTATTCCTCATCATGAATTTTGGTTATTTTTGATGGAGACCTCAAACCGATTACCAGCATGCGAGGAAGATATTTTTCCCAAAAATATCTTCTCGCTCATGTTTTTGAGGCTTGTATATAAGCTACAACTAAAGAGAAAAACAGGTTCCAGATTTTCTGAATAATTGGTTGTGAAAGAGTTTCTTCTATGCATTTTGTTGAAGTTTTAATACAAATGTGAGGAGCCTGTTGGGTCTCAACGATAAGGATTTTTACCTTTAATGGGGATTCTGGTCTTGATGCTTTATAGTTTGTAATTCTGTCTTATGTGATATAGTTTAGCTGTTCATTTCACTATTTCCATCCTTCTTGTATCATGCTCTGGAATGCGAGTGGCTCACTGGTTCTAGTATGAATTTATCACAATCGATACTCATGCTAAACCTATCTAGTGCTTTAAATATGGCTCAGTCATGATATGCTGTTTCATTTTAAACTTCATCCATGTTTCATCTATATTAAGTGCTATGGGATGTTATTTTTTGAAAGATATGGACATGTATGGATTCTTATTATCTTAAGCCCATCTCATGTTCAGATATGTTTATGGAATTTCATCTCATTAGTAGTTAGTATTCCTTCTATATTTCTTACACAACATGTTGTCTTATTTTCAATCTCTGTAAAGAATTTTTAGAATCCAGCCCTCCTTACGGCAAGCTGTCTTTGAGTTGTCTGATACATTTATATTGAGAATTCACTCCTTGCCTCTGCAGTGTTCCTTTCATTATGCTGAGTTTGTGAATATTCTGGTTCCATCTACATTGATCTTTCCTGTTAAAACTAAAATAGAAAAAGAGTCTTTTTCTGCTAATTTTAATTGTTATATCATACTGCTCCTTGCTATATAAGATGTCCTAGGCACTGGTATTTCAGAACTCAAGGCTGTCTCTAGGATTGACAACATCTTTCTGGCGATGTTGTCGATGATATCGAAGTTGAGAGAAGTTGAATCCCTAGGCCTCAACAAAACCTTATTCACTCTTCAAATAGGTGAGAATGGAGAGTTGAGAGTTGTAGATCCCTCGCCTTGGCAACTCCACATTCATTTATCAGAAAAATTTACTTGCAGTCCTGGCTCCTCATAAGCCACACTTGAGGTTAGATATGTCCCAGCCAAAGACACCTTTTGTGTTTGAACGAGAGAATATCCTACATAGAAGGAGTTGAAGAGAAAGACCATCAGTCTATATTGAGATCCCTGAATTCTTTTTAGAAGACTTTCCGTCCTCCTCCTCTCAAGTTGCCCAAGTGCAAGGTCCCAACTCCACCGTTGGAGATACTGATTACTACTCAGATAGTCTACCCCGAGGAGGTGTCTGAATTAAAGACGAAGCTAAATCAAGGGATACCACATATTACCCCTTTCACCCTACTCCTGAGGTCGAAGAGGTCAAGGAAGTTACCGAAGTATCTATTACTAATAGCCCATTGTTCCTGTCAACACCTGAAGCTGATGTCCAATACATTCCTATTGTCATTCATACTTCACTTCCACCTCCTCCTCCTCCTTTTACACATCAAACTCTTGCACTGCCTCCACCTCGTCCAATGGCCAATGTTCTTGGCTTCCAATTGAATAAGTATGCCCCCCTGGCATTACCTCAAGTGTTGAATAATATGCCACAGGACTATCTGAAGATATTACCCTGATTTAATGGGGAAAATGAGATTGAAGCTCAAAAACATCTTGAGGTCTTCTATTCTTTTGCAGAGAACTTTAATGTGGAACACCTAGATGTAGTCCTAATACTGTTTGTGCAATCTCTTTATGGTGAAGCCAGAAAGTGGTTTAAGACATTAGGAGACCGTTCCATCACCACTTGGGAGGGAATGGAGGATACTTTTCTCAGAAAATGGGGAGAGAATAAAGATCATGGACATTTTTTTACTGAATTTAACACACTCAAGAAAAGACATAATGAAGGGGTGTCAAAATTTATCAAGAGATTTAACAAGTTGTATCTGAGCCTTCCTACTGATGTGAAACCTCATCAAACCGCTGCTAAAGTTGTTTTTGTAGCCGCGTTTGACTATAAATTTTGTTTCTCTCTGAGAGAACGAAAGCCTGCCACCCTGGATGATGCTCAAATAGATGCACTAGAGTTGGAGGAAAACTTTGCCTCCACTGGTAAATCAAAGGGAAAATCTGAACAAGATACTAGAAGAAAGGGGAAAGAAGAAGTATCTAACTCTAGCCAAGACAGAGACTCAGCTAATGACAGAATTGAGGAAATGAAAAAAATGATTAAGAATATTTCAAGTAAGCTGGTCAGACTTGAACTAGAGGCCAAGAATTCATCCCCCAAGAATTTCCAGAACGCTCCAAACGGGGGTTACAACCCTCAGTACAGAAAACCACCCTTGCAGATACTACAAAGGGAATGAAAGGAACAACAAGATCAGGTACCACACCCTCTGTACTTGGAAGGTCAAGTAGATGGTCCTACCGAAGAAACCACTTACGAGCAAGAGGAAGCATACCTTGCTTTTTAAAATAGTGATGAAATAGAATGTCCCCTACAAGGAAGTGATGAAGTGCAGATTCCATCACATGTGGAAGAAAAAATTAATGAAAGCACCGAAGATCCTGAGATCGATGACTACTGCAAGCAGTTCGTTGATTTCATGCAAGCACAGTTTAATAGAATATATGACCTCAGATCTTCTAGGAAGAGAACTCACACTCAGGATCAAGAGGAAGATGCACCCCATGTGGAAGCATTTTCTCAGAAGGAGACAATAGCTCAAGGGAACATAGACAAAGGTAAGAGGCCTCTTAACGAATCTTTGTAGTCTGCTGATAAAATTCCTTCCTCTTCACAAGTGGCTACTCCCCCTAATATCAAGTCAGTCACAAAGGAAGTCAAACCCCTTGTCCAAAGAAAAGAGTCAAAGGAAGTGTTAGTATATAAGTCATCCTCGGTCTTCAGTTTACAGAAGGAGCTTGAGAAGGTCAAAATACCAGTTCCCTTGACCGAATTGTTGAAGCAACCTGCATATCAGTCCCAGGTCACATTCTTTATGCTTCCCCAGAAGTAGCACATATTCCAGATAGTTTGACCCTTCAAGAAGAAAGACCTATGGTTGTATTGGCCCACATGTTGAGGAATTAGATGCTTCTACTCCCCCATTTTATGTGTCCCTAGTAATTCATGACCTGCTATTGCATAACTCTATGTTAGATTCAGGAGCCTCCCATAAATTATTGCCCCTATCGTTCATGGAACAACTAGGATTACAAATCAATCGTCCATACAAAGACATCTATTCATTTGATTCCAAAAGAGTTAAATGCTTGGGTATGATCAAGGATTCGGTGGTCAATTTGGCCCAAATCCTAGCAAAAAGAGTGGTGATCGACATCGTGGTGGCTGACATCCCAGCTCGCTTCGGCATGTTGCTGTCAAGGTCCTGGGGAACTAAAATTGGTGGGTCAATCAAGTTGGACTTGACCTATGCCACTATCTCGGTTTTTGGTGGCTAGGAGAGGAGGTTGTACAGAGAAAATAGATTTTTCAAGACAGTTACCAAGGCTGATAAATCAGCTAATTCTCCAGTTTATAGTAAGGAGGGAGATTTCTCATGTTTGATGTTGGAAGAAGATCAATATTATGCTCATGAACCATCATTTTTCCAGATCAAGATCGAGCAGTCCATAGAGAGCCATGAAGCAGGAATCTAGACACTTTATTTGGATGGAGCAAACTCTAGAGAAGGTAATGGGGCTAGAGTATTATTGATTTCTCCTACAGGCCAGTGGGTCCCATTGTATTTCAAACTAGAGTATGAAGCCACTAATAATGTGGTCGAGTATGAAGCACTTCTATTAGGGTTACAGATAGCGAGGAGTATGAACATACAAAATTTAAAGGTTTTGGGAGATTCAGAACTCGTGGTTAAACAAGTGAAGAACCATTGCCAAACCGTACATCCTAGGCTGAGAGTTTATAGGAACAAAGTTTGGGATCTAGTGGAAATTTTTTTCTTGGCATTTAATATTCAGTTCATGCCCCGGGAGCAGAATAGGATGGCAGACTCCCTTGCAGTGGCTGCCAGTACCTTTCGTCCACCTCAAAACCCTCTCTTAAGATATGAAATTGAGGTACATTATCGATCATAAATCCTAGATAACATAAAACACTGGCAGGTGTTTGAGGATGAAGAACAAGTGAAAAGATTCCTAGAAATAGTAGGGGAATTCTCCAACATGGAGATTGATGCTTGTGAAGACGAAGAGGCTGAGGAAATTTTAGAAAATAAATGGGAAGAAAAGGTGGCGAGCCATAAAGTTCTGCAACTAAAAGGCAACGCTATACTCCGAGGACTAGTGCCCTTAGAAAGGCTATTTAACAGAAATGATGTCCCACTGCAGCCGAAAAAAGTTGTGGAGGAAAACCAGGTAGAAGATCTTAACCTTGGTACTGATTCTGACCCCAAAATTGTGAAGTTATCCAAGAAAGTATTAGAGGAGTATAAATAGCTCTACCAGAAATTATTCCAGTCATACAAAGATGTGTTTGCATGGTCTTATTAGGACCTAAAAACCTTCGATATAAGCACCATGCAACATAAAATTTCACTGAAGCGGGATTCGAAGCCACATAAACAGAAGCTTAGACAGATAAATCCCCTGTTGCATCCCTATATTGAGAAATAAATTAAGAAATTATTGAAGGCCAAAATCATTGTGCCATTGAGATATTCTGAGTGGGTAGCAAACCCAGTCCCTGTTTGGAAAAAGAATGGAGAAATAAGGCTATGTGTGCATTTCCGAAATTTAAACTGAGCATCCTTAAAGGATAATTATCCCCTACCCAAGATGGATCACATCCTGCAGAAAGTGGTAGGATATTCTCGGATGTCGATGATGGATGGATTCTCTAGTTACAATTAGGTGGATGTACTACCAGAAGATCAGAAGAAGACTTCCTTTACCACTCCTTATGGTACGTTTATGTATGCTAGGATTCCTTTTGGGTTGACCAACGTAGGGGACACTTTTCAAAGGGCCATCGACATTGCCTTTGTTGGGGAGCAAGATAATTTTGTGGTAGTATATCTAGATGACTTCACTGTGTTCTCAAAAGATGATGCAGAGCACATTGAACACTTGCGTAGAACTTTAGAGAAGTGTAGAAAGTATGGTCTCTCTCTCAATCCACAGAAGTCATTTCTTGCATTAGAAAAAGGTAAGCTTCTGGGACATATTGTAACCAAATATGGGGTAAAAATAGATCCTAAGAGAGTAGAAGTTATAAATGGAATTTCTCTTCCCAGAAATAAAACGGAGGTGTAGGTATTCCTAGGGCACATTAAATTTTTGAGGAGGTTTATCCCTAACTATGCTGAGATAGTTAGACATATAACTGACATGATTAAGAAACATAATGAGGTAAAGTGGTCCCAGGAATCATGAGAGGCCTTTTCTAGGATAAAAAAATGCCTTTGCTGAAGCCCCTGTGTTAGCTGGACCAGAATATGCCAAACCTTTCATGATATTTTCATTTACATCACCTCATATAGTGGCAGGAGTTTTATTGCAGAAAAATGAAGAAGGGTATGAGGAGCCCATCGCTTTCTTTAGTCAGGTGCTCCAAGATGCAGAGCTGAAATATAACATATTAGAAAAGCAGGCATATGCCATGGTGAAGTCTCTTAAAGCATTTTTCATATATGTCTTGCAGTCCCATATCACTGCGTTTGTGCCTACAATAGTTGTAAAATATATTATTATCCAAGGAGATAGCAAAGGTAAAAGAGGGAAATGGATTTCCAAAATACAAGAGTATGAGCTAGACATCCGCCCTACCAAACTGATCAAGGGACAAGTGCTAGACAAAATCTTGTCCGAGTCAAACTGTCAGGCTCTAGGTATAAATCTGTCCATGATAGCAAATGAGGAGTCTAAGAAGAAAGAAGAGCAATAGGAATTAGAGATAGCTACTCAGAAGACACATATGAAGTACCTCATCAGCCCGTGGTACAAAGAGATAGTGGAATATCTTCTAACGCTTAGTTTCCCTCCTAGCTATGATAAAGCTAAATATAGAACACTAAGGTTGAGATCACAGAAGTACATGGTTGCCAATGGTCAGCTGTACTGGCGAGATCCGTCGGGCATTCTGCTCCTGTGTCTCACAGAAGACGAGGTTGAGAGTATAATGGCCAAATTTCATGAAGGAATCTGTGGGGGTCATTATAGTTGGAGGGCCACTGCTCACAAAATCTTGAAGGCTGGTTTCTTCTGGCCCAAACTCTTTGGAGATGTGTTTGCCCAAGTTAGAGCTTGTAAGAAATTCCAAAGGTTTGCTAAAAGACAGAAGTTGGCACCTCTGCCCTTGATCCCTGTTCACGTGGATGAACCGTTCCAGCAATGGGGAATTGACTTTATCGGTGAAATACATCCTCCATCAAGTGGTCAGCATAAGTGGATATTAAATTCCACAGATTATTTCATGAAGTGGGTGGAAGCTATACCTGTAAGGAATGCAACAGATGCTGTGGTAAAGAAATTTATGGAAGAAAATATCATATCCATATTTGGCTGCCCTGCCAAGATAGTGACCGACAATGCACATGCCTTTAAATATGAAAAGTTTTTCAAATTCTGCCAGCAGTATAACATTGCACTAGGTCACTCTATGGCTTATTACCCACAAGGAAATGGCCTGGCAGAGTCTTCAAATAAAACCTTGGTGAGAGCACTGAAGAAGGCTATCAACGAAAATCAGAAAAATTGGGATTCCTAGTTGAAATTCACTTTGTGGGCCAACAGTATTACCAACAAGAGAGAAACCAGGAAGTCCCCATATGAATTAGTATATGGGAGGGCAGCAGTATTCCCCATATAGTTATCCTTACCAGTAGCCCGATTCATGTAAGAAAGTCAAGAAGAGCCCAATGATGTGACCAGGAGAATAAATCAGTTGGTGGAGTTAGAAGAAACATGGAACCATGTAAGTCAGAGGCTAATTGAATATCAAGAGAAGCTGAAGGACCTTTTTTATCAGCATGCCAAGGACAGGAAGTTACAGGTTGCGGATTTAGTGCTCAGATGGGATATTCAAAGAGATGAAAAGGGGAAACATGGTAAATTGGACCCACTCCGGTTCGACCCTTTTAAAATCATGGAACAAGGGGGCAACAACACTTTCAAGTTGGAAAATTTACAAGGAGACTTGCTTGATGCCCCTGTAAATGTTCAGTTCCTAAAATCTTACTTCCAGTTCGGATACAGGTCGAGAGAGCCTAATGTATCATACAATACATTATTTTTATGTTTTCGTCTTTGTTTGAATGATGTGTGCGTCGTGATGAATCATGAAGAGAAAAATAAAAAGTGCTAAAGAGTGGTGTCCACGCAGAAGATTAACAGGTGGTCTGCAAAGTTCTCAACACGCCCAAGGATGAACATGTCGTCCCTAGGTGGAGCCAATGTTGATCATGTTAGCCCCCTATTAATTTTTTGACAAGAAAAAAAGGGGTCAAACTGTCTTTGAGATTTCAAGGAATGCATTCCCTCTGAAAACACATCATCCTCGAAGCCTCCTTATGCTTTTGTCCTTTGGGGAATCCTCACCGTTGTTCCCAGTTTTGAAGCCTCTCTATTCGTGAATAAGAATGCCCAAAAAGGCCTTCTCCCTCTTATTTCATTCCCTCTAAGCCTCTATCTTCATCATTCTTCTTCCCCTTCTAAATTCCCCACTTATCCTTTAAATCATCCCAAATCCCCTTTTAAGCCTTTTGAATTACCTTTGTTTGGCTTAAAACCTCTTATTCCCTTTACCAAATGCCTCCTCTGGCCTTAAAATGCATTAAAAATAGGCCAAAAACCCACTTTCCTTCATATATTAGGCCTAGCCCCTTTCAGACGTCCCCCTCGAACCATTTCCCCACATGACCCGCGCCTAGAACCGAGCGCTTAAGTCCTGGGTGCTAATCGCAATCAGAAGGTTAGAGTGGGGTGCATTTTCTTTGCAAAGTCAAAAGCTCTGATGCAATGGTGTTATGGTCCGTGGAGCACAGGTGCAATACCCGCCGTCAATCTATACGGATCTGACGGTCCGCACAAGTCTTGTCGTGCCCATCGCCCTGATTCTTTCACCCCTCCAATGCTCATCTCCATTGTTGATTCACTGTCGGATCGGATGCCCATCGCTCCACCACACCAATCACAATCGTAAATTTTTAAATGTGTCACCCACTACCCTCCCCGATTACGATCCTCCGATTGTAATCTCCGCCATCGATTTCCCTTTGATCTGACGGCCCTTATTTCTCCCACTCCACTCCTTTACCCCCCGTTCATCTCCCCGCGGACTGAGTCTCCGCCGTCAATCTCATCCCAGATCAGATGGCTGGTGCTCAATTTCGCATCGCCAATCATAGGTTCTAAAGGTGTTACCCTCCGTCCCTTCCGATTGTGATCCGCCGATCCAATCATGACCGTCCATTTGATCCAGATCTACGACCCACAATGTATCGCACATTTCACCATTTATCTTCATCGGATGTCCCCATTAACTTTATCAGATGATCCCAACCTTTGATCTCCTCCTGAGATCTGATGGCTCACATTAAATCGCCCTCCGCCTTCACCGGGTCCCACCATCAAAGGTCTAATTCCATGCATTCGATCCACTTCCTTTGTATTTGCCCAGGACTTAAAACTTTGGGATTTACACTAATTATCATTTCTTCTCTCATTTTCACCATTCCCACCACCATTCCTCCAAGCATTCACAACATTCCTTCCGCCACTCCCTGGATTTCTTGATGAGTTTATCGTATTGTGCAGGGTTGTTACAGAGTGATGAATTCACTCTAGGTCCTGCAATCACAGTCACTGTGATTCATGTTAGCCACCTGATAAATTTGTTATACCAAACGGTGGATAAATCATTTTTGGAGCCTTCAAGGAACAATTTTTATTGCTAAATTTTTTTATCTCTTGTAGACTCTTGAAGGCCTCATACCTCTGTCCAAATCGTCACTGTTGTTTCCATCTTAAAAAACTCTGAGATCGTGCTGATTTCATTAAGGAAATATTGCTCCAAAGACCATTTTCCCCCTCCTTCCACTTCCAAAACTAATCTCATTTTTACCCCTTTATTCCCCATAAAAATCCTGCATTTTCATATTTCTCCCCTTTCCCCTCCATCAAAACCACTTTTACAAGGCTTAAGACCCTTTCTTTGCCTTATCAAAACTCTTGAAACCCTTTGAAAACATTGAAAATTTTGTAAGAAATACATATTTTTGTATAAAGGCTTAAGCCCCCTTGGGCTAAGCCCAAAAAACTAATTCCCCATCATATGCCCTGGTGCTGCAACCAGGCGCTAGACCCATCGAGTGCTTATCACATTAGATTTCTCCTTCGGGGCATTTTTAATGTTTTCCCCCCACCTCCGATTGCAATGGCCCAATCGCGTAAATCTTCACCGTTGATCTCTGCGCAATCAACGGTTGTGACTCATTTTCTCCCTCCGCTCTTCTTTGACCTCTGCGAGCAGATCTAGACTATTGGTTGATGCCATCCAATGGCCACGCTCCTCAGCACACCCTCTGAAGTAGTAAAACCAAATAACGCAAGATTTTATAATGTTGTTTTGTATTGTGCAGGTGTTCAATGGTGTTGCTCGTAGGAGCTGCGAACCTTGTCCAAAGGAAGAAACCCACATATAGAAGAAATAAATTAGGTTTATGAGTTAATGGAGCCACCGTTATGTGGTTTTAACCTGGAGTTTAATAGGCCAGAGAAAATACAACAAATGGTGTTAACCACGGTTTAATACACAGTCAATCACTATACAAAACCAGAGTAGTTTTGATCACACCGCTTTTGAGGGATAAGCTGTATTTCCTGTTTGATCGCGATTAATGCCACAGGCCGACACATGGCCTTGAGCAGTTTAGAGATACCACCCTCCCCGGGCGTTAAAGGTCGACTATTGGCTCAGTGCGATATTAGCGTATGCTGTCCGATCTAAGACTGGCTCATCGAACGGCAATCGCACTCAAAAGGAGCTCGCGGGATGAAATAAGGTATGACGCATTTATCAAAACATCACCATCATCGATCTGATCTATAGATCGATGGCCCAAAATCAGATGCCCTAGTCCCCACAGCCATGACAGCAGTCAGCGGTCCCACAGAGCCGGTGGTCCCAATGCCCAGTCATCATCCATGCAGCAACAGTGGATTGGAGCGGGCCTTGTTTGGTTGCATGCACAGTCAAGAAATCCGGACTCGGGGAGATTTATAGGGTGGAATTCATAAGGATTTCGGGTCACTGTCACCTTGACGTCAGCAGGCCCCAAAACGGACCCAGGGAACTTTATATGGCAGATTTCATAAGGATTTCGGGTCACAAACACCCTGACGACAACAAACACCTTTTGTGACCTGAAATGGTTATGCAACTTGGATTTATTGAAAGTTTTAAAGTTCGGGTATGTTATTTAATAAAGGGTAATTATATGGTTTTTTCATTGTGCCGAAGAAAAATCTGAAGGCTGGGGTTTTAATTCTGGCACCTTTGGAACTTTAAAAAGAATCCATTCAGGGTTTAAATTTCCATGTCTCGTCAAATGCTCCAAAGGCATTGATGCCTCGCGATCCCTGTGCAGCACTGCACACCAATAGAACACAGTAAATAAATAAAAAATCGAAGAGTATCAGGGTCGGAGATAGAACACACCAGAATGGAAGATTGATGAAAGATCTGGGGGTATTACGGCTCAGATTGATTATCAAAAGCCTAATCCTCCCAATTAGAACATAGTTTAAAGAAAATCATAAGTGTTTTATCAGCAGGAAAGCCTCCACCGCCACATCTGAGGCAAATCGATTCCTCCCAGCTACCACAGTGCCACCTGTGCCTCAAACCATTCAAACAGAGGCCAAAGTTATTGATCAAGATCAGATATTTTCATCAGCGCACCCAGAGAGTTAATTCTACAAATAAAATTAATGACAAAATATAAGGAGAGTTACTTTAAGATAACAGAGAGCCTCAAAAGTCAAAAAGAGCTCCCATCGAGCTTAAATCTTAATGTAAATTATTTAATATGGAGGACACCTATGTAAGCTCTTCATCGAGCCCCCCAAAGGCCGAGAAGCAATTAATTCTGTATTAATTATCTTTGGAGATATTTTATCAGATCTCACCTCCTCATTATTCTATAAATACTACTGGAGAAGATGAGCGAGGGGTTGGTTGAGTAGGTTGCCGAACTTTGAAATATACTTGAGCTGAAACTTCTGATTGTAAATAGTGTTCACTGGCTCTTAGAGCTCTGCTTGTGATAGATAACTTAGTCTGGGAAGTGTCGATGATTTTTAAACTAAAGCATTGGAATTAAAGTTGTAACTGGTTTGGAGCATCAATGCAAGCTGATTTATGGGATCCTCGTCTATGTCAACGGTGATGTTATTTCTTATTGTAAATTGTCATTTTGTTTCTGTTTTCACTGTGTTCATATTCTGTTATAAAGAACAACATGCATAGAGTTAGGACCTACTACATATCAGTACCCTTCTCTGACTGAAAATCTTTATCTACATGTTTTCTTCCAATTTAGTGTTATTTAGGAATGATTTAATTCAGTTCTACGCATAGGAATGCTGGCGTTCCCTCGTCCTATTGCCTTATCTAATTGTTATTCTTAAATGTTATTTTCAGTATATTTCTAGTAGAGAGAAACTAAGGAAGATATGGTGTGCCCTGGTCATAGTTTTATCCCCAAAGACTGTTTGAATGTTTCCCTTGGAATGTGTCAAAAGCTGGCTAGTTTCGAAGTACTTACCAGATCTTAGGCCATTCTGTGTTATCTTTGTGTTTATCCTAAAAGTAACTAAGTAAAGCAAAGCTAGGAGAGGATTTGTGGTGAGCCCAACCCTCTAGTTTCTACTCCAACAGTTGCCTTCAAGTTTCCCTTTGTTTTTATATGTTTTCTATGGAAAGTATATCAAAGGCTGGCTAGTTTCAAAGTACTTACCAGATCCTGGATTGCTTTTTTGTTTCTCTTAAGTGTTTTTCAAAGGCTAGCTAGTTTTAAAGTACTTACCAGATCCTGGGCTTCTCTTTTTTCTTCATCTGTTTAATTCCCCTTCTTATTGTATCATTTCATTCCATAAATCAAATTTCAAAGAGATCCTTAGACATAGATGACTTGCCCCATGGACAACTCTTGAACCTGATTGTTTCAATTAAACCCTATTATGACTCCATAGCCCAATGGACTAAAACCTGCAATTATCTATCTTTCTGGCCAAAGCTTGTTCTGATTTCTTGCAACTTCACACCTTTGAAAATCTTTGCACTTAGAACACTCCCTTCAAGCCATATTCACGCTCAATCATCCAAAAACAAACAAAACCCTTAGCCTTCATAATTAGCCTAATATAATTATCCAAAAATTCAAAGAGAAATCCATATTTGCACTTATTGGAGAGATCCCTCTCCGGATTCAGGAGGGCTATATTCTAGAATCCCAAAGTGGTTGAAACGATTTTCTCCCTGCGATCGGACTTTTTCCAATCTTGCTGATTACAGGGTGCTAACATTTCTGGCAACTCCACTAGTAGAAGACCCTGAACTGATTAACCAGACACAGTGACCTATTTCTTGATTTACAAACATGATTCCATGGATACAACAGAGATATGCCCCAATGAGTATAGATCATATCCCTGGGTTTCCACATAAGATGCCCCAGGTGAATTGGGATGACAACCTGCCTGTTTTTCAAGGTGAAAAGTTTGATGACCCTCTATTACATCTCATAAAATTTCATATACATGTATGGAGGTTCAAAGTTGAATGGCATGAAGGCTGCCTAATGAAAATGTTCATGTTAACATTAGAAGGAAAAGCTATGGATTGGTATGAATGCTTGAGATCTATTAGTTTTTTTTCTTTAAAGGACCTTGAATATGTGTTTTATGAGAAATATAAAGAAAACACTACATCATTATCATTGGGTGCAATATATCATGATCCATCACAAAACATCACCAAACACGTTATAGATAATGATGAAGCTTTGGAAGAAATGCATCCTGAAGATCTTTTAACAGCCATTCATGATTTTAATATCTTATTGAAATTTTTTAAAAACATAGATGAATCATTTGAGGAAGAAAACAACCAGGAAATAAAAAACATTCCTCAAGATATCCCTGAAAACTTAGATAATGATTCATCATCCCTTATAGCTGAGGCTCAAGAAGACACCCAGCCTCAAAATCAGTCTTCACAAGAGACAGAGAATTTTTGTACTCCTGTTCATAGGAACATGGAAACATCTTCACCTTTGACATAAAAAGAGGTAGATTAGACTATTTATAAACAACCAGTATCTGAAACTTTCTGCAAAACAAACACTCTTCCCCATTCACATAGAGAACTTTGTTGTACAGATTTAGAAAGTTCTTTTGTAGATCAGAATGAAGAAGGACATGTTGATAACCCATTATGTTTGATTGGTAGTATTACTTATATTCATGATTCTCCTAAATTTGATCTATCTAGTGATGATGATTCCCAAATAGAAGTTGATTTTGCAGGATCATCATTAGCAAATTTATGGGAGGAAGATCAGTTCCTTCAATGAAGTAATGAGCCAGTGCAAAGTATTTATGATACTGATGATGAAAGTTTTCAAAGCCTAGAAGTGAGTGAAGATTCATTGGATCTTTTCTCTGCTTCATTTCAGATCATCAGTAATAGTTTCCATGTCATTGGGAATCAGCAGATTTTCAGCTCAAAGGATGAAGAGGAAAGAAACAAATAATTTTTTGAGCAAGTTGATACCTTTGAAAAGTAGCCAGTGTTTCTTCGTCTTCTTGACATTACTCAGCTAGCTGCATTGGCACTTTTGTATCATATGAAGATGTAAATACTCTATGTTAGAATAGGTTAGATATGAATCTCAATAAAGCTTAACCTTTGAGCATATAGTTAGTTGTTGTTTTCTGATTTGAAGAAAAATCAAAAAACAAAAAATACAAAAACAATAGAAGAAACAAAATGGGGCAGATTGTAAAAAAAATAAAGGTACAGCCCCATACCAAAAGAAAAAAAAAAACAAATCTGAAAGTGTGCAAGCTCAAATGCCACTCCTGAAGAGCACACTTCTAGTTAGTCAAATAGCCTAATCTTGACTATTTAGTTTTAAATTTACTGTTGATAGGATTAGTGAATTCGAATTCCAAAACTATTTAATCTTGGCTTATCAGTAGGTAGATTAGGATAGAAATTAAAGGTTCAAACATGCTCAAAATCTGAACCTAATTTTCCCAAAGAAAATGACTCAAATTTGTTTGAAATTCTGAGTCAAAAAAGATGTAAATTTGGTTCCAATTAACTCAAAATCTGAACCGGTTGACAAAGGAAAGACAACTCAAACAAAAGTCAAAACAGAGATGTAAAAAAGAGGAAGGAAATGCTTGGAAATTTTAGATCCTAAGCCTTCCATTTTGTTTTAATTTTCTGCAAAATAAGATCTATGTGCAGCTTGCTTTTTATGCCATGGATCAACAACAAGTTAGACTGTTCAATCCTGACTTGTATACTTTTAAGTTTCTGTTGTAGAATGTAGAGAATAAAAATCTATTGGACAGTTTAATCCCAACAAATAGTAGGTTAGGTAGAGAATCACATGGGCTCAACTATTTAAACTGAGTCCGTGGAGAAATAAGGAGTAGAGATAGATTAGATTTCATGCTTTCAAAAGAATAAAATGTTGTAAAATATTTTGTCGATCCAAGTGCACTCTAATGAACAAAAAATGTTAGATATGTAGGATTGGGTAAGTAGAAAGCTTTTTGATGAAAGATCCATTGTTTTTATGGCTTCTAACCTGATTTCAGACCAAAAGAAGATTATTCAAGGAAAGAAAGGCAGCCCAATGGATGAGGCACTGATTAGCCTCCCAAATAATGTAAGTTTGAAGTTCTTGATGCCTTCAAGAAAGCACCATCCCCAAGTGGAGCCACTGTTAGCCACCTGTAAAATTTTCTATGCCAAAAGGTGGCTAAATCATTTTTGGAGCCTTCAAGGAACATGTTTTATTGCTAAAAAATGTTATCTCTTGAAGACTCTTGAAGGCCTCATGCCTCTGTCCAAATTGTCACTGCTATTTCCATCTTAAAAAACTCTGAGATCCTACTGATTTAATTGAGGAAATACTGCTTGAAAGACCATTTCCCCCCTCCTTCCACTTCCAAAACTAATCTCATTTTTACCCCTTTATTCCCCATAAAATTCCTTTATTTTCATATTTCTCCCCTTTCCCCTCTATCAAAACCCCTTTGACAAGGTTTAAGACCTTTTCTTGTCCTTATCGAAACTCTCGAAACCCTTTGAAAACATTGAAAATTTCGTAAGAAATACATATTTTTGTATAAATGCTTAAGCCCCCTTGAGCTAAGCCAAAAAAACTACTTCCCCATCATATGCCCTGGTGCTGCAACCAGGCGCTAGACCCATTGAGTGCTTATTGCATCGGATTTCTCCTTCGGGAGCATTTTTAATGTTTTCCCCCCACCTCCGATTGCGATGGCTCGATCGCATAAATCCCCGCTGTTGATCTCTGCATGATCAATGGTTGTGACTCATTTTCTCCCTCCACTCTTCTTTGACCTCCGCGAGTAGATCTACACTGTTGGTTGATGCCATCCAATGGCCACGCTCCTCTCCACACCCTCTGAAGCAGTAAAACCAAATAACACAGGATTTTATAATGTTTTTTTGTATTGTGCAGGTGTTCAATGGTGTTGCCTGTAGGAGCTGCGAACCTTGTCAAAAGGAAGAAACCCGCCTATAGAAGAAATAAATCGGGTTTATGAGTTAATGGAGCCACAAGTCCAGGGTTTGAACCTAGAGTTTAATAGGTCAGAGAGAATACAATGAATGGTGTTAACCACGGTTTAATACATGGTCAATCGCTATACAAAACCGGAGCAGTTTTGATCGCAACGCTTTTGAGGGATAAGCTGTATTTCCCATTTGATCGCAATCAACGCCACAGGTCGACACGTGGCCTTGAGAGGTTTGGAGATACCACCCTCCCTCGACGTTAAAGGTCGACTATGGGCTCAACGCGATATTGGCGTATGCCGTCCGATCTGAGACCGGCTCATTGGATGGCGATCGCACTCAAAAGCAGCTCGAGGGATGAAATAAGGTATGGTGAATTTATCAAAACATCTCCTCCATCGATCTAATCTGTAGATCAACGACCCAAATTCAGTTGCCCTGGTCCCCACAGCCATGACAGTAGTCAGCAGTCCCACAAAGCCGGTGGTCCCAACGCCTATTCAACATCCACGCGATAGCAACAGATTGGAGTGGGCCTTGTTTGGTTGCTTGTGTAGTCAAGAAATCTAGACCCAAGGAGATTTATAGGGCGGAATTCATAAGGATTTCAGGTCACACTCACCCTAACTTTAGTGGGCCCCAAAACAGACCCGGGGAACTTTATATGGCGGATTTCATAAGGATTTCGGGTCACAAACACCCTGACATCAGGAAACACCTTTTGTGACCCGAAATGGTTATACAGCTTGGTTTTATTGAAAGTTTTGAAGTCCAGGTATGTTATTTAATAAAGGGTAATTATATGGTTTTTTCATTGTGCCGAAGAAAAAGCCAAAGGCTGGGGTTTTAATTCTCGCGCCTTTGGATATTTAAAAAGAAGCCATCTAGGGTTTAAATTTCCATGTCTCGTCAAATGCTCCAAAGGCATTGATGCCTCACGATCCCTGCGCAACACTACACACCAACAGAACACAATAAATAAATAAAAAATCGAAGAGTATCAGGGTCGGAGTCAGAACACACTAGAATGGAAGATTGAAGACAGATCTGGGGGGATTACGGCTAAGATTGATTATCAAAAGCCTAATCCTCCCAATTAAAACACAGTTTAAAGAAAATCATAAGTGTTTTATCAGCAGGAAAGCTTCCACCACCACATCTGAGGCAAATCGATTCCTCCCAGCTACCATAGTGCCACCTGTGCCTCAAAGCGTTAAAACAGAGGCCAAAGTTATTGATCAATATTAGATATTTGCCTCAGCGCAGCCAGAGAGTTAATTATGCAAATAAACTTAATGAAAAAATATCATCAGAGTTACTTTAACATAACAGAGAGCATCATAAGTCAAAAAGAGCTCCCACCGAGCTTAAATATTAATGTAAATTATTTAATATGGAGGACACCTATGTAAGCTCTTCATCGAGCCCCCTAAAGGCCGAGAAGCCATTAAGTTTGTATTAATTATATTTGGAGATTTTTTATCAGATCTCACATCCTCATTCTTCTATAAATAGTACTGGAGAAGATGAGAGAGGGGTTGGTTGAGTAGATTGCAAAACTTTGAAACATACTTGAGCTGAAACTTTTGATTGTAAATAGTGTTCACTGGCTCTTGGATCTCTGCTTCTGACAGATAAGTTAGTCTGGGAAGTGTATATGATTGTTAATATAAAGCATTGGAATTAAAGCTGTAACTGGTTTGGAGCATCAATACAAGATGATTTATGGGATCCTAGTCTATGTCGACGGTGATGTTATTTCTTATTGTAAATTTTCATTTTGTTTCTATTTTCACTGTGTTCATATTCTCTTATAAAGAACAACATGCATAGAGTTAGGACCTACTGTATATCAATACCCTTCTCTGACTAAAAATCTTTATCTACATGTTTTCTTCCAATTTAGTGTTATTTAGGAATGATTTAATTCATTTCTACGCATAGGAATGCTAGCGTTCCCTCATCCTATTGCCTTAGCTAATTGTTATTATTAAATGTTATTTTTAGTATATGTTAAGTAGAGAGAAACTAAGGAATATATGGTGTGCTGTGGTCCTAGTTTTATCCCCAAAGACTGTCTGAATGTTTCCCTTGGAATGTTTCAAAATCTGGCTAGTTTCGAAGTACGACGCATCTGAAATGGCCTCATATTCTGGGGTTATAACATAAAACGTTAAAGACAGAAGTAATTGTGGTGAGCCCACCAGTTTCACTTCCAGCAGCTGTTTCTCGTTTCTCTGTTTTTATATGTTTTCTATGGAAATTATATCAAAGGTTGGCTACTTTCAAAGTACTTTCCAGATCCTGGATTGCTTTTTTGTTTCTTTTAAGTGTTTGTCAAAGGCTGGCTAGTTTCAAAGTACTTACCAGATCTTGGGCTGCTCTTTGTTCTTCATCTATTTAATTCCCCTTCTTATTGTATCATTTCATTCCATAAATCAAATTTCAAAGAGATCCTTAGACATAGATGACTTGCCCCATGGACCACTCTTGAACCTAATTGTTTCAATTAGACCCTATTATGACTCCATAGCCCAATGGACTAAAACCTGCAATTATATATCATTCTGGCCAAAGCATGTTCTGATTGCTTGCAACTTCAAACCTTTGAAACTATTTGCACTTAGAACACTCCCCTCAAGCCATATTCACGCTCAACCATCCAAAAAAAAAAAATCCCGGCCTTCATAACTAGCCTAATATCATTACCCAAAAATTCAAAGACAAATCCATCTTTGCACTTATTGGAGAGATCCCTCTCCAGATTCAGGAGGGATAGATCCTAGAATACCAAAGTGGTTGAAACGATGTTCTCCCTGCGATCGGAATTTTTCCAATCTTTCTGATTACAGGGTGCTAACAATTTGAAACGCAGAGAGGTTTTTGTAGCAGCAGTCAGAGTATCAGTGTCGAAGACCCACCACGGCAGAAATAGAAGATTGAAGAAAATTTGGGGATTTCGGCTAAGATTTATTATCAAAAGCCCGATCCTCCAAATTAAATCAGAATTAAAGAAAACCATAAAGATCTACATGTAGAAAATCCTCCACAACCACATCAGAGGTAAATCGATTCCTCTCAGCGAAAATTCCGCCATCTATGACAGCGACCGCCTCAACTCCACCTCATCAGTGAACATTGTCAATTCATGATTCGGCCCTAGTGGCCTTTTACTTTCCATTTTAGTTTTTTACTTTCAAATTTTGAGTGGAATTCACCTTCCACTCCTACATTTTACTTTCTGTCAGAAACTGTTGTTTAATATTTTTGTTTAAAACGGCCGTGAGCCTAACTCTCAATAATGAGATGCCTCTATTCCTCATCATGAATTTTTGTTATTTTTGATGGAGACCTCAAACTAATTACCAGCATGCGAGGAAGATATTTTTCCCAAAAATATCTTCTCGCTCATGTTTCTGAGGCTTCTATATAAGAAACAACTAAAGAGAAAAACAAGTTCTAGATTTTCTGAAGAATTGGCTGTGAAAGAGTTTCTTGTATGCATTTTGTTGAAGTTTTAATACAAATGTGAGGAGCTCGTTGGGTCTCAATGATAAGGAGTTTTACCTTTAATGGGGATTCTAGTCTTGATGCTTTATAGTTTGTAATTTTGTCTTATGTGATATAGTTTAGCTGTTCATTTCACTATTTCCATCCTTCTTGTATCATGCTCTAGAATGCGAGTGGCTCACTAGTTCTGGTATGAATTTATCACAGTCGATACTCATGCTAGACCTATCTAGTGCTTTAAATATGGCTCAGTCATGATATGTTGTTTCATTTTCAACTTCATCCACGTTTCTTCTATATTAAGTGCTATGGGATGTTATTTTTTGAAAGCTATGAACATGTATGGATTCTTATTATCTTAAGCCCATCTCATGTTCATATATGTTTATGGAATTTCATCTCATTAGTAGTTAGTCTTCCTTTTATATTTATTACACAGCATGCCGTCTAGTTTTCAATCTTTGTAAAGCATTTTTTGAATACAACCCTCCTTACAACAAGCTCTCTTTGATTTGTCTGATACATTTATATTGAGAATTGACTCCTTGCCTCTGCAGCGTTCCTTTCATTATCCTGACTTTGTGAATATTCTGGTTCCATCTACGTTGATCTTTCCTGTTAAAATTGAAATAGAAAAAGAACCTTTTTCTGCTAATTGTCCTTGTTATATCATACTTCTTCTTGCTATATAAGATGTCCTAGGAATTGGTCTTTCACAACTCAAGGCTGTCTCTAGGATTGACAACAAGGCCAACCATTTATTTATCCCTACAGCATAGTTTACTTCCAGATCTGTATTATTTTTGTAGGAGGAGTTGCAGGGTGGATTAGCACGTCATTTGGAGAGCTTCTTTTCTAGTGAAAAGGATTTGCCTTTCATTTAGAGGATCTATTGGAGGAGGCTATTATATTGATCATATCAGATCAGCCACACTTTCCAGATCTGTATTTTGCAATGGATCTTCATCCCTAGGGTCTAGATCCCCATCTTGTACATGGTGTTTTGTTGAAAACCCTTAAGGGTGTTAAACACCATGTTGAAGCACACACATGGTGTATGAGGAGATGAACACACACACACAAGAGCAAACTCAACACAATGAAGAATAAGCGTGTGGCTTTCTTATTTTCCATTATACAAAGATGTACATTTATAGTACAATGGTGTGACTCTTGGTTTCACATTCCAAGGTCACTTGGACTCCATTGTGACTTTTCACATTCCACACCTACCCATGTAGGATTAGGTGTTCCAACATCCCCCTTAATCCGAAGGGGTATGTGTGAGTCCAAGAAAAGAGTTGTAATACAAATCTGCAAAGTATACATGGCAGCACTTGGCTGAATCAACTCTCTGAAATGTTGGAAAAAAGAGGTGGTTTTAGGATGACCACAAACACTGGAACGCAATACATGTTGCAGTTCCCGGAACTCTTCCAAAACTAGCAAGAAGCTGAAAGCTTCTGCTAGAGGAATTGTCCCTCATAAAAAAAGGGAGACCTTCGACCTAAAGGAAGCGAGGTCTACTACCTGTGGTGGTTTTAGGTTGTCCACCAACAAAGATGATGGTTTTAGGTTATCCACCAACCGTAATGATGGTTTTAGGTTATCCACCAAATCAAGGTATGTCACAGTATCCGTATTCCTCAAGCAGATCCTCCTCGAATCCAAAATAATGCACTGTGGTTTGTGTTGTTGAACCGGGCCGGCTAAATGAAATTCCACACATGGAATGAGATAGTGGCTCGTGCTCGCTTGATCCGTCGTTTAAGCTTTGCGACACACCACCATTTTCCTCTGCTGGGACAAGGTGAGAAGATGAGAATCAATCCAAGTTCATTCATCCGTGGAACAAGTTCTAACATGTGTCAGCACATCTTCTTATCGTTGATTGAAGTCGTCAAGAAGCGATCCATCCAAGATGAATCTTGTTCCTCAGAGAGGCTTGTGTCTCAGCATCTGGTTCAAGAGTCATGGTGGCTAATTATGCATGGATGAAGATCAAAACAATGATATTTCATATGGCCAACTCGATCACAGTGTTGGCATTTCTCAATCTGATGTGGAAGTGGAACAGGATCTGGAACAGCTGCAGGTGAATTGTCATACATGAATCCAACACTCTGAAATATGATGGGCTTTGTGTAGTCTAGAATATGAAAGGTCACATCCTTGGCATATCCAAGACTAGTTATGTGCTTGTTGTGGACAAGCTCTTCCCAAGGTCTGATGATGGGCTTGAGAAGTGCAGGTTGAAATGTTGCATCTGCATGAAAATATGCTCTAGTACAAGGAACTGAATGTGGATCAACTGCAACTTTATCTTCTTTCTTCTGATGGGAGTCCTTCTCAATCTTTTGAACAGAAATAGGTTCAGAATGGTGAATCTTTTTCTGAAGTTCGTCTTGTTGGAGCTGAGATTCCAACTGCAAAAACTCAATCTTTTCTTATGCATCTTGTAAACAAATATGAATATTACAAAGAGCATCCTTGCTCATTTTTATCATGTCATCAACATTGGAATGAATGAGGTCATTTAACAACACTAATGCCTCATTGATTTTGGCCATTTCAACAACTTAGGCTCAACAAATGAAAGGGTGTCGGCTTCAACCGAAAATTCACCCGTTTACAATGTGATTCAACAACAAATACAAATGACTTCAAGAAATTCTCAAAGTACAAAATCTGCTCCTCAAATGATGGAGGGCAATCAACAATCTAACAACTCAAATTTACACTTCAAGCAACTATGAATGATGAAGCAATATTCACTCATAATGTGAGTTCAATAAAAAATCTCTGAAAAATATTTTGTAGATGTGTAGCTGAAAACACTTGTGCAAAAATCTTTGAGGCAGCTGAAATTTCCTTCAAATAGTTGTTTTCAATGATGGCAACCTTGTCTTCAAATGTCAAATTCTTCAAAAAAATCACCCTTATGCCACAAATCATAAAATTTAAAATATGCAATTTTAGTCCATTTTCTTCATATGCTCTTTCCTTCATTTCTGCTGTTCATATCTCTTACTTTCTCTCTCTCAGGTGTTTTTTTTTTTTCTTTTTTTTTTTAATAAATAATTATTTGGGATTAATTAAAAAATGAAGGGAATATAAAAGTGGAGGGAAATTTATAAGGAGGGGGGGAATATTAAATGAGGGAAGGGAATTTAAAAAATGAGAGGGGGGTTTATTTAAAAAAGGGAGAAGGTGATAATTTTATAAAAATGGGAGGGGAATTAGAAGGGAAATGTATTAAAATGGGATTAAAAAAGGATTATAAAAATGGGAATCTGGGAACCAATTTAAAAAAGGGGAGGAGGAATTTAATTATAGGGGTAGGGGAAATATTAAAATGGAATGGGATTTTTTTTTAATTAATTAAAAATTAATTAAAAAATGAATTAATGAGAATTAATTAAAAAGGAGTGGAGAGACGGATTTAAAATGACGGGGGGTAAGGGATTATTATATGTGGGAGGGTTATTATAATGGGGAGAGTTTGATATTAAAAAAAAATAAAAGTGGATTAACTAAAAGAAAGAGAAGGGAGGAAATTAGCGTAAGGAGTGTTGTGTAATGGGGGAGTGAAGAGTCATATGTGAGGGGCGTTGTTTGGCAGGTTGGAGATGACGTGGGCGTGAGGGCGGGTGAGGGAGCTCGTATGGAGATGCCAGAGGGAGTGTGCAATCGAGTGGGAGAGGGGAGATCGAGGTGAGTCGACTGCAAAAGGGCGTGGGCAGTCATGGAAAGGAGCGTTTCAGTGATGGGAAGGATAGAGGAGTTATGTCATATGTGCAGAGTGCGTAGGGGAATGTGAGCTGTGGGTTGGGTAATGCACAGAAGGTAGGAGGTATAGCGAGCAGGTAAGAGGGCGTTGTTGAGAACTGAGGGTAGAGGGGCTGAAATTTTGTGAGAGCGTATTGTTTGAGTGCAGGTGGATGCAGCTGCAGATTTCTAGGTGCAAGGCCGGGGGGAGAAGGTGGTATCATAGATGGTTATGAGTGATGATAGCTCAGGGTAGATAGAAGGAGCCGGATGATGGAATGTGAAGGAGTTTAGATATGTAGCAGGTTAGGATTAGCGTAGGCCGTAGGGTGAAGACCAGGTATGGCGGAGGCCGGATAGGGGAATGATGGCGTGTGGGGTGGTGTTGAGAGTTTGTTTTTAAAAAAAAAATGCAGATGCAGGGGGGCCGAATGGCCTGTAATGGCTTGAGATTTTTTTTTTTTATTTTTTTTTTTATTTTTTAAATAAAAACATCAGAGAATTGGACTTTACAGAATTCTTCCAGATATACAGCAGAATTGGAAAAAATGCAGAAATGAGGGCAACAGTAGAATTTTTCCAATAGCATAGAATGAGAATGCAGAATTTTCCAGAAAATTTCAGTAGTAAAACCCAGAAATTTCTTCTTCAGAAACCCAGTTTAAAACACTATTCCAATAGCTCTTTAAAAGAATAATTAAAGGCAGAAATTGCAGAGAAAAATAGAATGAAAACCTTCAGATGCACAAGGCTAATCTTTTTCAAAATCTGTGCTGGAATGCTGTCAATTTCTGAACGCTGCTCCTCCAAAACACTTCTGAATGGCGGGCAAAACAGTGCTGCAGAAATCTCTGAGTGCTTCAGATGTGCAGTGCTGCTCCCAATTTCTGAGTGCTGCAAAAATGCCAAGAATTTTTGCAGATATGCAGGCCATAAACACAAATGGCTCACTCAATTTGGAGCAGGGCCAGCAATCGCCCGCTCTGATACCATGTTAAACACCATGTTGAAGCACACACATGGTGTATGAGGAGATGAACACACACACACAAGAGCAAACTCAACACAATGAAGAATAAGCATGTGGCTTTCTTATTTTCCATTATACAAAGATGTACATTTATAGTACAATGGTGTGACTCTTGGTTTCACATTCCAAGGTCACTTGGACTCCATTGTGACTTTTCGCATTCCACACCTATCCATGTAGGATTAGGTGTTCCAACAAAGGGGTTCTTCAAAGGAGGTTGTATAGTGCCTAGATCTATGTTTGATCTATCCTTTGAGGCACATATCAGCCTTAGATCTGATGTATAGTAATTTTCTATAGAACTACATTTAAAATAATGATGTAACAGTATTTCAGTCTTTATATATAGTAGAAACACCTCTTTTTGAGGGATTTTGTCCATTGGAGGCTTGTTCTTTCTTGTTGTGTATATTTGGCCCATTATTTATTCATATTTTGCTGCCGTTATAACATATGAAAGGTATCCATATTGTCCTCTTGATTTTTATATTATGATTTACACTATTGTTCCAACATTTTGCACTATATTCCTAGTTTTCCCATTTGGGAATATTACAATGGTATTAGAGCATAATCTTGGCACAGCCTGTGCATAATGAAAAGCCAATATGTCATCCTAAGAAGGATATCCTCTTACTGATAGAGAGAAGAGGTATCAAAGAAGAATACACCAGAAGTTTGATTATACAAATGACAAAAAAAACAAGGGTAAAACCCCTTTATCCAGAGGAGAAGATGAAGAGAAGCAATTTCCCAAGATCTTTCTTAGAGCCGTGAAAGAAATTGCTAGATAAATCAAGGGGATGAGGATGGATAGATACAAGGAATCCCCTAAAGGATTTCATCATGGTGAAGGCTTTGGCATGTCTCATCACTGGAGTGATAAACTGGTGAAACAACCACAAGTTTCCCAATGCTCTACAATGCCTACATTCTTGGCAGTGGGAAATGAAGGGTTTCAAGAGAAATAATCCCTTGAAGACTATTTTATGGAGTATGGGTCTCAAACTCAGAGATTCAAGGACCACTGGAGTTTTCAAGAATTTTTTCAAATAAAGGAAAATAGAAAACCCACGCATCACAATAGAAGTGGTGGATTCATTCAGAATCATGATCTACACAGCACTATGGGCAGATTATTTTTACCCAAATTTGATGGGTCATCCAATTGCATTGCTAAATCATGGGTAGAGAAGCTTGACATCTACTTACAGTTGAACAAAGTTCCAGAAATGGAGGCCATTAAGATAGCAACGCTGCACCTTGAGGGTGAAGCACATGATTGGTGGTTCCATGGCTTGTCTACATTGGGTCATGCCAATGTGACTGCATATTCAGAGTTCACAAGGAGGCTGGTGGAGAGGTTTGATAGAAGAGATCCTGAAGCACCATTCATGGGGTTTGAAAATCTTAAACAATCAGGTAATCTAGAAACTTACATTTCTGAATTTTTAATACTTTCTGTTATGGTTCCTGATTTATCTGCAGCAAGAAGGGTCTACTTGTTCATTTATGGGTTAGATTAATATCTTCATGGGTTGGTTAATTCTACCAAGCCCACTGCCCTTCAATATTCCATTGAAATGGATATAGATCTTCAAGATGCCTTGCCAAAAGCAAAGGAAAAATTTCAGCATAAACCCTCTTTTCCATCAAAGCGAAAAGATGAGAAGGCTCCTCTTTCAAAGGAGAGCCAAAATAGAAAACCTCTTGATGATGATATCTGAAGAGATTTGAGGAGGAGGAAGCTTTGCTTCACATGCCAAGAATATTGGGCACTGGTACATAGATGTGTAGCAGGAAAGGCACACTACATAGAGGTCTTCTCAGATGATGAGAAGGAAGAAGAAGAAGAACCAAGAAGAGGTCACAACGTTGACACTGCATGAGATGAACCAACACCATCAGAAGATGGGAATGGATCATTTTCTCTAACTAGAGGGGCTCTTGCATCATTGAGAGGAGTACCTAAGTACTTGACCTTAAGGGTTCAAGGTTCCATATTAAATCAGAGGGTTTCTATTTTGGTTGATAGTGGGGCTACCCACAATTTTATTGATGCCCAACTAGTGCAAAGGAGGGAAATAACCATTGATGCTTTTGAGGGATTTTCTGTTTTGGTCCCAGGAGATAGAACTATGCAATGCATGCAATATATTTCATCCTTATCAGTAACCATGGGAACATATACATTGACCGATCACTTCTTTGTGGTTGACATACCTCACACCAATGTGATACTAGGTGTGCAATGGTTGATTACTTTGGGGAAAGTCACCACTGATTGGGAGAATTTGCAGATGGAATGGGTGGATAGAAAGAATGGAAAAAATCAAATGATTAAAGGCATTCACACATATCCCTCACAAACAACTTCCACATAGAAAACATAGATGGATTTGCGCAGTGGAAGCAAGGACCTCACAGTCCCATCTATTATGCTTATGATATTGCTTCATGGGACATTATTATTTAGTGGAAAACCACCTGGGAGGCCACCTAATTCATATTTGGTGAGAGATATCTCAAAAATTGATGCTACAAGCATAGATTCAGGCGAGATAAGATTATTAGAATAGCATGATACAACACTGGGAGTCTTGGGTATATTGAAGGAGGAGGGAGGCATTCTCCCAACATCATCATTACCCACTCTAATTTTAGATTATGCGCTATGGGAGGAGAAGCATGGGAGGAATATAAACCTTCCAACATATAACTTTGGCATGGGATATTTCAAGGAGGAGAGAAGCCATATGGAAAATGTTCTTTGTGATAGATCATCAACGTTGTCACTATGGAATATTGATCCATATTGAAATTCCCAACTGTTGGTGGATTATTCCAAGGATATTTTCACATGCATGATACTTGATGACCAGCTACATGAAGAGGGCTATTCAGTCCAAGAAGAATTCATCTACTATCATGGTATGATATTCTTATGTAGTGCCTCCAAGCTCAAGGAGAAGTTCCCACAAAGGGCTCATGAAGATTTCTTTTTCAGCCATAATTATTCCATTAAGGCCTACAAAACTATCATGGAAAGCTACACTTGGAAAGGATTTGAAGAGGAACTATATCAACATTTTCAAACATGCATGAACCATGTGGGGTTGGAAGAGAGACATGACTCTATGAAGGAGTTATTATAGCCACCGCTTTCCTATTTTGGAATAAGAGGGGATCCATCTATGAGCCACTCCATTTGTATGAACATAATTGTTTGTAAAGAACATGCTCATGTACATAATGTTTCATTTGATGATTATTTTAATTCCTTTACCATGTATATGGAGGCCATAGCTCCAAGGAGGAGCATTATTCCATATAAAATCAATGGCTAACTTTGGGCCATAAACATTTCTGAACATGGCCACTCCCTTGGAGGACATAGGGATATTTTGTATCATTGTGGGTGCACTTCAAAGGCACAAAACATATCTCACACTTTCAACCATAGTGAGATGACTTGGCTAGAAATTAAGTGGTGGGGAAACCAGTTACCACATAATTATCTAATGCAGTTAGGAGATTTATTGTGTTGGTTCCACATGTAGGACTATGATCGACCTCCATTTGCACAAATTTTTCTTTGTACGTACTTAATTTTGATCCCATGCATTGATGATGTACTTATAATTTTTATGGGAATGTTTGGAGGGAGGATGGGAAGAATGCATGTGCCCTATGGGAGAGATATTATCCATGTCAATTATGCTACATGTTTCAATGAGAACATTGGGAAAACCATATTTGTTTCATTTGAACTATTGTCTACTTGTGGGATGGATTATTTGCATCTCATGAGAACTTTGCAGGAGAAATTCATGGATGGATGCATTGGTAGACACTTAGCTTATGAGGGAAGATTATCACATGTTGTTGTCACCGATGATGGAGAGTTTCAACACTCACCTTATCAGTTGCTTGAGGACAAGTAACATTTGGGAAGGGGGGACTCTAATATTCCCAATTAGCCATGAGCTAGTTGGAATATTAAATTTTGTTTTGTTGCTTTGTTTTATGAATAAGAGGACAATGGAGGTCCATAATTCTCCTTAATAATGAATAAATCAATTCCAATGTGAAAGAGATAGATATTGGTAGCTTAATTGAGCACCCTTTGGTGTGAAATGAGGTTGGAACACCTTGACTGGGTCAACCTTGACCAAATCAACAACGATGTCATGGAGGAGTGGTCATCAATGAAAGACATAGCAGTTTTAGATGGAGATGCTTTGCGTGGAAGTAGTGATATTATTGGATGGAGCTTAGGGTTTACAAACTCATATTTTATTTAAGGAGGAGGATGGCAGCCATATTCATTATGTTTATGTATGTTGATATTTCCAAATATATGGTTTGTTTAGACATATATATTTCTCTTGTTGTTTAGCTGAGATTGAGTGTTGTTTAGCACTAGGTGTTCCTCATAGGGAATCCTGCCTCTTCCATTGAGAAGATCTTGGATGAGTCTTGTACTACATTTTCCACTATCAAGCTTAATGCCAAGCTTCATCTTTCATTTATAGTGCAGATCCTATTGAGGGTTTACTTGTTTTGCAGGTTGCAGTAGAGGAAACTAGATTTGGGTCATTTCATTGCTCATTTTCAGTGGAGAAGGCTCCCTTTCCATTGGGAGGATAGTAAGGAAGGCCCTTGAGCATATTTTTAGATCTTGGCATCAAGCCAACCATTTATTTATCCCTATAGTGTAGTTTAATTCAAAATCTGCATTATTTCTGTTGGAGGAGTTGTAGGGTGGATTGGCACAACATTTGGAGAGTTGGTTTTCTAGTGAAAAGGATCTACCTTTCATTTAGAGGATCTATTGGAGGAGGCTATTCTATTGATCATATCAGATCAGCCACACTTTCCAAGTCTATATTTTGTAGTGGATCTTCAGCCCTAGGGCCTAGATCCCCATCTTTTACATGGTGTTTTGCTGAAAACTCTTAAGGGGTTCTTCAAAGGAGGTTGTATAGTGCTCAGATATGTATTGGATCTATCTTTTGAGGCACACATCAACATTAGATCTTATGTATAGTCATTTTATATAGCAGGGAATTTAAAACACCACTGTAATAGTCTTCCAATCTTTATATATAGTAGCAACACCTCTTTTTGAGGGATTTTTTCCATTGGAGGCTTGTTCTTTCTTGTTGTGTATCTTATGGCCCATTATTTATGCATATTTTTCAACTGTTATAACATATGAAAGGTCTCCATATTGGCCTCTTTATTTTATATTATGATTTACACTATTGTTCCATCATTTTTCACTATATTCCTGCTTTCCCCATATGGGATTATTACAAACCAGGATGTCTTGTATTATTCCTTCTGGTCTGATAACAGATCTGTCAAGAAGTTCCAACAAGGTAGCTATGGGTTCTAGTGCTGTTATGCCAAACTTCTCGCAGGTCTCTGTAGTTAAGATGTTAATGGCTGCCCCTAAGTCAACCAATGTGTTTGGAAAGGAGTTTCCAGAGATTTTCATAGTTACTATGGGGTTCCCTGGATCCTTATATTTCACAAGTGTTTCCTTACCCAACAGTAAGTATGATAGTGCCCCTACCACATGAACAATGGGTACAATTTTTTCTTTCCTCACCTGCTTTTCTCCACACAGCGCTTTAATTGTCTTGGCATAGATAGGATGTCTTATATATCCCTCAAAAGAGGAATTTTAATGCAAAGGTTCTTTAATTCCCCTAGGATATCAAAATATGGGGAGATTATCGGCTTAGGAATTGTTAATCTTTTAGGGAATGGAGGGGGAGAAATCATAAGGTTTTCAGGTCTCGCTTAGTCAACTGTTTCCCTTCCCTACTCTACCTCTGTTTCAGTCATCCTTGTTTATCTAGGTTCTATCGGAGTTCCAGGCAGGGTTGTATCTTATTTTGTTGAAATAACACTTCCTAATCTCAAACTTAGTTCATTGCATTGCTTATGTTTAGTTTTGGGGTTTGGGTTCTCAACAATTTGAATCAACTAAACTGACCTATTGTTAGGATTAGGATTGGGTTGAGCTAGCAATTGAGGTTACATGATAGGCTGAGGGCTGTGCTGGACTGGGTATGGAGATGGTAATGTAGGTTGATTTTGCACCCCTGTCCCCATCAGTAGGTTGGTCATTCCCAGAGGTCGATGCCAGTTTTGAGGCCAATTTGTGGCTTGTGAAGGGGAGGCCTGCCATTGGGATTGACAAGAATTATTTTTCTAGTAAGGGGGAGAACAAGGAAAACTTGTCCAATTATTACACGAATAGGGTTGTGTTGGCCAAGAAGGTATAGGAAATTATTGAGATGGCCAAG
This sequence comes from Pinus albicaulis, assembly GCA_034641835.2. NCBI lineage: Eukaryota > Viridiplantae > Streptophyta > Pinopsida > Pinales > Pinaceae > Pinus > Pinus albicaulis. Next base: position 807,185,876 of record CM076578.1, on the reverse strand, counting down.
TAGAGAAAGGTGATTGGTTCTTCCAGGTTGTTGTAGGGTTTTTTTGTTAAACTGTGGAGAAGAAAAGAAATGAGGTAGGTCTTGTGGCATACCTAGTTGTGCTTGCCATTGTCGACACTGGTTCATTAGATATACTGGTTTCCTCTCTTCTGCTTCTTTAAGAAATTCTTTCAGCCCTGGAAGCAAAGGGCAATGGTCAGTGGCATGGTCCTTGGTAAAAATAGCAAATGTCTGGACCATTTCTAATCGACATTATCATTGGTTGTGCTTATTCCAACATCATGGGAAAAATATGACCAAGTTTTGTTCTACTATAGCTTGCTTCTGTTTGGCTTGTAGGACATATAGATATGTTGTCAAGGTGCCCAAGATATCAGTTTTGAAATGTTCTAAAATACTACCAAATTATGCTATGGTCATGTTGCCACCAGACTGCTTAGGGTTCCTTGTAGCTGAGTCTCGCCCGGTTGGCCTACTTCGCATACTACCTCGAGAACACCTGATACATAAAAAATAATATCATCATATTCTTCTTGATATATGTCCCCTTTCCCCATTATGTTAAGTGTTTCAACCCATTCTTCTTTCATTCCCTTAATCATTGTTGCTTTTAAGATAGCTTTAGATAGTGTAGTATATGGAGACCTTTGTAAGTTATATTGAAATATTTCGACGTATTCTTCTAATGTCTAATTGTCCTTTGAAAACATATTGAAGATTTCATCTTTCAATTCTCGAGTCTGGTGATAGTATTGATATTTTTTAAGACAAGTGTTCTTCATCTGGTCGCAGTTATTAATGGTTCCTCCACCGAGCCCCATGAACCAACATAATGTTGTTCCCTTCAAGGTAGAGGGAAATAGTTTCATTTTCTGAGGTTCCGTGGTATAGTCATATCCCCTACATAAGATGTTGAATTCAAATAAAAATTCATCAGGATTGTTAGCACCCTAGTAATTTCTCAAGATTGTAGGCTTTTTATTTTTAGTTTAAGAAAACTAGGGGTAACCACAAGCCTACTTTGGAAATTTAGGATCTAGCCTTCCTAAATTTCAGAGAGGGCTCTCTCTTTATGATTTAACTTTGTTTTTGTTTAATGTTTTAGGCTAGTTACGATAGTTCAATTTGGTTTTGGTTTTGAAATGTTTTGTGGAAAATAAGATTACTTAAAGAAAAATTAAAGAGGGATGTACTAGTCCATTGGGCTATGGAGTCAATGTCTAGCAAGCAAAACTAGAAGGCAAGGCCAAAAGGATGCTAGTGTATTCAGGGCAAGGTAGATAACCCTCAGATATTTTGATAGATTATTTTGATGAAATGGCTTACATGGAGATAAAGGGCAATGAAAGATACTTTGATCTAGAAAAAGGAGGAGGCAGAGGTTAAACGGGACTAGGAGAAATTAAGAATTCATAAATCCAGAAATCAACAGAAAACATTTAAATGATTAAGTAGTTAAGATAGGGAGTTTTTACACTAGTCTTGAAGTAATACTCCTAATTAATCATTAAGATTGAACAACATATATGAAATTGTATGTAACTCATAATGGAAACAACGACATTAAGAAAGTACTTTACTTTTCAAATTATCGCATGAATCTTGAATTATGAAGTTCAATTGGCTATTGTCTAGATTGCTTCTTTTAAATCAACACATGTGAGCCTCCAATGTACCAGCAAAATGTCTATAATGTTCTTAGAAATTTTATTCCACACTAAACACTTCATAAACCGAAGTATTTATACAAATGTTTATTACAAATATCATAGATAGATCTATGAATAACTCTAGGAAATATAAAATATCTTTACACATTAAGGGGGATAGCTGCTTAAAAAATTTAGCTAGTTGTCCTCTTATCTAGAAAATATAGAGATATCTTATCTAACAAAAAATGTTTTTTTGAATAGCTGTCCATGCTTGTTGGCATTTTGAAAATATCTTTTGGAAGATGACTTCACTGATACTCTTTCCACTTATAGTCTTTGACCTTGTACTTCATCCTTGATACTGTTTCACGTTGTTTATTTATCATTTCACTGCTGTAAAAAGGGAAATTACAACAGTCAAATCAGCTAGCTGTTGTTTTCTTTCTGATACACTTTGACTCTGGCCTTTCACTCTGATATTCTTTAACCTAATATTTTGACTTCTAACTACTGTAAAAAGAGACTTTTCAGCAGTAAAAAGTCAAAAACAAATATTGTTTTATTTGTTTCCTTTTCAAACTGACTGCTTCATCTGAACGCTTTTTCACTATTTGTGTCTTTGTTGCTACAATAAATCTGTAAACACCTACCACTATTCATCACTTGGTATCTTCATACTTTTCAAATTTTTTTAGTTCTCATCTGCATCAGTGTATTTAGAAAAATTTGGTTTCATAACAAACACATGTTTGATTTCATGTTGAAGGAAGAATAAATATTCAATATAATGAAGAACAAATTTCCCTATTGGAGAGCCCTGTGGTAGTGGCTTATTAACCTGTTCTTTGGCATGGTCTCTTATCCTTTTGTCATATTACTTTTGGTCCATCAACTTATCATTAAAAACATGAATGTATGGAATACCAGCTTTTCTTAACATAGTATACTTTTCTAAAAAAAACTTGGTAATGGAAAAATTCATGGCATCACATTTTTCTTTCAAGTTATTCATCAGAGTTTTTTTTGTCAATACTTTCTTGATTTGCAGTATAGTCTCTGTCCTATCTTGGATCTTCAATTCTTCTAGTTCAGTCCTATTCTTACTATTTAAGAAGGTAATTAGCTTTAATGCCTGTGCTGGTTTATTTGCTAATTCTTTTGTTGTCCTTTGTATTTCAACTTGAGCTGGAATAAGGAGGTCTCTATGCTCATATATTATCTGGATTGATGGCCATTGAAGATGCATAGCCTAAATAATATTGGTCCATTGGTGATTTCTTATGTAATAAATCTGCGTAGTGAAACTCAAATCCTTTTGAAGGCTTTTGACTTGCTCTTCAAGTCTTTTAGCTCTTTGTTCATAATTGTTGGCATTAATCAATGCTACTTTATTGGATACCTCCATATTCTGGATAATTTTATTCAAACTATTAATTTCATTATTTTTCAAAGACATTTCCTCCATTTCTTTGACTATTTTTCCTGCATCATTTTTCTGTTGTACCTGTGATGCTGAAGATTATGTAATGGAGGTAGTAGCTGATTGCATTGACACTGCAGTTTCCAGCGGCTCTTTGGATGCTAAAATTTCTCCTAGTGTAGAAGGAACAACAGTATTAATAATGGGTATGACTATAGTAATGATGGAAGCATCAGTTTCCTTCACAGTTTCTTTTGCTTTCATCAGTATATCCAATTGACTTTCCATATCCTTGATTTGGGCAGTTAGCTTTATGATCAACTGCATCATATCCTCTTTCTCTTTCTGTTCTTGAAGTATATCCTAACTCTGTGGGTGCTCACTTTTAGGAAGTTTTAACTGTTTCCTTAAAGCAGCAGTATCATCATTTTTCTTCTTGATTAATACTTCAGCAACTTGTACATTTGATGGATCAACTCCTATTTGTAAAATTAAATCTTCTAAGGCCTTGATCCTTAGATATTTTGGATATAAACATCCTTTACCAAGTTTCATCTAATCTTGCAGGTTGATAATAGTATTTTGAAAATTTGTTACACTCATGGCCTTTGTCACCATATTGAAATATAACATTTCAAAGCTATGTCTGTGAAACTCTATCTGATCCAATTCATGCACTTTTTCACTATCTACTTCAAATTCCATCCTTTTGTAGTCAACCACTATTTTTGGGGTTGAAGTAAGTAGGTTGTAAATAAGACATGATCATCTTATTTGAGGAGTAATCAAATGCTGTAAGCAATCTGTCCCGATTTCCTTGATTTTTCTTGAGAAATTGAGAATAAATCTCACTTTTAATTTCCTCATTTCTTTGTTTAATCTGGTTATATTTGACCTTGATGTCCAAATATTTTTCTTCTGTTGTTTGAGAAGAATAAGTTTCCATATTCACCTATTTCTCAATCATTTGGGTCTCTTTTCCTTTGGATGCATCTTGTTCTCTTTCAATCTCTGTCAAAGTATCCTTAATTATTGTAGTGGCCTCATCATGACTGACCTCTGGTTCATCAACAACCTGAATAAGTTTTTATTTTCCTATGGAGCCAAATTTTAGCCTCTCATTGTAGATGAGTTTGAACTTTGTATCTGAATTAATTTCTGTTGTGTAGGCTCCCTCATCTCTGCTTCTTTTGTTTGAAAACTCTGGCTATTTGGAAGTTACCATGGCAAGTGCGGTATCCACTTTTTCTGTTGGTTGTATATTTGCAGTTAGGTCAACCAATGTGTTTTCTTTCCATTATGTCTGATTAGAAAATTTTTCAATATTAGGCTTTGGCTCATGTATAAAAGGAGTCAATTTACACTTAACTCTTATACTACTCAAAAGACCTTGGGGGTCATAATTCCAAGAAAAACTCACTTGGAATTTTAGTTCTGAAAATCTCTTTTCTATCTCTTTCTCAACATCCCTGTTATTCACTATGAAAGGTCCAATATGATTTTTTAATTTGAACTGAGTCTTCTTTTTGGATGCCATGAAATTGATGGCATCAGCATTCAACACCTGTGTCAAATATTCTAGAGCAAAGAATCCGATAGTCAAAAACTTAGGTCATTTGTATGGAAGTAGATTGGTTCCAAAGATTCTTAATTCAGTGTGTTTCTCATAAAAGTACCAATCTCCCATTTTACATTTCTCTGACATTTGTAATATCCTTTTCATCTCCTCATTTACCCTAGGCTGTTCTGATTTATGAAGCAAATTCATAGCTGGCCTAATGAAAAAATCTGTGAAATCTGTGTAGTTGTACTCACTTCCTTCTTTTCTCAATAGTGATGTCCAAAAGACAACTGATAGAGGCTGGCCCTCTACATTTATTTTCTGCAATGCTATAGGAAAGTTATATGCTTGTGAAAATAAGAACAAATGAAATAAATAGGAAGAATACATAAATACCCCTTTAGTGGGTAACTTTGTCAATTGATGGTGTATGGAATTAGCAATAAACCTGGAAAAATCAAAGATCAGAGTAGGAGGCTCACCAGGAGATAAAATGGACAAAAATCCAAGGATGGATTCATCAGTAAACTCATTAGTGATGTATCCTAAGATAAAGGATAAACTTGAAATAACATGCCTAGAACCCCGTGGAAACTTGGAAGTGGAATAGGGAGGATTCAACTTTGGAAGGTCCACATGAGCTGGCATAAAGTTTTGAAAAATCATAAATCTTTTAGGGAAATCTAACCCCAAATATAACTGAGTTAATTCTTCAATGGAAAAGGGGACTACCCTAGGGTCAAAATGTAACTGCAACATTTCATTGATTGACTCTGCAGTGATAGAAAAAAGGATTTCCCTGTCATTATTCAAAATTGATCTTTGGTTTGGGAAATAATACTTCTAGCATAGTCTTACCAGGTCCTGACTAGGGTGTGTTAATGAGATTACATACTTGGGTAAATTTTTATCCCAGACAGGTATATCTTCTTTGTCTAAAAACTTCTCAACACCAATTGTGTACTTCTAATAAATTAAATTCTAGTAGAGGATCTACAATTTTGTAATCCAAATCAATTAAAGGGATAACTTCTTCATTGGACACTGGAGGATGTTGAGGATTAACATTCATAGTGGTCTTAGCAGTGATAGTAGGAGTAGATTTTGGGGCTTTTGCTGCTTCAGTCTTGGGAGGTTTTGATCCTCTAGGTTTAACAGGTTTGGATCCCCCATCCTTGGGTGTGATTTTTTTTTTGTCATTTTGAGCTAATTAAAGCAATATTAGATTGTTTGCAATTGTTAATTTGTTGAAACAAAGGGTAATTGAGTAATCTTGTAGGCAAAGATGATGGCAGTGAGCAATTCAGTGCTCAATTTAGGAATTTGGGACACAAGCAACAAATTTAAGACATAAAATGCAGGTTTTCTAAATGACTGGGACTGTAAAAAGGGGTTTTAAGCTTTTCTGTAGGTTTTCAAACCTTTTTAAACTATGGAATTGATCTTTCAAGGGTTTATGACTGAGAATTTGGCTTAAAAATAAGGTTTTTAGTAAACAACAATTTATCGAAAAAAATTGCGAGGGTTTCCCCTCTTTTTTCAAGGTTTTGGACACACTAGGATGGGTAGTTTTACTAATTTTATCTCAATTGGTTTGATGGGCAGTTCAATATTGTGAAATTTCAGGTGAAATTTTGAGAAAATACCTAATTTGCAGGTATTTTGATTGCTGGAAAGGGTTTCTGCAATTTTCTTGTAAGTGAAAATTGAGCTCAAATTCGGTGGTTGGATCCGAACAGGTAGTTATCAATCCTGAATAAGCAAATCTACGGTGAATAAGGTTTAGAATAGGAACTCAAGGCTTCAAAACATAGTGGGAAGCTTTGATAACAACAAAAATATCTATAACCAGTCGAGTGCGAAAGAATACACATAAAACGTATAACAAAGGTTTTTAATCTTTATTATAAATTTTTGAAAACTGTAATAAATGTGAGTCAAATCTCCGGCGGGAGTGCTTTTTCCTTTTGCACATGCGAAAAACCATCGGTGGGTTTTGCACTCTGTTTGGGCAATAAGTGGTTTTTCTTAAAGCGAACGCCACACAATCAAAATGCAACACGTCATATGAGGTGGTAACAAGAAAACTGCCCATTTCGCACTCATTTTGGTGTTTGGTAGTCATTTGGTTTGTGGACGCGAAGATGATCGTCAACCATCGGATCTAACAAGTTGAAGGGAAGGGGCCAGATTAAAAGGAAGGTGCGGTCGAAAGGATGTGGGACCGGGATTAAATAATATGTGTCGGGTAATAGATAATGATATAAAACTTTGGTATGGTATGTATTTATATCTAAAGTTTTAATATATAAGAAAAATGGGTTATTTATAAGAGAAACTCGCGTTCAAGGGGTAATATATGGTTCTAAGTAGTTAAGGTGGTATATATATATCAAAGGCTTTATATATATGGTAAAATGCGCGTGAGGCAGGGTTAATATATGTTTTAACCTAAGTCTTAACACTTATGATAAACGTGGAATGGGCAATATTTTTTTAGCATTCAACACATAGGATATGTATGAAAGCGATTTTCTTATTGTTTATTTTATTATATAGTTTTTAAACCTGTCGAATGGTTTAATAAACCATAGGGGGCGGGATATTTATATAATGTTATTTTTATTCCAAAGGGGGTATAATGGGGGTTTTTTATTTAAGCATGTGGATAATTAACTTTGGCAAAAAGGCTTATAATAGTGGGTTTTTGGGGATATTTAAATAAAAAGGGGTTATCTTATATCATAAGGTTTGTTTATAGAATTTAATAAAGAAATTAGAAGTTAATATGACCAAGGACAATGAAAAAAACCAAAATATATTTATATGACCAAGTAAAGTGACAATGTAAAAAGAAAAGCTTTATGATTTTATAATTTGGCCACTTTGACCTAGAATATAATATTTTTGGAGGGTTTCTATATTTTTATGAATGAAGAAGATTAATTAAAAGGGGATTTTCTTTTTCATTAAGTAAATAGGTCTTTAATTATGAACTTGAAGTGTAAATGGATGAATGTAGGGTAAATGATGATAATTAGGGATTAAAATAGGAATTCAACACCTTTAACTTAACAGTCATTGAGTCTTGGGTCCGGTCCCAACAAAAGTCAGACAAATTCTTTGAGCCTTTTTGACTGGAAGTTTAGAATGAAAAATAACTATAGGGGAGGGGAAATTAGTGATTTTTCCTGGTGAAAAATATTTACATGATTCTCCCACTTGTTTCTACCTATCCAACTTTTAATCTAACATTTTTTCTTCCATTTTCCAGGTGCATTTGAGCTAGCAACCTTGAACATTTATTCTTTTGAAATAAAATGAAAACTATCTAAATCTACCTTATATCTTCTAAGGGCTCAGATTAAACTGATGAGCTCCTCTTTATTCTCTACCTATATACTAATTAGTCAGGATTAAACTATCTGACTAATATTTATTCACTATTCTACAACAAATAAAATTGAAACATGACAAGTCAAGATTAAACAATTAAACTCATCATGGATTATGGCATTTATTGACACTCTGGCATAATCATCAGTAACAAAGTAAAAATTAGTGGCATTTGGAATTGCACACTTTCATGTTTTATTTCTTTTTCTTTGGGGTATATTGTTTTTTCTAAGTCCTTTCATCTTTCTTTTAGGACTTTTCCCATTTTTTTGATCTTTTTATTTTTTACAAAATATGGGAAAACAACTTGCAAAATGCAAGGTATGTACATATTTACAAGACTATCATAAGTCAATTCCAAATTATGAATCCTATACTTATAGGACCCTAACAAGGATCTTCTGAGTTAAACCCATGTAAGATGGGAATGTTTTTTAATGGAATGGCTTTCATAGGGGCATTTGCACTTGGATCAATAATGGGATATTCTAATGTTGATGTATGCCTCTGGTTCTGGTTGTTTTCCATTTCATCAAATATATGCAAATAATCTTCAGGTATTTCTTGTTCTGGAGGAATAATCTTCGTGGACTTAGGGAGTGGATGCGGAGGAAGCCTTACAACACTTCCCCGATCTGGGATGCTGCATGTCTCTGTTTCACCCACTCTCTTAGGGGATCCAGGCTCTGGAGTTTTTAACTGTACTGCACTACTAATTTCTCCTTCTCCTTCCTCTAAATTGCAAGAACCTCCCTCTCTCAAAAGGTCAAGACTTACGTGATCGATAGTCTAAAGGCTTTATTCAGACCATTATGTTTCACCGTGAATCTTGGCGTGGGCTGCAGATGGTGAGGCTGCTACCTTAGGGAGTGTAGTAGGACCTTGAGTAGGTATCATTCTGAGTCCTACGGATGCTTGAGATTCAACCTTCTTAATGATTTAGTCTATATATGTTGTTCTACCAAGGATCATTGGTGCTTTGGGTTTTGTGGATTTAAGTGGGGTATTTTGATTTGTTTCTATATTTTTCTTCCTAGTCATAAAACAAGAGCACCTATCCTACTACCTCTACACAATTGTTGGAAAGCAAGCTGGAGAGAAAGCATTTTTCTTGCTAGTATGCAGGTTCTTACCTCTCGTTTTCAATACCCAATTCGTCGTAGCAAAAGGGAAAAGAAATAAAGGACATCACTCTTAAGCACTCTCCTTGGAAACGACACCAAAATTTTTGGGTCATAAAGATGACTCTTACAGGAAACTTCAATGCTTCTCATTTAATTATCAACCTAAAGCAAGTCTTGTTATTTGAAGAGTGTAAGCACAATATATATGCGTGATATCAAAGGAAAAATCTATAAATTACCATGAGGAAGACTATCTAATTCTCGAAGTTCAATAAAATCATATTGGAAGGTAATTGTAGAATTATTTTGACTATTCTACTCTAGGCATATGCAAAAATGACTATTCCGGCTGAAAATAGAAAGCTACTATTGAACAACATACTGTGACGAATTGAACAACAGTACCAATAAATTGAAAAACAAATCTAATAAATTGAACAACAATTGTTTATCTTAATTTTGCAATGGAGTTCTATTTTGAATTAATAAATACCATCTCTCTGAATCAAATAGCAACCAGACGCTTTGCAATAATAATGAAAAGATCCAACTTTAACGATGTGTAGAATTGAACAACAGTTATGCTAAAACTAATCAAATTAGTATAAAATCATTGGGAAATGATGAAAGCATCTAAAAAATTATGAAAAGATTGATTGTAAGCAAGAAAGGATGAATGATGAACTATTCTAATGAAATCGAAAGCCCTAGCATATTATGTTCACAATTTGACCAATTAAATGATATCTCATGAAATGCATTAGATGAATGGAAACACAAGTTCTGTAATTAAACATATAACATAGAAGTAGGAGAGAAAACTGTCAGGGCTGGGCCCAAAGCCACCAGAAGTATACCGCTAAGGAAAAGTCAGAGATTTACTACTAAAAAACGCCAAAAACGCTATTGAGCTGGAGATTAGTACATTAATACAACTGGAAAATTGTGTCCCCATACATCTATTATAGAAGAAAGTTTCTATTGAAATTTGTCTATCTTGTTCGTCTTCGGACTTTTAAAGACAAATTTGATAGTGGTAATGGGTCCTCTCCATACGAGATCCTGTTCCTCGTGGCTGTCGTTTGAGTCCCCCAATCGTGGATGTGCCTTTCCATCTTCTGCCGACCCATGGGAGACATCATGATCCCATTTTCCTCTCTTTTCAACTGTCTTTCAATTATCATCAGTTCAGCTGCTTTTTTTCCTTGTTAGTAAAGATACCACACGTCAATTTTTTGTCATTAAACATCCCTTTTATCATCAATTAATTTTTTCTTGAATTTACATTAATTCCCTTTCCTTTATTGCTAATATGAGGGGAAAATTCGTAGAAGTACATAATAATTTGTGGTAAGTAAAGGGTGAAACATACCTTATTCTCGGCCCAACACATAACATCATAAAAAACTCATTGGAATGATCAATGATGATGAACATTTTTTGACCGTCACCAAAAGAAACAAAAAATATCATTGGTGAGGGCCAGTAAAATATCATCACTAGAAGTGTCACCAAAGAGAGAATTAGTGATGGGCCTTTAACGAACCTCACCAAAACTGTCATTGAAAATGGCTTTGGGAAAAAACCTTAGAGGAACATCACTATACACACTTACAACAACACTTTTTTAAGGACCGTCACCATATGTGACATTAGTGACGGACCTAAAAGTTATCTCACAAACACGACCCTTAGCAATGACCTATTTTTATGTAGTGAATCTATGGGATTCCTAGTATTTATGAATACATTATACAATAGTAAGGGGTTGTTGTATAATGATACCACAATTAGCGATATAGTGGAATAACTTGATATCTCTAGCTTTATTGATATAGGATTATATTTATCTAAACTTTAAAATTAGTATCCAGTTCAAAGGGTTTCCAAATAGTTTTTGGTAGTTTTTTATACATGATTTTCTTAAAGAATGTATTTTCTAATTTCAAGTACTCATAACTAAATATTTTTCCCATACAGCTCACTTGGTTCATTGAATTTAAAAATTTTATCAATTTTGACAAGTTATGGTATAAACCAAAGGGCCAAAAAATTTTCGTGTCCCAAAAATTAAACAACTATATTTACCAAATTCTTATAACTTGTCATTGATTCACTTCTAAAAGGTGTCCATATCCCTAATTAAGATGCCTTTGTATCATACAATCATGGGTCCACTACCAGTGAACATCCATAGCCTCAATGGGTTTATTCATACTTTCCATAATAATTTGACTATTTTTAGCTTCTTATTTGTCTAAATACTCTTTTCTTCACTTTTTTATTTATATATAAATATTGGGTGGAAAAAGTGGTGTTATGTAGGATTTTTTTTATTAGTAATTGGTTAAGGTATACAATTTTAGTTTAAAGACTTATCTTCACTCTTTCAATGATTATCAATATTACTTTATATATTTGATCAAGTAAATCTCAAAAACTAATAGATCATGAAATTTTTTCAAAATATACTTTTTTAAAATGTACTACTAACCAAATAAAAGAGAATCATCTCATCAAATAAGTTATCATATTTGATGTTTAGACTATCATAAAATTACTTTAGGTGAACATGTTTATGTTTCATGGAAGAAATATTGTTTCAAGTGGGGAATTGGAATAAATCTTGTAACAATAACCTATAATAAAAATAACGGGTATAGTAAATTAAAATTATAATGAAAGAAAAAACATTTAGAAGCCTAACTGTAACTGAAATTGAAATAGTGAATTTGTAAAAAATAAAATAAAATAAATAAATTTCAAAAATAAATTAAATATAGACAAAATAAAATTCCACTTGAAAGTGTCTTATGAAAATATTTATTCAATATTTAGTCACTCACAGGGACGCTTTCTAACTCTCCCTCAATGGATTGTAAAATATATGTTGAAGAATAGTTTTAAAAGTTAAAATGGACCGAACTATATGTGTTGATTTTATTTTTCTTTCCTTTGACCTAATGGAATTTCTCCTATTTCAAGATCAAATATTAAAGTTTGAAATCATTATCACTAACTAAGGACTTATTGAACCAACATTTAAATTATAATTTGATGTATAGTTAACCTATTATTTTCCTTTTCTCATTTTTAATCAAATTTTACCAATGTTTCAATTCATTTTTGCATTGCATAACATTCATCTTCCATAGCAGACGGTGAAAAACATGAATGTTTAAGATTGATTAGTTTCAAAAAAGATAAGAAATCATTAGGTGTATCGTTACTTTTTTTCCATAAACAAGAAATAAAAGTGGATTTCATAATGTTGCTTTAGGGGTTACTTTATCTACCCATAATAGATTATGAATATATTTGTGCCATTTACATTTATTATTATCAATAGTTTTCTTAAGAATGAAATTTAAACTTTATCTACTAAATTTTTTGAAAAAATTGCCTTTTAGATAATAATGAGTATAGTATTTAATTTTAACTGTTTTTTCACTTAAAATCTCAATCAAATTTAAGTATCAAATTTAAGTAATAAAACTATGTAGCATTACCAAAAACCAATGAAATAAGAATTCCAAGCTTAAAGGTGAAGCATATGTTTTCCATACCTTACTTTTCTTGGAATATGCATGTGCATCCTTGAATAATGTTGCGCAATAATATCCAACTGTATAACTTTATAGGTAATAGTGTTACCACCAAAACTCCCATGCAATTCACCGAATACCATTTTAGGAAAGAAATCTGTAATCATCTCATAATCGTTCTTAATGAACAATACTCCATAAATTAATTAATGTTTATTAAATTTCAATATTAAATATATTTTCTTCTAATATGTAAGCTCATTATACTAAGAATTAGTGGAAACATGGGCATAATAAAACTTCTTTAGTATTTACCAACTTTGATTTTCTGAACTAGATTATTTCTCTTTCTGAGAGCCTATATAATCCTTGATCTCAAAATTTGTTTGAAATTATTCTTCGAGAACCCATCACCCAATTTTATATTCAGTCACCTAACTCATGTTGTACAAGAATATGCCAAATTACAGGATGTGGAACAATTACCTTAGTATCATATGTGATATTTAAAAAAATATGATTTAAAATATTTTAATACCTTAAAGTATCCAAATGATTATTTATCTACTTCCATATAAATAAATTTTTTACCCCTACATTCCTAATCTAATCTCATGAATGATATTGGCAATTCATTGTCATCTATATTATTAGTCCCTGCCACCTGGGGCATGGCAGGGACTATAGTAACCATTTTTAGGCTTTTCATTAGTCCCTACACAAAAACCAGGTCAACTAATTCAATTTATTATAAAGTTTTCCATGTACATTTAAGAATCACTTTTCCATCTGCCAGTGAGCTTCATGTAATTATTGTTTTAACCAATAGGCAACTTGGAGGCCTTATTTGGCCTCATATCGAGGCAAGACCTATGGAAATTTAGCGTAAATCTGAATTGATACCTTTCACATTTTAAGAGAGCCAGAGGTAAACTAATGCTGAAATTAGTTTAAAACATTAAATGCTTAGATACAATATATGAACCAGACCTTCACTTGACTCTCACTCCTCCTAACGGCTCCTAAAAAACTACCACCTACATTCTCATGCAGCGCCACCGACATTGTCATGCAGCACTTTACAGGAACATGTTTCAAGCAGTGAAACCTCTAAACAGTTCCAACTTCCTTTTATTATAAGTTAAAAATATAGCTACTTATAAATCAATTGAAATTTAAAAAACTAAAAATAAAAATAAAACGCAACTCAACTTGAGAAATAGTTTGTTTAATGGAAATAAATTATCTGTTCATTCATTTTATTCCACTTAAACACAATGTTATTTGTGATCATATCATATAATCGTTTAACTATTCCTACAAAACTACATATAAACATTCTTACAAAAATCATCATACCCATAAATTTCATTGATTTTTTATTATTATGGTGAAAAATATAAACACACTTACAAAAATTATCTTACCCATAAATTGCATTTATTTTTTATTATTATGGAGAAAAGAAATTTGTATTGTGGTTTTTGTTCATCCAAGTTCAATCATAATATCAATCTTTCAAATAATAAAGACGAAATTTTTTCCTTCTAGGACAATAAAAATTAACGGAAATCCCATATCTTTTATAGTAATTGAAGATTTATTTGAAATTATAAATGTGATCACTCTTGATCATTGAAAACACTATAACATCATATAAATATACAATCATTGATTTATTAATAAAATCTATAAAGGTGATACTCATGGCTCTTTGAAATATGGCACTTGCATTTATTAACACATATGACATTTTAGACATATTAATCCATATGAAATTTTTCAACATGTGTAAGTCATCCATTTCCTCCAAAATTGGTCTTCAACTATTTTGAAACTGAAAACAAAGACTTGGTTATAACTAAAATAATCCATCCAATAATGACAACATTTGAAAACTAGAAACACATTGTAAATTATGCTTCAGTAGTGGAACAAGATAATTATTTTTGTTGGATAAAATTTCTAGATTTATGCATTTTTATTTTGAATAGGAACCATTTTCAAATCCCAATTAGAATTTCAAATTAGGAAGATAACTATTTTTTCAACTAGAATGAAAATTTTTCATTTTTATGCAAATTTGCATTGTGATCAAAGTAAATACATCAGGTAGTACATAGCTATATCTTGAAATTTTCTTATTGATCTATTTTTCTTTAAAAAAAATTAAGAAAATTCCACTCTAAATTGGATAACAAAAAAGGGGTTTTGTAGGTATATACCTTACAAAATTGACCCACCGAGAAACAAAATTAACATTTCAGTACTATTAGTAATAGGTAATGCAATATTTCCTAACTATGCAATGCAAATTCCATTTAGCTATAAGTAATAAGAAAGATCTTGATTCATCCACTTATTTTAAAATCTCCTAATCTTAATTTACACCCTTCTTTAGCACATATGTTTGCATCTTTATAAAGATAATAGAAAACATGGAAATATGATATTGAAGAGAACTGTTTTTCTACTTTTCTATTTCTTTTCTTAGGAATTTCTAATTCCCTTTCCCTCAGAGAGGATACCTTCACCAAATCTTGAATAAGGAGGGAATGGCCCAAAATAATGATAGAAGCTACCTGATTTTCTTTGGTTAACTAAATCCCGTGGTAGAGGGCATCAGATTTTTCTTGGTTAATATTTGTGATAGATCCTAAGCCCCATGTATACTCTACTACTTTGACATCCTTAGGCCCATAGTGCACCCATCCCCCTCCTACCTCCCTTAAGAGAAATATTATATTATCTTCCAATATATATTAATTTCTTTATTTATTTGGAGTTCCACGGTTAGGCGAGTCCTCTTCAATTTTTTTGTACTAGTTTTACATCATTTTTTAGTGAACCAACATGCTAAATAATTTTAGTATTATATATCTGAAAATAAATGTATGTACATAGAGAAATGTTGTTATATCCATTCAAGAATTGTATGAAAGAAACCCATTCTAAGGATGGACAACAAATTCCCCAGCTAATAATTTAGAAATTACAATTAGTACATATATTTAACACATATTGCACTAAATATATGTTTGTATTATAGTTTGTAACTCCTTAAAATTTTATTTAAAAATCATAAAATATACTGAAACAAACCATTTTTTTTAGTTATGTTTTCTGCTAATTTTACAAAGAGCTATATTGTTCTTTTCTTTGATAGTAACATTTCTTCAATAACAAGTTCAATTCACCCCAAATCATTTTATCATTATAGAAATCTACATTATTAACCATCAACATGAGAAACTATATAGAAAGGAAAATACCATCATCATCATCTAAGTAGAAGAATGTAAAGGAACAAAGGAAGAAAACCATGCACACATAGAGACATCAGGATTAGTCCGACAGGAGGGAAAAGCACATTATGGGGAAAAACATTGCAGATTATTCTTCTTAGATCACCATCAAATGATTTAGAAAACAAGATTACAATGATCCATAGATCCTTATCTTCATCATGTAGAAAACAAATAGCATATGCACATTAAAACCATAAACATACTTAAGTTGAAGGAGCCTGAATGTGAGAACTGAAATGCATTGACACTGGCTATACCATACTCATGAATACAATTTATAATGAGTGAGAACTATATATACATCTTGTATCTGAAATATATAGAGCATATCTAATGATATGTAGATCTACAATGGTATGAAACCCGAGATAAAACTTATCATTGGAACTCACTAAAAACAATTGTCGAGTCCTACATATGAATCCAAGACACTTTCAAAGTTGTCTCCAACCATTTTCATGAGCACTAGTGATTGGATCAAGCTCAAATCTGCCTAGAAACCCTAAGTCGTGACCTCAAGATGTTATGCCTATAATTGAAGCTTCCTTGGCCACTAATTTGAGTCACTGTGCCTGTAGCTAAGGTCCTGATCAACCCGATCTAGTCTAGGAACACTAGCCGCGACCTCAATTCGCTCATCTCGCGGCTCTAGAAACTTAGCCACTACCTTTCCACATTATGCCCACGGATCTAGCCCGAATTTTGCAATTTTGTGCTAGTGGCTATGGCCCATAAGCCCTAGTTCAGAGCGAGCCTCTCACATATGATTACAAACCTTACGCAAACTTCTTCCATCAAACTTGTGTGAGTAAATAAAAAATAGACAAACCAAGACAATGGATGAAAATCGAAAATGACTTGAGAAAGTGTGAGAATGGGCTTGAGGTCACCTCTATTTATAGCTTTCATGAGGATCAGCTTTGGGGTTGAAATCGACTTAACTAATTCCACATGCTCTTAGGTTGACCCATTCCATTACACTTTAATAAATAAAATAATTTATAATTTAATTTCTACTTAACCAATTGGGGCGATCTATAGGTCAATTTTGGTCTTCTAGAAAAAAGGAATCTAAAACAATTATAATATCGACCATAAGAGCGATCCATAGTGGAATTTGACCGTAGTTTCATAATTCTAACACTCCCTCTCAACCAAGGAGAATTCCACTTGCTAATATTTGTTCATTGATCAATATGCCATTCTGGTATCTTCATGCATCATCACGTATCTTCATTGATCATCTCTTTAATTTAGTCATCAGATTGTGGATATTTCTCATTGAAAATCATTAATGTATTTCTCATGCTTATTCTAGCTTATGTCTTGAAGTAGTCATGTGTTGAACATTATCGGATCTATAACAAGAAGGATGTGTCACTGGAGGGGAGTTGAGGCGACCACCCTTGTCTATCAAGCTATCAATCAGAATCTCTTCTACTAGGCCTCTACCCGGAATATATTCATCAATAATCATAGGAGAGCATATCATCATGGAGAATCCCTCAACCTGTAACTACATTGGGGAGCACATCTAGACCCAGAATCTCATGGGGGATCTATACCTCTACAACCCATATCTATAAATAGGACATCCATCAACAAAGGGGAGCTTATGTCAACCCTGGTATTACATCAGGGAGCTCAACCTCAACCTAGAACTACATAGGGTTTTCTCAACCCATCCTGTTTTGTACTGATATTCGCATTGATGACCCTGAATAGTCATGTGGTATAACACCTACATCATAATCGACTAGGGCTATATTCCTAAAGCACATTCTCAACTTTTTCACCAAAAAAGGAGCAGTATTCCAAACAAGCCCTACTAGTGGGTATGACGCCAACTAGGGTATAATCTACAAAGACCAATCAAGGGAGAAGCATTCTATGACTCGGTGTATATAAGGGATAAACATCTCTCAAGCTATGGGTAACATATGGGGAGCACACCCTATTTTCCAGAGTTACATCAACCCTAGGATCCCTCTATCTCGATTCCCCATCCTAGGAGCTCAAACATGGATGAAGGTCTGGCTCAATGTCCTCAATCAACGCTCATCTCATCATACTCATATATGGTATCTTCTTATCACAATAGTAGTTGATTCATGCTCATAGAAGATATCAAATAAAAATTCATGTGAGAACATACATAATCATGTAAGTCACAACATGACACTGTAATAATCCTCCTTTTCATGGAGGTGTTAATCACACATGCATACCATAACCATCCCCCCTTTCATGGAGGTGTCAATCACAAGCCTAATATTGTCTCAATGAATGGAGAAATATCACTCCAAATTATATATGTATATGGGATTCTTTGTCATCACAGCGTATCCATGTCTTGTCTAGATCATGCTTAGACAACTCTCTAAGGATCGTCTATAGCATGTCTCACAGCTAGCCATGCTAGCAGCACTATACCTGACCTCAGTCATGCTATGGACCTCTCATCCAATATATCATGGTAGATCTCAAATCAAGGAAGAATCCAAAAGTGCTCATAAATATTAATCCAAAATATCATCATTTCATTCATGCAACTTCATATCATGGGAGAAATTTCTCAACCTTTAAAAGTAGAACGTTTCATGCAGATATTTCAAAATATGTTTGGTGGAAATTATGAATGAAGCAACTCAATAATGAATTTAATTATGTTCTATACACATCATATATGGAAGGAAGTTTAAAACTTAACATCAATGCTTCAATCAAATAACATATTCCATGTCATGTTCATCAACATTTGAACTTTAAATCAGAGTGTCCAAGGATTTACATTACACAAAGACATTTCAATAGTTTTTCAACATGGGATTTCTTTCCCAAATTCCAAAAATTGATTCATCATGCCATGATACATCATTACGAGATTTAGAAGCCATATCCTTATTACTTATATTGTTAGAGGCTCATCACCTGTCAAGTTGTTTACTATTAATATGTAAAAACAAAGCCATAATGAAAATCAAGGCCATACCTTGGAACTCATTATCTTGACTTCATTAGATAACTGTGAAATATGGAAAATTTTGATTTGGGGAGCTTGCATCACGAAACACTTCCAGTAACCATAATTTCTTACCAAGCTAACATACTCAACCTTACATAAATCAACGTTGTGTCAAAAAAATCATCTAATCAAAGTTTATAATCTAGACCAAAAGTATTATCAAATACATTGGCATCATAATATCAATTATTTCAACTAGTGATAGGTACAACTCATATCAAGTCTTGACTTCATTTACTCTCAATTAAATAGGTCAATAATTCCATTACAAGTCATTTTCGTTACTATATACTAGTGCATACGTGAAGGTTAAATCATGCATGTTTCATCTTCATACTGAGTCACAACAACCACTGTGCTAGGAACAAGAGGGCTAATATAGAACCATAATTATGAATACTTACATAGGACACTAAAGGTCACTATGCCCATATAGCATTTTCATATGGGAAAATCAACTATCGCCAAGTCAAATCATGTCAAATCCAAATGTGTGATAATCATAATATCTATAATTATAGACATATCTTAATCATTAAGCATTATGTAAAAAGTTTTAAAAACAATTTATCAATTAGCCAAATCATGTCGAAATTTTGTAGCAAAGACATAGTGACATACTCATATGAATGTCTTGGTCACCTACAAACACAATTTTAGTTCAAACATAGGAAGTTTTCCTGCTGACAGATCTTACTGCTATCTGTAAGAAATCTACAGAGCTGAAATCTTCCAAGTGACTGTCTGATTTCACGCTCAATTCCAACAATTATAGAAATAATTTTACAATGGATGGAAATGTTAGAGTTCCCTTGATTCACAATGCAGACAAATTTCATCTACCATGCATAGTCACATCTATGGGCCTTCCTTTGTGCGAGTGAGGCTCAGAGCTATGTTTAGATCAACAATGTCAGATACTCATAAATCATAGAAGAGCATGTAATTTAATTTTAATTCATGTCATCATCTTGTCTTTATTGGAGTCATGCAACAGAAGTTATATTAGATCATAAACACATATCTATCATGATCATCAACATCATTTCATAAATATTTCACCAAGGGCTAGACTTGAAAGATCAGGGAAATAAGTTGATGTGACAACACAACCTTATAAACCCAATAACAGTACATCAAGTTAGAGCATATAATTTCACCATATGCCATAACCAAAAGGTAGTAGGAGATTTATAACATCAATCACATAGATATACCTCTATCATCATGGTCATTAATACCATGCTTATCATGATCAATAGGATCAAGTTAGGCTATTCAATAAAGCAACAGAGTGAAATCTCTCTTTCCATGAGCTTTCATCATGCTTATCACAAGAATTATCAATAAAATATCAATGAGGTAACCTTCTAAAAGAGATCAAACATTTATTATGCATATCAAGAGTCAACAGTACAATTTACTAGAGTCAGGATGAGGATCTAAAAATAATAGATGTTATCCAAATATGAATATGTGCCACTATATCCAAGATCGACAATAAGTGGCCTCACAGAATCAATAAGATCATCATGATCAAAACATTCAATAACAGGTGCGCCATTTCATCATAGGAAACATAAATCCCAATCACTTTCATATGCATGCATGATCCATTTGTGAATGAAACTTTCTCAACATACCATAGGGCTTACCTATCCATCAATGTTACAGTTGAAATACAAAATACCATGCATACCTAGTGGTATTACCTACGAAGCTTTACCTAGACAACTTGTAGTGGTAAAGTGCATCTTTACCTTTTCCAGATCTAGCCATCTTTCATGCATTTCAAAAGATCATCAAAAAGGGATCCACTCATCACATATTATCAAGGAGGTTAGAAAAATCGAGGAACTCAAATGTACATGTAGGAAGTAATCATAATAATCATATCCATAAGTATAAGCAACAGTAAGGCCATAAGAAAATGAATACTTACCTTTAATGAGAGATGATCCTCTCCCTCTTGAACCAACCTTCAAGAGCCATCCATAGACCATAAAACAATGTTGCCTTCAATCAAAAACTTTATCAACAACCAAGTCGTTTGTCAAATCGATCCAAGTACTTCACATAGATCACATCTCAAGACTCTTACCATAAACCATGGTTTCTCTCAAAACCTCAGTATCAAATCCTTATCCATTAACTGCCTATTGTTTTATTCATATCATAGAATTATTTTAGGTCTCTACCATCCTCTTATTTCTTCCATAAAAATGTCTCCATGGGAGTCATATTTATGTCTTTCCTACATCCCATCTTTGATACCATGTTAATCTTATATAGAGCTACATTATTCTTTTATTTGAAGTTGAATTTCTTCAATAACAAGTTAAATTCACCCCAAATAATCTATCATTATACACATCCACATAATTAACCATCATGATAAGAAAATATATAGAAAGAAAAATACCATCATCATCATCTAAGTAGTGGAATTTAAAGGAAGAACGGAAGAAAAACATGCACACATAGAGACATCAGGATTGGTCCGAGACCAGGGAAAAACCCACTATGGGGAAAACCCTTACAAATTATTCTTCTTAGGTCGTCATCAAATGATTCAGTAAAGAAGAGTACAATAATCCATAGTTCCTTATCTTCATCATGTAGAAAACAACTAGAATATGAACAATAAAACTACAAACATACTTATGCTTAAAGAGCCTAAATATGAGATTTGAAATGCACTGACACTGGCTATAGTATACTGACAAATAAAAATCATATTTAGTGAGAACCGTAGATACATATTTAAGAAGAAATATATAGAGCGGATATATTGATCTGTAGATATACAATGGTAGGAAACCTCGAATACAAATAATCACTGAAACTCACTGAAAACAATTGTCTGCTCCTAGATCTGAATCCAGGAAACTGTCAAAGTTGTCTGCAATCATCTGCACAAGAACAGGTTATTGAATACAAATTATCCACGATCTCAAGACACTGTGCCTGTGGTTTCCTCTTACGTGGTTGCTACCTTGACTCACTGTGCCCATGGTTGAGGTCCTGATCAAGATGATCTAGCACAAGAAACCTAGCTGTCACCTCAACACACTCAGCCTGTGGCTCTGGAAGCTTAGCCATTAACTTGACACACTATGCTCATGTCTCTAACCCAAATTATGTAGTTTTGTACCCATGGCTATGGCCCATAATCCCTAGTTCATAGTGAGATTATTGCCTGTGATCCTGAACATTGTGTGTGCCTCTTTCTTCAAACCTGTGCAAGCCAAGACATAATAGACGAACCTGGGCAATGGATGAAATAGAAAATATCTTGAGCAAGTGTGAGAATGAGCTTCAGTTCACCTCTATTTATAGCTTTCGTGAGTGTTTGATTTGGGGTTGAGGCCAATTTAACTAATTCCACATGTGCTTAGGCCGACCCATTCCATTACACTTTAATAAATAAAATAATTCATAATTTAACTTCTGCTTAACCGATTGGGGCAATCTATAGGACGATTTTGGTCCTCTCAAAAATATGAATCTAATGCAATTATAATATAAACCATTAGAGATGTCCATAATGGAATTTTACCATAGTTGCATAATTTTAACATTTTCTACTTTGGTTTCTAATTATGAAGTGAATTCATTAATGACCAGATTTTGTTGTTTCTCATTAATGAAAGTAGTAAATAGTTAACCTCTTAGGTTCAAAATTCAATATTACACACATAAAGGAAATACAGAGATGTAGTCATTGAATCTACTAAATAGTTTAAAAATTTTCAAAATTTGAAAGAAATTATGGCATGTGATAACTAGGGTTTCCTTCAACAACATTTATGTTATGCTTATTATTGTTTTCATAGGAATAATTCATAAAAAATTTCCTCTATCGTTTTTCCAACATAAGTTATGCTATTTTTATATTTGTTCTAAAGCTTCTAAAATAGTATTTTTCTAGTTGATCCTTTTTGGGTTTTTTATTTTTCATCACGTTCACTTGTATTTTTCATTCATTAAACTATTACTTCCAACCATCCATTGCACCATCTCATTCACTTGCCACACTTTTTACTATAATTCTTCACAAAGTATATAATGAGATTATATATGCATAATTGGTTAATTAACATCAATTTTATTGTATTATAATGAATTATTCTTGGATTTACTAAAGGAAAATTTCCGGTACAATTTCAAGAGCTCAATATAAGTTTCAATAGCCATCTTTGTGACTGAGATAGTAGCACCATTGTATAAGGAATTTGATTAGATGGGTTTAGTTTATAAGACCCTCAATATGGATTTTTGTTGTTAAAATCTCACCCAGCTCGCATGTGTGAACTTCCACCATTGATAAAAGGTAATATACAATAGTTTTGACCAGACAATTTTTGATGTGTTTTCCGAAAAAATGAAAATGAATTAAAAAAAAACAAAAAATGGGTTTTTTCATAATAGGCCCATTTATGACTAATCTTGATGGCTTCCTAAAATTTTTAGTGATCTAAGATATGCACTTGGTTATATGAACTATATAATGAACGGTTTGATAATGTGTCACCAAATGACAAATTAGAAAGTAGGTTAGAATGAGTTATTATTTAGAGAATTTGTGACAAGGAGATAAGTTTAATCAACTCTGGGTTCATATTTGATCCAAATATCCATCAAAACGTATTTCATTTTATTCTCAAAGTGATCTACTAAGATTTCATGACTAGAATTCAAGCAATGAAACTTTTACTTTATTGTTGCTTCAAAGCTTTGTAAAATATTGAAATACCTTTAATGAGGATACATATAGAGATCTTATGTAATTTTTAATTGAAAGCACAATTTTTTATGAAGGATCATCTATAAAATCCTTTGAAAAATAGGTGAAAATAATTTAACATAGGATTTGGCTCATTAACGAGCATATTATTAGGATAGTAGTTGGTTTTGATTGCAATGTAATCCATTAAAAATAGTGTATTGTTATAATTTATTCGATTATGTGAAGAATGGACCATTTGATCCTATTATCATGGATCTGGAGTGGCCTATGATGTATTATTTATAATTTTCTTGAATTAACAAAAGAAGAGAGAGAGTGTGTTTGGAAGAGTCAGAGATTTGATTTGAAAGTAAACCTTCTGAGAAAATCCTTCTATAATTTGTGTTGCCATTTCGTGAATGCATATACTCTTATTATTTCAGACTTTTTAGGGGATTTAGATCACATTCCAGGCTTGTATTAATCATGATAATCAAATATAAGGTCATTCAAGAGTATATAATAGTATTCATATATTTCTTTGTTAAGAAATTTAACATAGTCGATTTGGCATATGTGGGTGGAGTGCAAAGGATCCATACTTTTATTTCCTTCAGGCTCAAAGGGAGTACGTAAATTGACAGATCTCAGGGAAGAAGACTTAAGTTCTATTAGAATAATATCATCAGGAGATAGTGCCAGGTTGATGTGTCTCACATGGTATTCCCTAGAATATTAAAGGAGGAGCACATAATGGCAATGTGAGGGTGACAAGGATCAAGCGAACGTGGTATTGAATCAATAACGATAGCACCAGGTTGATGTGGAATCTAATTAACATGGGATGAGCCTAGTGAAGTGGATCCAACCTATTAGTATGATACTAATAAGTGACCATGAGGATCAATGACTCCTCTAGGAAGGACAAGTCTTACACTTTTTTTAATAGGGTCGAGGATAACCATTGGCAAAGGTTTGGGATGGAATATTATAGAAATAATTAACATTCCTTGGATTCTATATCCTATATTATTCTTTGAAATTCTCATTTTTGCATGTTTATAAGGTTCGAATTGATGTGTAGAAGTCGAAAAGTTAAAAGATCAGGGACCCAAATCTCATGGTTTGGACGTATTCCGTGTTCTCGAAGGTAAAATTAAAGTGTCGAGAGACATAGAGTGAAGTCGTGTGGGTTCTTAACACATGTTTAAAATTTCTTGGTCTCAGTGGCTAATAATATCAGTGCTTGAGCTAGTGGTTTTATTAAAGGTAAACCATCCTCTTTTTGATTATATATAAAAAATTTGTCTCTAGTGGCTATATATGAATAGATTTCAACCGCAATGGTTTTGGATTTTAAGCATCTAGGGCTTAAAGGGTTAAATTTAAAGGTTAAGGGCTACACCAATTTTTAATAAAGTAGATCCTGCATCTGCTCTAGGAACAAATGGTTGACTATGGCACAAAAATTGGATCAGGTTCCGGAGGAGGCTAGAGAGGAAAAAGTCTTGTAGCCAATGCTGAAGTGATGTGATCTATGCAGCAATTGGAATAGTGAATGGAAACAATGGAAATATTCAAACAAAGAGAACCTAAAACTATAGATGTAAGTGAGTAAGAAGAAGAATCTCCAAAGGAAGAAGTAGTTGAAGAACCTGTAGAAGACAGAATATTGAAGGAAGTTCTAGGATCTATCACAAAGGTGAATCCATACATACCTTCTTACAATGACATCATTAATGCAGAGGATCTCATGGTCTGGATTAAAAAGATGCATACTTTTGTTGAGTATGAGGATAAGGATGACGAGAAGAAATTTAAATTTGTTGTCACAAAATTGAAGTTACACGTAGCTCTATGGTGGGATGGTGTATGGGCTAGATAAGAAGTAAAAATAAGTACAAGGTTAAATTTCTGGATAGAACACTCGTGAATCTTAGAGGAAAGTTATTTCCAAAATATATTAGCTCATTTTTTTCAGGCAGACGCAAAATATCAGGAAGATATTAATGATTGTGAGAGAGCACATAGAAGTGTTTTATAAGGTGAAAATCAGGGTTATATGTGAAGAATATTCCACAGAGAATACATCAAGATATATTAATGGTCCTATGTTGGATATCCAATATGAAATCAATGTGTTATTTCCCATAATAGTAGAGTAAACATACTTCCTAACTTTGAAGGCTGAGGACAAGCATGCAAGGAAGTAGTCTGGTAGAGGAAAGTATCTTGCTACAAGACGAGGAAAATAATGAAGATGTTAGGTCCTTATATTACTAGTGTAGTCCCTTATTGTTGTTACTGTACCCCCCTTATTGTTATTTTTGTACCCCTATAACACCAATATTGTTATTATTTCACCCTTACATTCTTATTGTTAAGTCGACTAAGATTATATTGTGACCCCATGGACTCCTATATATAGAAGGAGGTTTTTTCAATTGCATCATCCAAGAATTTGTCATTTATGTAATGTAAAGTAGGTTTCCTCCTTGAATTGGCTAAATTATAAGGCGTTGATGTAAATTTTTCTTCTATTTTTGGAGTTGGTTTCATAACATTTGGTAGCGGAGCTTTGGATTCTAGGGTTTCCCTGCTCCAAATAGGTCATTGTGGCATTTTCACTATAACTTCTTTTCTATGAAAGCTTAGAGGCTGAACATTTTATCACAAGAAGCTGAAATTCTGAGGAATGTCTTGTAAACATTTTAGTTCTTGGTTCACAATATTTTCAGAGATATGATCTGTGGAAGTTAGGCTTTGTTCAAGATCCCAAATTTCATCTCAAAGAGGTGACTGTGGGAAAATCATCATAAATTTCTCTTTTAGAATCAGATTGGAATTCTATAAAAAGTGGCTACAAACAAATAGACTTTAGTTTCCTTTGTATCAATTTCATATCCAAAGGAGAAAAAATTGACACATGGCATGCCATAAAATTTTTCTCCACTAAATTATTCCATAATTAGGTCATTATGGGAGATTGGGCATAACTTTGCCTTGAATAATCCAAATCAAGTCAGACCCATGGAATTTGAAATAAGATTCATAGGGATACTACATGAAGTAATTTTAGATAT
Organism: Pinus albicaulis; assembly: GCA_034641835.2. Lineage (NCBI taxonomy): Eukaryota > Viridiplantae > Streptophyta > Pinopsida > Pinales > Pinaceae > Pinus > Pinus albicaulis. The sequence goes on along the minus strand of CM076578.1, from coordinate 807,159,033 downwards.
TGAAAATCCTAAATCACATAGATAAATGAGTTTCAATATCGAGCTCCTCAAAAGCAATAAAAATGTGTGTGTTTTTTTCAAATCGCATAAGTCTTTTTTGCAAAATCATATTGAATTGATTCCAAGGGCATATTGTAGAATAGATATCTGTATTGGGTTATAAAATGCCCCCTAAAAATAATTCAACACCCATTAATCCTTCATAAGGCTCTACTATGACTCATGAAGATGAAGAAGTGCAACGTGAGATATCAAAATTACAAGACCAAGTACATCAAATTTCACTATCGCAAAGAGAAACAAAAAATGAAATGAAAGTTTTGAAGAAATGCGTGGAAGCTAGTATGGATGGTTTGAAGAAAGGCATGCAAGCTAAGATGGATGGTTCGAATAATGGAATGGAAGCTAAGATGGATGGCATGGAAGCTGGCATCGAAGCTAAGATGGATGACATGGAAGCTAAGATCAGTGATAAAATGAAAGAGAACATGGAAAGCATGAAGAATGACCTAAAAGAAGACATGGAAGGTTTGAAAAATTTGATAAAAGAAATGTTTCCAAATGGCTAAAATATAGTAGAAGAAACTCATAAAGAGAAAAAAAAAAATGTTAATCGTGATTTCATAAACTCTAATGTTGGATGGAAGAACCACCATATTCTAAATATGGATATGAGGAAGTTTGATGGCAAGGATCCCATAACGTGGATACTACAGATGGAGCAATATTTTGATCTCAATAATGTGCAAAACACACAAAAGGTACACATTGCAACTTTACATTTAGAACAAAAAGCATTTGTGTGGTATCGATCGCTTTTCTCCAGTAAAAAATTTGTCACTTGGTCAATTTTTACAGAGGAAATGATAGCACCTTATGAGGATACAAAGAGAAGCACCTTCTTTAGACAATCGAAAAATCTAAAACAAATGGGTTCAGTGGTGGAGCACATTGAGGACTTCCAAAAACTAAATATAAGGGTAACTAATATTCCAGAGGAATACAAGATTGATGTCTTCATAGGTACTTTAAAGGATAACATTCGACATGAGGTTTTCCTTTGAGAACCTGATTCATTGGAGAAGGCATTCAGACTGGCAAGAAAAATTGAATGTAAAATTATGGTGATAAGGAAGCCTACCACTCACATCTATAAAGATGGAAGTATTTCTACTCCTAGAACTCCACAACCTACAAGGTTGATACCCCAAAAATTGGAATAAAAAGAGAAAAAGTGTTTCTCTATAGTTGTGATATAAAATACACTTAATTTCATAAGTGTGTTGAGAAGAAATTATTTTACATATATTGTGAAAAGGAGGAAGAAAATGAACAAGAAACTTCAAAAGAAGAGGATATACACCACGAACCAACCCTAGAAGAATAAGAGATGAGTCTGACCATTTTGTGTAATGAATTGGAAGGAATTACCACTCCTCAATCTCACAAGATAGAAGGATATATCAAGAAGAAAAGGTAATATTTTTTATTTATTCGGATAGTACCCAAAATTTTACTTATTGTAAGGTAGCCAACGAATTGAATTTTTATCTATACCCAGCACCAAAATGTCAAGTGATGGTTGCAAATGGAGGAACTGTAAATTTCTATGGAAAATGCCATAATATCAAGGTAACCATGGGGAATATGTATTGAATAGTCCAATGCTTTCCAATCCAATTGGAGGTGTTAATGTTGTACTACGAGTACAATGGTTACAATATTTGGGGATGACAGATTTTAATTTTCAAGAAATTTTCTTGAATTTTTTTTCGGAAGGAAAGGACGTCCAATTACAGGGTATCGCAGGGACGCCAGGAAAGATAATAAGCTCTAATGTCATGACAAATATTTTGAAGAAATAACAATGAGTCATAATTTCAAAATTATGCTCACTAGAAGTTCTAACATCAAAATAATCTATTTCTCCAAATCTCCAAAATTCATTGGACAATCATTCCAAGGTGTTTGAATCTCCCAAAGGACTCCCCCCTATTCGTGATCATGATCATGCTATTCATTTGATTCCAGGAATTGTTCCTCCAAACATTAGGCTTTACATATATCAATATGTCCAAAAGAGAGAAATTGAACATATGATTGCAGAAATATTAGAGGCTGGTATAACTCGACCTAGTCAAAGTTATTTCTCTACTCCATTAGTATTGGTGCACAAGAAGGATGGATCATGGTGCATGTGTATGGATTATAGGGAGCTCAATAGGCTTACTATTAAAGGTAAAATTCCCATTCCTATGATTAATGAATTATTGGATGAATTACATGGAGCCATTTATTTTACCAAGTTGGACCTTCGTTCAGGATATCATAAAATTAGAATGAAGACTGAAGATATTCTGAAAACAACATTTCGAACTCATGAGGGTCATTATGAATTTTTGGTCATTCCTTTTGGCCTTACCCATGCACCTTCTACATTTCAAGGGTTGATGAATTCTTTTTTCAAGCCCTTCCTTAGAAAATATTTGCTATTATTTTTTATGATATACTAATCTACAATAGGTCTTGGAAGGTTCATGTTCAACATGTTGAAATGGTGCTCAAACTATTGGAGGAGAAACAATTATATGAAAAAGCATACAAATGTTTCTTTGGAGTAAAAGAGGTGGAATATATGAGTAATGTTGTATCTTTCGAGGGTGTTAAGGTAGACCCTAACAAAATTAAAGCTATTAAGTAATAAAAAGTCCCCACAACCAAAAAAAAATTTCGAGGATTTCTCGGGTTAATAGGGTATTATCGAAATTTTGTTAAGGATTAGGGGAGAATAGAAGTACCTCTAACAACATTATTGAAGAAATGTTCGTTTTCATGGACTGCTAAAGCAACTAAGGCCTTTGAACATCATAAAGAGTCAATGTGCCTAGCACCAGTCTTAGCTATGCTAGACTTCACAAAAACCTTTTGTTACAGAATGTGATGCCTCAAGAAATGGAATTGGTGTTGTTTTAATGCAAGAAGGAAGAGACTTATCTTTTGAAAGTCGTCCAATAAAAGGAAAGTATTTACAGAAATATATTTATGAGAAAGAAATGTTGGAAATAATACATGCACTAAAGAAATGAAGACCTTACCTAATGGGAAGACACTTCAAGGTAAAAAATGATCATGATAGTCTTAAACACTTTTTGGAAGAAAGACTATATTCAGAAGAGTAGAAAAAATGGGCCACAAAGATGTTTGGTTATGACTTTGAAATCATCTACAAGAAAGGGAAGCTAAATTTTGTTCTAGATGCACTCTCAAGAAAGGATGAAGAGGTGGAATCATTTCTTTGTGCCATTTCTATTATCCAAACAGATTGGATAACTGAAATAGGGGATGAATGGAAGAAGGGCAAAGAATTGTGGACACTCATTCAAAAGTTACAGCAACATCCTAGTACATATGATTCATTTAGTTTGAAAAATGATTCTTTATGGTACAAAGATCACTTATATATTTTTAAGAATTCCCAACTAAAAAGAAAGTTCTTTTGGAATTGCACACTTCTCCTTTAGGAGGACACTCGGGATTTTTAAAAACTTACCACAGGGTGAAGAAGTATTTTTTTGGGATGGATTTAAATCTAATAGAAAAATTTTGTGGTTAAATCTTTGGTTTTCCAGCAAAATAAAGTTGAGACAATTAAGACCTTGGGTCTTCTATAACCTTTATCCATTCCAAGTCAACATTAGGAGGAGTTTTCAATGGATTTTATCACAGGTTTATCGAATTTCAAAGGAAAGAGTGTCATCATGACGGCAATTAATAGACTTACCAATTATGCACACTTTTGTGCATTATATCGTCCATTTAAAGCAAGAACAGTTGCTACTGCATTTATGGAAACAATTCAAACTCTACATGGAAACCTGAAAATTATTGTAAGTGATAGAGATCCCACTTTTACTAGAAATTTTTGGACGAAATTATTCTGTTTTTTGGGTACTCAACTAGCTCATAGCTCATCTTATCATCCTCAATCCGATGGTAAAACTGAGATAGTGAATAAATTTTTGGAAGGATATCTTAGTTTTTTTGTATCTGATAAAAAAACACAATGTGTCAAGTGGTTACCTCTCGTTGAATGGTGGTATAACACTTCCTTCCACACTGCAGCAAAAATGACCCCATTGATGGCACTTTACAAATATCATCCACCGTCCATCACATCATATTTAAGAGAAAATTATAAGGTTCAAGCAGGGGAATATCACATCGATCATCAACAAGAAGTTCTCCAACTCTTAAAGGATAACCTAAATTTGGCACAAAATCGAATGAAACAACTAGCAGGTCAACATTGCATCGAGAGAATTTTTTATGTCAGAGACTTGGTATTTTTATGACTACAACCATACAAACAAATGTCCCTCAAGCAAGCTAAGAAGGATAATAAATTATCACCAAAGCACAATGGTCCTTACAAGGTGTTGCAAAATATTGGTACTATGGCATACAAATTGGAGCTTCCTTCTTCTTCACGACTGCATATAGCTTTCCATGTTGCATGCTTAAACAAGGTTATAGATGACAAAATTTAAATTCAAACAATATTTCCATAACTTTATGAGGAAGGAGAAATCATATTGGAACCTGAAGTAGTCGAAGAAATAAGAACTTGAAAACTACGAAATCGATCAATTTCAGAGTATCTCATTAATTGGAAGAAATTACCCACTGAATATACTACATGGGAGGATGATAATTTTATACGGAAGCATCCAGAGCTACTCAAGCATTGAGGAAAACAGTTTTTTGAAGGAAAGGGGCATGTTAGGTCCCTATATTAATAGTGTAGTCCTTTATTCTTGTTAGTGTTGCTCCCTTATTGTTATTGTTGTACCCCTGTAACCCCAATATTGTTATTAGTTTTCCCTTACATTATTATTGTTAGGTCGGCTACGATTATATTGTGACCCCATGGACTCCTATATATAGAAGGAGGTTTTTTCATTTGTATCATCCAAGAATTTTTCATTTATGTAATGTAAAGGAGGTTTCCCCCTAGAAGTGGACGAATTCTAAGGCGTTGATCTCTCTTTTATTTTATTTTTGGAGTTGATTTCATAACACAAGTAGAGGAATATGTATGATAAAAGAAGAAAGAGATAGCATATCCAGTCCCCAATGACAACACGAGGTAGACATTAGAGGCTCAACATGAGGAATATGTAGAGTAAGAGATATTTGTAGCTACATGTGTGGAAATATTGGACACATGGCATATGAATGTCTATAAAAAAAATATGTATGCCAAAGAAGTATTGTTGTTTCCCCAAAAACGATAAGGTGAACCAAAGGTACAGGAGGCATAAAATTTATTAGAGGTAAGAGAGTCTTTATTTCTTAAGAAGGTTTTATTGGAACTAGAGAAAGAAGTTCATGAACCAGTTCATAGGAAGGCTTTGTTAAAAACTATTTTCAAGGTCCAAGGGAAATGATGCAAGATGGTGATTGATAGTGGACTAACAAATAAATTGGTGTCTACACAGCTAATGGACAAATTGAATATGAATAAGATGAATCATCCAGATCGTTATAAGGTGTCATGGCTTCAAAAGGGTTCTCAACTTTTTTTAAATGAGTAGTATGAAGTGGAGTTGTAGATAGGTAGCTACAAGGATAAAATCATGTGTGATATCATTCTTGTGGATGTATGGCACATTATATTGGCTAGGTCATGGTAGTTTGACATAGGTGTTGTGCATGATGGGAAGAAGAACATCTACAAATTATAGAAGGATGACATCAACCATACCTTGTTTCCATTGCAACAAGAGGGGACATCAGAGAGTAATGATTCTAAGGAATTATTGTTTATTGGGAAATAATTTTTGCAACAAATAAAGGATAATGAGGTAAGGTTTTATTTTGTATATAAACATAAGGTAATTCTCACTTACACTATTATGAATGATTCCCCTTTTTAGATTTGAGATATGTGGAATGAGTATAGTGATATCATAGTGGATGACTTGGTACTGAAATTCAAATTGTGATGAGTATAATTCACCCTATTGGCTTGATACCAGGAGAAAGTCTACCAAATAAATCTACATATATAATGAACCGTAAATAGAATGAAGAAATAAAAATTAATCTATATGAGTTAGTAGATAAAGGAATAATCAGAGAGAGCCTTAGTCCATGTGTTGCTTTATTTAGTTCTCTATAATCCACACAGATTCTCCACTTCCCATTCTTCTTAGAAATGACTAATAAAGAAGAGACCCATTTACTGTCTGAGATAGGATAAATGAAGTTTACCTCCATCAGATTTTTCAATTCCTCTTTTACAATGTATTTTAGATGCGGGTTTAGCCTCTGTTGAGGTTGTCGAATAGGCCAAGCCTCCTTGTTAGTATAGATGTGATGTGTGCATAGTTGAGGGTCTATACCCTTTATGTCTGGGTAGTCCCAAGAAAATGCTCCCTGATACTTTTGTAAAACGTTTATGTGATTTTTCTTTTGGTCACTATCCAGACTGCCATTGATATTTAAAACTTTCCCTGGCTCAATTTCAATTGGTATGTTGTTGCAAAAAATGGTCGTGGGTATGTGATGATTATCAATGTCCATAAAGGAGTCTTCTTGTGTTTCATCATCAAGAAATGTTTTTAACATTTGGCATTTTAAGTTTCTAGACACAGATGATTGATTCATGAAGTTATTAATTACATCATCTTCAGTTTTATTTTTGAATTTAAGAGCTTCAACTATTGTCAGTGGTGAACGGATATCTTGTTCCTAGTATGTATGTGGATGAATGTGAATATTTACCATGGGTAGACTTGGTTTGGTAGGCGGGTAAATGATAATGTTTTTTATGGAATCACCTCTAGTAATGGTCATGCTACCTATCTGGTAGCCTATGTAAGCATTGGTTGTTGCTAACCAAGGTCGACCAAGTATCAGGGGGTGTCCATCCATCCTAATTTTTTGGTTAACAAACAAAAAATCAGTTGGATATTCCCATGAGTCCACAGAAAACAGGGTGTCTTGTAATATTCCTTTTGGTCTAATAATAGATCTATCAGAAATTTCCAGCAAGGTAGCTATGGGTTCTAACATTGTTATGTCTAACTTCTTGTAGGTCTTTGTAGTTAAGATGTTAATGGATGCCCCTAAGTCAACCAATGTGTTTGGAAAGGAGTGGCCAGAGATTTTCACAGTTACTATGGGGTTCCCTGGATCCTCATATTTCACGGGTGTTTCCTTACCCAATAGTAAGTCTAATAGTGCCCCTACCACATGAACAGTGGGTACTGTTTTTTCTTTCCTCACCTGGTTTTTTCTGCACAACTCTTAATTGTCTTGGCATAGATAGGGATGTCTTGTATAACCTGTAAAATAAGAATTTTAATGCAAAGGTTCTTTAATTCCCCTAGGATATCGAAATATTGGGAGACTATCAGCCTAGGCAGTGTTAATATTTCAGGGAATGGAGTGGGAGAAATCATAAGGTTTTCAGGTCTCACTTGGTTAACCATTTATGTTCCTTGCTCTACCTTTGTTTCAGTCATCGTTGTTTGTCTAGGTTCTATCAGAGTTCCAAAAAGTTTTGTATCTTCTTTTGGTGAAATAACAGGTCGTGATCTTTGCCTTAGTTCATTGCATTTCTTTTGTTCAGTTTCGCGGTTTGGGTTGTCAACAATTTGAATCAGCTAAACCGGCCTATTGGTAGGATTAGGATTGGGTTGAGCTAGAAATTGAGGTCGCATGATAGGCTGAGGGTTGTGTTGGACTGCATATGGAGCTGGTAATGTAGGTTTATTTTGCACCCATGTCCCCATCGGTAGGTTGGTCATTCCCAGATCTTACTTCCAATTATGGGGCCAATTTGTGGCTTGTGAACGAGAGGTTGACCACTAGGATTGATAGGGGTTGTTTTTCTAGTAAGGGGGATAAGAAGAAAAACTTGGCCAATTATTACCTAGAGAGGGTTGTGTTGGCCAAGGAGGAATAGGAAATGATTGAGATTGCCAAGTAGAGAAAGGTGATTATTTCTACCAAGTTGTTGCAAGGTTCTATTGCTTAAACTGTGGAGAAGAAAATAACTGAGGTAGGTCTTGTGGCATACCTGGTCATGCTTGCCGTTTTCGACGCTGGTTCATTAGATAGACTGGTTCCATATCTTCTTATGCTTCTTTAAAAATTTATTTCAGCCCCAAAAGTGAAGGGAAATGGTCAGTGGCATGGTCCTTGGTACAAATAGCACATGTACGGACCATGACTAATGGACATTCTCGTTGGTTGTGCTTCTTCGGACAGCGTGGGCAAAATATGACCAAGTTTTGTTCTACTATATCTTTCTTCTTCTTGGCTTGTAGGACATTTAGCTATGTTTTCAGGGTGCCCAAGACATCAGTTTTGAAATCCTCTAAAATATTACAAAATTATACTCTGGTCACATTTCCACGAGACTGCTTAGGTTTCCTTGTAGCTCAATCTCACTCGGTTGGCCTGCTTCACGTACTACCTCAAGAACACCTTATACATAGAAAAATAATATCATCATATTCTTATTGATAAATGTCCCCTTTCCCCATTATGTTAAGTGTTTCAACCCATTATTCTTTCATTCCCTTAATCATTCTTGCTTTTAATATATCTTTAGATAGTGTAGTATATGGAGACCTTTGTAAGTCATATTGAAATATTTTGATGTATTATTCTAATGTCTCACTGTCATTTGCAAACATATTGAATATTTCATCTTTTAATTATCGATCCAGCAATAGTCTTGATATTTGTTAAGAAAAGTGTTCTTCATCTGGTCCCAGTTATTAATGGTTCCTCGATCGAGCCCCATAAACCAGCATAATGTTGTTCCCTTCAAGGTAGAGGGAAATATTTTTAGTTGGTTAGTGGTATAGTCATATCCCTTACATAAGACATCAAATTCGAATAAAAATGCATCAGGATCTTCTGAGGTCAACCCATGGAAGGTGGGAATGTTTTGTAATGGAATGGATTTCATAGGGGCATTTGTAGCTGGATCAAAAATGGGATATTCTAATGTTCATGTCTGCCTCTAGTTTTGGTTTTGGTTGTTTGCCATTTTATTAAAGATAGGTCAATAATATTTGGGGATTTCTTGTTCTCGAGGAATAATCTTAGTGGAATTAGGGAGTGGATGTGAAGAAAGCCTTATAACACTTCCCTGATCTGGGATGATGTGTGTCTCTATTTCACCCACTCTCTCAGGGGATCTAGGCTATGGAGTTTTTACCTATACTGCACTTCTAGTTTCTCCTTCTCCTTCCTATAAATTGCATGAACCTCGCTCTCTTGAAAGGTCAAGACTTCCGTGATTAACAGTCTGAAGGCTTTGTTCAAACCCTTTCATTTCACTGTGAATCTCGGCGTGGGCTATAGATGGTGATGTTGTTTCCTCAAGGAGTGTAGTAGGACCTTCAGTAGGAATCATTCTAGGTCCTATGGATGCCTGAGAATTAGCCTTCTTAATGATTTCGTCTACATATGTTGTTCTACCAAGGATCACCGATCCTTTGGGTTTTGTGGATTTAAGTGGAGGATTTTGATTTGTTTCTATATTTTTATTCCTAGTCATAAAACAAGAGCACCTATCCTACTAACCTCTTCACAATTGCTGGAAAGCGAACTGGAGAGAAAGAATTTTGTTTGTTGGTATGCAGATTCTTACCTCTCGTTTTCAATACCCAACTCTTTGCAACACAAGGGAAAATAAATAAAGAACATCACTCTTAATCACTCTCCCCGGTAACAGCATCAAAAATGTTGGGTCATAAGGTTGACTCTTATAGGAAACTTCAATGCTTCTCATTTAATTATCAACCTAGGGAAAGTGTTTTTATTTGAAGAGTGTAAGCACAATATATATGTGTGATATCAAAGGACAACTACTATAAATTACCATGAGGAATACTATATAATTCTCGAAGTTTAATCAAATCAAATTGGAAGGGAATTATAGAATGCTTTTGACTACTCTGTTCTAGGCATATGCAGAAATGACTATTCTAGCTGAAAGAGAAAACTACGTTTGAACAACATACTGTGAAAAATTGAATAGTAGTCCTAATAAATTGAATAACAAATCTAATAGATTGAACAACAATTGTTTATCTAAATTTTTCAATGGAAATCTCTTTTGAATTAATAAATACCATCTCTCTGAATGAAACAACAAGATGCTTTGCAATAATAATGAAAAGATGCAACTCCAACGATGTGTAGAATTGAACATCGGTTATGATAAAACTAATCAAACGAGTATAAAAGCATTGGGAAATGATGAAAGCATCTAAAAAATTATGAAAACATTGATTGTAAGAAAGAAAGGATGAATGATGAACTATTCTATTGAAATCAAAAGCCGTAGCATCTTATGTTCACAATTCGAGCAATTAAATGATATTTCACGAAATGCATTATATGATTGGAAATGCAAGTTCTATAATTAAACAAATAGCATAGAAGTAGCGGAAAAATCTCCCAGGGCTAGGCCCAAAGCCACCAAAATTCTACCACTAAGGAAAACTCAGAGATTGACTATTCAAAAAATCCAAAATCTTTATTAAGCTAGAGATTAATACATTAATACAACTGGACAATTGTGTCCTGATACGTCTACTACAGAAGAGAGTTTCTATTCAGATCTGTCTATCTTGTTCATCTTTAGCCTTTTAAAGGCGAATTTGATAGTGGTAACGGATCCTTTCCATATGGGATCATGTTTCTCGTGGCTCTCATTTGAGTCCCCCAAGCATGGATGTGCCTTTCCATCTTCCGCTGACCCATGGGAGCTGTCATAATCCCATTTTCCTCTCTTGTCAACTGTCTTTCGGTTATCATCAATTCAGTTGCTTTGTTTCCCCATTAATAAATATACCACCAATCAATTTTTCATCATTAAACACCCCTTTTATCATCAATTCATTTTTTCTTCACTTTAAATTAATTCCCTTTCATTTATTGCTAATATGAAGGGAAAATTCGTATAAGTACATAATAATTCGTGGTAAAGATAGGGTGAAACATACCTTGTTCTAGGCCCAACATATAGCGTCATAAAAAACTCATTGGAATGATCAATGATGACAAAAAAATTTTACCATCACCAAAAGAAAAAAAAAAGAGCATTGCTGAGGGTCAAAAAAATATTGTTAGTAAAAGTGTCACCAAAGATAGAATTAGTGACAGGCCTTTAATGACCCTCACCAAAACTATCATTGAAAATGGCTTTGGTGACAAACCTTAAAGGACCATCACTATACACACTTACAACAACGCTTTTTTAAGGACCGTCACCATATTTGAGATTGGTGACGGGCCTCAAAGGTATTTCACTGGCATGACCCTCACCAATGACCTCTTTTGATGTAGTTAATCTATGGGATTCCCAGTATTTATGAATACATTATAAAATAGTAAGGGGTTGTTGTATAATGATACCATAATTAGTGATAAAGTGGAATAACTTGATATCTCTAGCTTTATTGATATAGGATTATATTTATCTAAACTTTAAAATTAGTATCCAGTTCAAAGGGTTTCCAAATAGTTTTTGGTAGTTTGTTATACATGATTTTCTTAAAGAATGTATTTTCCAATTTCAAGTACTCATAAATAAATATTTTTCCCATAGAGCTCACTTGGTTCATTGAATTTAAAACTTTTTATCGATTTTGACAAGTTATGGTATAAACCAAAGGGCCAAAATGTTTTTGTGTCCCAAAAATTGAAAAACTATATTTACCATCTTCTTATAACTTGTCATTGGTTCACTTCTAGAAAGTGTCCATATCCCCAATTAAGATGCCTTCTTATCATACAAACATGGGCCCACTACTAGTGAACATCCATAGCCTCAATGGGTTTATTCATACTTCCCATACTAATTTGACTATTTTTAGCTTCTTATTTGGTTTAATACTATTTTCTTCACTTTTTATTTATATATAAATATTGGGTGGAAAAAACTGGTGTTATGTAGGACTTTTTTTATTAGTAATTGGTTAAGGTATACAATTTTAGTCTAAAGGCTTATCTTCACTCTTTCAATGATTATCAATATTACTTTATATATTTGATTAAGTGAATCTCAAAAACTAATAGATCATGAGAATTTTTCAAAATACAGTATTTTAAAATGTACTACTAACCAAATACAGGAGAATCATCCCGTCAAATAAGTTATCATATTTGATGTTTAGACTATCTTAAAATTACATTAGGTGAACATGCTTACGTTTCATGGAAGTAATATTGTTTCCAGTGGTGAATTTGGAATCAATATTGTAACAATAACCTATAATAAAAATAATAAGTATAGTAAATTAAAATTATAATGAAAGAAAAAACTTTTATAAACCTAACTATAACTCAAATTGAAATTGAAATTAAGATAATGAATTTGTAAAACTAAAATAAAAAGATTAAATTTCAAAAATAAATTAAATATAGACAAAATAAAATTCCACTTGAAAATGTCTTATGAAAATATTTATTCAATATTTAGTCATTCACAGGGATGCTTTCTAACTCTCCCTCTATGGATTGTAAAATATATGTTGAACAATAGTTTAAAAAGTTAAAATGGACCCAACTATATGCGTTGATTTATTTTTTCTTTCCCATGACCTCTTGGAATTTCTCCTATTTCAAGATCAAATATCAAACTTTGAAATCATTATCACTAACTAAAGACCTATTGAACCAACATTTAATTATAATTTGATGTATATTTAACCTATTATTTTCCTTTTCTCATTTTTTTATCAAATTTTACCAATATTTCAATTCATTTTTGAATTGCATAGCATTCATCTTCCACAGCAGACGGGGAAAAACATGAATCTTTAAGATTGATTAGTTTCAAGAAAGGTAAGAAATCATTAGGTGTATCGTTACTTTTTTTCCATAAACAAGGAATAAAAGTGGATTACATAATGTTTCTTCAGGGGTTACTTTATCTACCCATAATAGATTATGAATATATTTGTACCATTTACATTTATTATTATCAATAGTTTTCCTAAGAATGAAATTTAAATTTTATTTATTTGAAAAAAATTCCTTGTCGATAATAATTAGTACAGTATTTAATTTTAACTGTTTTTTTACTTGAATTCTCAATCAAATTTAAGTAATAAAACTATGTAGCATTACCAAAAACCAATGAAATAGAAATTCCAAGCTTAAAGGTGAAGCTTTGTTTAGGGGAATGCATCACTTAGTTTTTGTTGGAAATATTTAGAGTAATAGCCTCAATCTATGTACTAACATAATATGTAGTGATAAGTAAGAATGTATCTATGAATTGGTGGACTTTTAAGTAATTTCTCCAATGATATCAGTCCTCATTGTTCAAATACACCTTCTAACATAGTTGGTTGCAATTTCTCTCTACCTGCATATGTTTTGCATCCTTGAATAATGTTGCCCAATAATATCCAACATGTATAACTTTATAGATAATAGTGTTACCACCAAAACTCCCATGCAATTCACTGAATACCTTTTCAGAAAAAAAATAAATAAATAAATCTATGAGCGTCTCATAATCGTTCTTAATGAACAATACTCCATAAATTAATTAATATCTATTAAATTTCAATCTTAGATATATTTTCTTCTAATATGTAAGCTCATTATACTAGGAATTAGTGGAAACATGGATGTAATAAAACTTCTTTAGTATTTACCACCTTTCATTTTCTGAGCCACATTATTTCTCTTTCTGAGAGCCTACACAATCCTGGCCTCAAAATTTGTTTGAAATTATTCTTTGAGTGCCCGTCACCCAATTTTGTCTTCAGTCAGCTAACTCATGTTGTATAAGAATATACCAAATTAGATGTGGAACAATTACCTTAGTATTGTATGTGATATTTAAAAAAATATAATTTAAAATATTTGAATACCTTAAACTATCGAAACGACTACTTATCTACTTCCATATAAATACATTTTCATATATTAATATATATTCATTGTCATATTAATATATATTCATTGTCATATATATTATTATAAGTTAAAACTATGGTTATAAATCAATTAAAAAGTTAAAAAATAAAAATAAAACACAAAACAAAAATAAAACACAACTCAGCTTGAGAAATAGTTTGTTTAATGGAAATAAATTATCCGTTCATTCCTTTCATTCCACTTAAATACAACGTTCTTTGTGATCATATCATATAATCGTTTAACTATTCCTACAAAACTACACATAAAAATTCTTACAAAATTTATCTTACCCATAAATTGCATTGATTTTTTATTATTATGGTGAAAAATAGAAACATTCTTACAAAAATTATCCTACCCCTAAATTGCATTGATTTTTTATTTTTTATTATTATGGAGAAAAGAAATGTGTATGGTGGTTTTTGTTCGTCTAGATTCAATCACACTGTCAATCTTTCAAATAATAAAGACGAAATTTTTTCCTTCTAGGACAATAAAAGTTAACGGAAATCCCATAGCTTTTATAGTGATCGAAAATTTCTCTGAAATTGTCAATGTGATCACTCTTGATCATTGAAAACACTATAACATCATATAAATATAAAATCACTGATTTATTAATAAAATCTATAAAAGTGATACTCATGGCTCTTTGAAATATGGCACTTGCATTTATTAACCCATATAAAAAAATTTCAACATGTATAAGTCACCCATTTCGTCCAAAATTTGGTCTTCAACTTTTTTGAAATTGAAAACAAACACTGGGTTATAACTTTAAAAAAAATCCATCCAACAATGACAACATTTGAAAACTAGAAACACATTGTAAGTGATGCTTCAGTAGTGGAACAAGATAACTATTTCTGTTGGACAAACTTCCCAGATTTATGCATTTTTATTTTGAATAGGAACCATTTTCAAATCCCAATTAGAATTTCAAATCAGAAAGATAATTATTTTTTCAACTAAAATGAAAATTTTGTATTTTTATGAAAATTTGCATCGAGATCAAAGTAAATACGAAGGTAGTACATAGCTATATCTTGAAATTTTCTTATTGATCACTTTTTATTTTAAAAAACTAAAAAAAATTCCACACTCTAAATTGGAGAACAAAAAAGGGGTTTTGTAGGTATATACCTTACAAAACTGACCCACCAAGAAACAAAATTTACATTTCAGTAGTAATACTAATATGTGATGCAATATTTTGTAACTATGCAATGAAAAATCCATTTAGCGATAAGGAATAAGAAAGATCTTGATTCATCCACTTATTTCAAAATCTCCAAATCTTAGTTTACACCCTTCTTTAGCACATAAGTTTGCATCTTTATAAAGATAATAGAAAACATGGAAATATGATATTGAAGATGTTGAGATTCAACAAGATAATGAGTTTAGTGAAAATTAAGCACCTTCACTAAGTGAGGCCCACAGACTATTTTTAGGTGTATGTCTATTTTTAGAATGGTGAGCATATTCTAAAGTTAGTAGGATGCTAATTCTAGATGGTTGAGCAAATTCTATCTTTGGATGAATTTCTATTTTTAGAATATTGGGAAAATTCTATTTATAGATCACTAATCTAAAAATAGATGCATGTCGATTATTATTAGCCCTTAATAATAATCCGACAATAAATATCAATTTATTCTCTTGGAGCACTTTATTTCAATGAACAGATTTGGAAAATCAGTGGGCTGAAGGAATTACACAATTCCTAGGGTGGTTGGTGACTCATGCATGGAGGAATCAGTTATCACTGATAGTAGCAAGTTGTGGCAGAGTTCGAAGAGTAGTTATGTGATCTATTATTTAGTTTAACTCAGTTAAGTGAGTTAAAGTCAGTTGTGTTAGTTGTTTCTAGTTCTAATTGAAGATACACTATTGAGAGTTTAGTGAATTGATTATTTAATTAATTCACAACTAGAGACTCACTTGCAACTGAACAAATACAACAGTTAACTACTTGCATGTCAGTCCCAGTGGAGACCCAGTAGAGAGATAGGTGAAAGGGTGAGATGGACTATCTGTTGTGACTATAGTGATGCATTCAATGAATCTAACAAACATTAGATATTCCAATGAGGATTTCACAATCAAGGCAAGGCCATATCAAATTCATTCAGGGGTCTTCTTCAGCAGGGATTGCGCAGTGGAGGAAAGCTGTCAAGAGGCAAGAAATTGGTGCACCTATATCAAAATTTCTGCATGACAGTGTGTAATGATTGTTGATTGTATTGAGAGCTTCATGTACTAAGCTTTGTATGAGATTGCAACATGTCCCATTGATACACATAATATATGATAGTTGGGGTTTTTAGCTTTAAGCTTTCCCTTTAAACAATTGTGTTTATGTGCGATTGATTTTGCTTCATATGTGTTTGGCAATTGGTGATTTAATTTCCGCAAAGAATTAAGTGGAAGGATTATGTATTTAACATAAGATTAATTTGTTATATCAGGGGATTCCAGTAATATGCATGCATCTTGTATAATTTCTACATGATATCGGAGCAGCGTTAACCACTAGAGATTGAATATTGAAGTGGTGTTGAGTGTTGTGTAGGTGGAAAATTTGAATTTGCTGCAAGAATTTCATGGTGCGACAGTTGTGTATTCATTGAAATGGCTTTCAATGGGTTGCGATTAGAGTATGCCCTTGAGGGTAGCTTGAAATACATATCCTAAAAGGATAGGATGGAGGTGGTGCTTGAAGATAATGGTTTGAAGGATTTCATCGATAGTGATTTTCCTAAGCCTACTTCTAGCGATGCTGCATTACTTGACGCCTGGAAAAAGAAGGTAGCAAAGACAAGAATAATTATATTGGAAGTGTGAAAGACCATATTTTTTCAAGTGTTCATAGGAAAGCCACTCCATTTTCAATGTGGAAGGCTTTGACAGATATTTTCCAAAGCAGCAGTGACCATAGGAAGTTTGTACTGAAAGATAAGCTCAGAAAAATCAAAATGGAGAAGGGCGACATTATTCCAAATATCTCACAAAGTTTGTCCAATGTAGGGATGAGCTGGGGAGTGTGGGAATCAGAGTGGCAGATGATGACTTGGTGATCTTGGCTCTCCTTGGGCTACCAAAGTGTTGGCACAGCTATCAAGACTTTGTCAATGGACAAGAGAAATTGCTAGATCGGGAGAAACTTTGGTCGGATCTAGTGCAGGAGCAGATAAGGCGAAGTACGAGGGATGGATCTTCATCGAAGAATGATGATGAAGAGAATTAAAATTTGGCTACCAAAGCAAGGAAAGATAAGGGGAAGAAATCCCATCCAAAATACGAGGCTAAAGGCAAGAAGCTGGATTTGTCCAAGGTGAAGTGTTTTCACTGTCACGAACATGGGCATCTCGCCACTAACTGCCCAAAGAAAAAGAAAAACAAGAAGGTTGTTGGAGATGCAGCTGGTGAGGCCCTTGCCTTGCAATTTGAACTTGATTTATCTTTGATCGCATGCTTGGTTTCAAGCGCAATGGGATCGGTGTGGCATCTTGATAGTAGTGCTTCCTTCCACATAACGGGAGACAAGGAGTTGTTTAGTGACTTGGAGGAGAAAGTTCTCCAAATGCATATAGAGATGGGCGACGATGGTAGATACAGTGTGACTAGCATTGGAACCATTACCTTTGAGAGGGAGTCAGGGAAACCATTTCTGCTGAAAGATGTTATGCATGTTCCAGGTCTAAAGAAGAACTTGGTCTCGGTCGGGATGTTGGAGGATAGAGGTTATAATGTTCTTTTCAGCAAGGGAAAAGCTTTCTTGTGACATAAAACAATGGTTCAAACCAAGAGGGTAGGGATTCGAGTTAATAGTCTCTACAAGTTGGAGGTAGATGGTTGCGCTGCAATGATGGGCAAAGCAGAAGAAGTGGTGAGCCTGGATGAGGGTGAATTATGGCACAAGTGATTGGGTAATCTTCACCATGGCACCTTGAAGATTTTGCAGCAGATTTCTATTGGACTTCCCAAGGGTACTTGTGTAGTCAGATCAGTGCAAGGGATGTACTATGGGTAATTTTGTGAAGACCACCTTTCATGAGAAGGAAACCCGTGCTTCGGTGATCCTGGAGAGAATTCACACAGATGCGTGTGGACCTTTCTCGGTTGCTTCGAAAGAAAAACATAGGTATTATGTTATATTTGTTAATGACTATTCTTGTAGATGTTGGATCTTCTTCATGCCGAAGAACAGTGAAACATTCTCAAAGTTCTGTTAGTTTAAAGCATTGGTGGAGAAGGAGTCGGGGAAGCAAGTGAAGGCTCTGCGGAGTGATAATGTTGGTGAATATATCTCGAATGAATTCAGACTTCTGTAGCAAAGAATGAATTCAAAGAGTACTCATAGCGCCTCATAACCCACAACAGAATGGGATCGCAGAGAGGAATAACAGAATGATCATGGGTGCTGCATGAGCTATGTTGCATGACCAGGGCCTACCAATGCACTTTTGGGCAGAAGCATGCAACACTACGGTTTATGTGCCAAACCTTTGTCCTCATAGAGTACTTGGCATGAGTACACCTGAAGAAGCTTTTACTGGTAAGAAGCCTAATATTTCTCATTTGAAGATTTTTTGCTCATCTGTTTACATTCATGTGACAAAGGACGCCAAGAAGAACCTAAAGCCAACTGCAGAAGTTGGGATATTTTTGGGGTACACAGAAACACCCCATAATTATCGTGTGTATTTTACAAAAATTCAGATGATTGTGGTGCGACAAGATATAAAATTCAATGAGGAGAAATCCATGAAGTTGTCGCATGAGAGGGAGATACACTTGCATGAAGAGGAGGAAATTTTGATTCCCAAAGATGAGCCTCAAGATGTGGATCAGCCACAAGAGGAGCATCATGGAGTGGAGGAATCCACTCACGTTGAGCCAAACATCAGAACAGGTAGAAGGCATACCACAGAAGCTTAGAGGCTGAAGCTTGATGCAGCACAAAATGTGAAAGTCCCTACATCCCAGCGTTGATAGAGACAATCACCTGACCAATTCACTGGATACATGGCTCCCATGAGCAAGTGTATCGTGATAGAGCCATCTTCCTTTGAGGAAGCAGCGTAGGAGCCCACATGGGTAGATGCCATGGTGGAGGAGTATGACTCCATTGTTAGAAACAATGCTTGGGAGATTGTTCCAAGGCTAGTTAGTAAATCAATGGTAGGTTCAAGATGGATCTACAAGGTAAAGCATGCTACTGATGGGAGTGTCAAGAAGTATAAGGCAAGATTTGTTGCCCGGGGCTTCTCACAGATTGAGGGGATTGATTATGAAGAAACCTTTGCACCTGTCGCATGGTATTCTTCCAGAAGGACCATCCTTGCTCTCTTAGCACAGATGGGTTGGCACATTCATCAAATGGATGTGAAGAATGCATTATTTAATGGGATCATTGAGGAAGAAGTGTATATTGAGCATCCTGAAGGATTTGAGATCTTCAGCAATGATTTGCATGTGTACAGACTCAAAAGAGTGTTGTATGTGCCGAAGCAAGCACCCCATGCTTGGTACACACAGATTGAAAGCTATTTCACTGGACTTGGCTTCACCAAGAGTAAGGAAGATGCAAACCTATACCAAATTGTGGTGGAGGGTAATATTTTAATCATTTTTATTTATGTTGATGATTTAATACTAACGGGTGATGAGTAGTTGATACAATCATGCAAGGAAGACCTTGCGAAGGAGTTTGAGATGAAGGATTTGGGCCTCCTTCATTATTTCCTTCAATTAGAAATATGGCAGCGATAAGGTGAATAGCTTGTGTCTCAAGGAAAGTATGCTCGAGAGATAATTGGTAAGTTTCACATGTAGAATTGCAAGCCCATGGATATTCCTCTTCCAGGAAATTGGAGGAAATAGGATGCTACAACGGCAGAGGTAGTGGATGCTACTATCAATCCACAGTTGGTGGGTTCACTAATGTATTTAGTTAATACAAGACTAGACATATGCTATGCGGTGAACCAGCTTATTCAAGCGATTGTTAAGCCTACCAAGCTCTTTTGGAAGGGAGGCAAGCATGTCCTAAGATATCTCAGGGGCACATCTGAGTATGGCTTATGGTACGGACAGACAGATGGGGTGAAGTTGCATGGCTTCACGGATGCAGATTGGGCAGGAATCCCAATGAATAGAAAGAGCACATCAAGAGGGGTTTTTAGTATCCGATCTACAACAGTTTCGTGGTACAGCAGGAAACAAATATCTGTCGTACTTAGTTCAGTGGAAGCATAATACATGGCATCAAGTCAAGTTGCATGTGAGGATATCTAGATGAGGAAGATCTTGGTCAGTTTGTTCGGTTCTCATTTAGATCCTACAGTGATACATTGTGATAATCAGAGTTGCATTAAACTCTCGATTAATC
Organism: Pinus albicaulis; assembly: GCA_034641835.2. Classification (NCBI taxonomy): domain Eukaryota; kingdom Viridiplantae; phylum Streptophyta; class Pinopsida; order Pinales; family Pinaceae; genus Pinus; species Pinus albicaulis. The sequence goes on along the minus strand of CM076578.1, from coordinate 807,138,671 downwards.
CTGTGTTTCATGATATATCTAAGAATATAGATATCTAGTACCATCATATTAGATATTGTGTGCAGCAGAAGATCATGTTGCTTCAGTACATTTCTACGGAAGATCAGGATGCAGATATTTTGATGAAGGCACTCACCAGGAGAAAATTCGAATACCATAGAGACAGGATCGGGGTGAAGGATAATCCCTATATTTTTGAGAGGGAGTGAAAATTAAGCACCTTCACTAAGTGGGGCCCGCATGCTATTTTTAGGTGTATGTCCATTTTTAGAATGGTTAGCATATTCTAAAGTTAGTAGGATTTTGATTCTAGATGGTTGAGAAAATTATATCTTTGGATGAATTTGTATTTTTAGAAGATTGGGAAAAGTCTATTTATAGATTTCTAATCTAAAAATAGATGCATGTCGATTATTATTAGCCCTTAATAATAATCCGACAATAAATATCAACTTATTCTCTTGGAGCACTTTATTTCAGTGAACAGATTTGGCAAATTAGTGAGTTGAAGGAATTATGCAATTCCTAGGGTGGTTGGTGACTCATGCATGGAGGACTCAGTTATAACTGATAGTCGCAAGTTGTGACAGAGTTGGAAGAGTAGTTATGTGAACTATTATTTAGTTTAACTCGGTTAAGTGAGTTAAACTCAGTTGTGCTAGTTGTATCTAGTTCTAACTATAGATACACTAGTGAGAGTTTAGGGAATTAATTATTTAATTAATTCACAACTAGAGAATCACTTGAAACTGAACAAATACAACAATTAACTACTTGCATGTCAGTTCTAGTGGAGATCCAGTGGAGAGATAGGTGAAAGGGTGATATGGACTATCTGTTGTGACTATAGTGATGCATTCAATGCATATAACACACATTGGATATGCCAATGAGGATTGCATAATCAAGGCAAGGCCATATTGAATTCATTCAGGGGTTTTCTTTAGCAGGGATTGCACAGTGGAGGCAGGCTATCAGGAGGCAAGAAATTGGTTCATAGATATGCAAATTTATGGATGACAATGTGTAATGATTGTTGATTGTAATGAGAGCTTGATGTATTAAGATTTGTATGAGATTGTTACATGTTCCATTGATATACATAATATATGATTGTTGGGGTTTTTAGCTTTAAGATTTCCCGTTAAACAACTGTGTTTATGTGCGATTTATTTTGCTTCATATGTGTTATGCATTTGGCGATTTAATTTCCACAAAGAATTAAGTGGAAGGATTATGTATTTAACATAATATTAATTTTTTAGATTAGGGGAGTCCAGTAATATACATGCATCTTGTATAATTTCTATAGGAGAACTCTTTTGCTACTTTTCTATTTCTTTTCATAGGAATTTCTAATTTTCTTTCCCTCAGAGAGGATACCTTCACCAAATGTTGAATACGGAGGGAGTGGCCCAAAACAATGACAAAAGCTACCTGATTTTCTTTGGCTAACTAAATCCCGTGGTAGAGGGCATAATATTTTTATTGGTTATTGGTGATGGATCCTAAGCCCGATGTATACTCCACAAATTTGACATCTTTAGGCCCATAGTGCACCCATCCCCCTTGTACCTCCCTTAATAGAAAGATTATATTATCTTCCAATACATATTAATTTCTTTATTTATTTGGAGTTCCACTATTAGGCGAGTCCTCAATTTTTTTTGTACTAGTTTTGCATTTTTTTTAGTGAACCAACATGCTAGATAATTTAAGTATCATATGTCTTAAATTCAATTTACATACAGAGAAAAATGTTGTTATATCCATTCAAGAATTGTATGAAAGAAACCCATTCTAAGGATGGACAAAAAATTCCCCAACTAATAATTTAGAAATTACATTTAGTACCTAGATTTAACACATATTTCACTAAATATATGTTTATATTGTAGTTTTTAACTCCTTAAAATTTTATTTAAAATAATAAAATATATCGAAACAAACCATTTTTTTTAGTTCTATTTTCTATCAATTTTACAAAGAGCTACATTGTTCTTTTCTTTGATAGTTGCACTTCTTCAATAACAAGTTAAATTCACCCCAAATCATTTTATCATTATACAAATCTACATTATTAACCATCAACATGAGAAAATCTATAGAAATAACAATACCATAATCATCATCTAAGTACAAGAATGTAAAGGAACAAAGGAAGAAAATCATGCACACATAGAGACATTAGGATTAGTCCGAGACGAGGGTAAAACACACTATGGGGAAAAGACTTATAGATTATTCTTCTTATATCGCCATCAAATGATTCAGAAAACAAGAGTACAATCATCCATAGATCCTTATCTTCATCATGTAGAAAAAAACTAGCATATGCGCACTAAAACCATAAACATACTTTTGTTGAAGGAGCCTGAATGTGAGAACGGAAATGCATTGACACTGGCTATAGCATACTGATGAATACAATTGATACCGAGTGAGAACTATAGATAAATCTTGTATTTGAAATATATAGAGCATATCTAATGATATGCAGATCTACAATGGTATGAAACCCGAGATACAACTGATCATTGGAACTCACTGAAAACAATTATCCAGCCCTACATCTGAATCCAAGACATTGTCAAAGTTGTCTCCAACCATTTTCACAAGCACTGGTGATTGTATCAAGCTCAAATCTACCTAGAAACCCTAAGTCGTGACCTCAAGATGTTATGCCTACAATTGAAGCTTCCTTGGCCACTAATTTGACTCACTCTGCCCGCAGTTAAGGTCCTGATCAACCCGATCTAGTCCAGGAACCCTAGCCGTGACCTAAATTCACTGAGGCCATAGCTTTGGCAGCTTAGCCACTACCTTTCCACATTATGCTCATGGATCTGGACCAGATTTTGCAGTTTTGTGCTTATGGATATAGCCCATAAGCTCTAGTTCACAACAAGCCTCTTGCATATGATCCCAAACCTTACGCGAGCTTCTTCTGTTGAACTTGTGTGAGTAAAGAAAAAATAGACAAACCAAGACACTTGATTCAAATCGAAAATGACTTGAGAAAGTGTGGGAATGGGCTTGAGGTCACTTCTATTTATAGCTTTCATGAGGATCTGCTTTGTGGTTGAAGTTGACTTAACTAATTCCACATGCTCTTAGGTTGACCCATTCCATTACACTTTAATAAATAAAATAATTCATAATTTCACATCTACTTAAATTATTGGGGTGATCTATAGGTAGATTTTGGTCCTCTGGAAAAAAAGGAATCTACAAAAATTATAATATCGACCATAAGAGCGATCCATAGTGGAATTTGACCACGTCTGCAATTCCACTACAACATGTAGGGTCTATCGATCAATATTCGACCCCCTAGAGGTGCATCATCATGTATCGTCATTGATCATCTCTTTCATGTAGTCCTCATACTGTGGACCGTTCTCATTACAAATCATTAATATACTTCTCATGCTTATTCTAGCTTTCTCTTGAACTACTCATGTGTTGGAAATTCTTGGATCTAGAAGGAGAATTATTTGTTACCAGAGTGGAGCTTAGGCGATGATCCTTCGTTTTTCAAGCTATCAATCTAAATCTCTTCTAGTGGGACTCTACCCAGAATATCATCATCAATAATCATAGGAGAGCATATCATCAGGGAGCATGCCTCAACCTATAACTACATTGGGGAGCACATCTCGACCCAGAATCTCATGGGGGATCTATACCTCTACAACCCCATATCTATAAATAGGGATCTATCAACAAAGGGAAGCCCATATGAACCTTGGTATCACATCGGAGAGCTCAATCTCAACCTAGAACTACATAGGGTTATCTCAACCCATCCTATTTCCTATTGATCTTCACATCGATGACCCTGAATAGTCATGTGGTATAACACCTGCCTCATAATCGGCTAGGGCTATACACCCAAAGCACATTCTCAACTTGTTGGCGAAACGAGGAGAAGTATTCCCAATAAGCCCTACTTGTGGGTATGAAGCCAACTAGGGTATAATCTACAAAGACCAATCAAGGGAGACAAATTCTCTGATCCTGTGTATATAGGGGATAAACATCTCTCAAGCTATGGGTAACATATATGGAATGCGCCCTATTTTCCAGAGTTACCTCAACCCTAGGATCCCTCTATCTTGATTCCCCATCCTAGGACCTCATACATGGAGGAAGATCTGGCTCAATGTCCTCAATCAACGCTCATCTTATCATACTCATATATGGTATCTACTTATCACAATAGTAGTTGATTCATGTTCATACAGGATATTAAATAAAATTTCATGTGAGAACATACATACCATAGCCATCCTCTCTCTCACGGAGGTGTCAATCACAAGCCTAAGATTTTATCAAACAACTGCATTGCCTCAATGAATGGAGAAATAACATTCCCAACTATATATATATATATATATATATATATGGGATTCTCTATCATCAAAGTGTATCCATGTCTTATCTAGATCATGCTCAAACAACTCTCTAAGGATACTCTATATCATGTCTCACAGCTAGCCATGCTAATGGCATTGTACCCAACCTCAGTCGCGCTATGGACCTCTCATCCAATATATCATGGTAGATATCATATTAAGGAAGCATCCAAAAGTGCTCATAAATATTAATCTCAAACATCATCATTTCATTCATGCAACTTCATATCATGGGAGAAATATCTCAGCCTCTAGAAGTAGGACGTTTCATGCAAACATTTCAAAATATGTTTGGAGGAAATTCTAAATGAAGAGACTCAATAATGAATTTAATTATGCTCTATACACATCATATACTTATGGAAGTTTAAAACTTAACATCAATGCTTCAATCAAATAACATATTCCATGTCATGTTCATCAACATTTGAACCTTAAATCAAAGTGTCCAAGGATTTACATTACACAAAAACATTTCAATAGTTTTTCAACATGGGATTTCATTCCCAAATTATATAAATTGATTCATCATGCCATGATACATCATTATGAGATTTAGAATCCATATCCCTATTACTTATATTTTCAAAGGCTCATCACCCGTCAAGATGTGTACTATTAGTATGAAAAAACAAACCCATAATCGAAATCAAGGCCATAACTTGGAACTCATTATCTTGAATTCATCAGATAACTGTGAAATATGGATAATTTTGATTTGGGGTGATTGCATCACGAAACACTCTCGGTAACCATAATGTCTTACCAAGCTAACATACTCAACCTTACATAAATCAATGTTGTGTCAAAAAATTCATCGAATCAAATTTTCGAATCCATACCAAAAGTATTATCAAATACATTGATATCATAGTATCAATTATTTCAACTAGTGATAGGTACAACTCATATCAAGTCTTGACTTCATTTACTCTCAATTCAACGGGTCAATAATGCCATTAAAATTCATTTTCGTTACTAGATACTAGTGCATACATGAAGGTTAAGTCATGCATGTTCCATCTTCATACTGAGTCACAAAAACCACTGTGCTAGGAACAAGAGGGCCAATATAGAGCCATAATTATGAATACTTACATAAGGCACTAAAGGTCACTATGCCCATATAGAATTTTCATCTGGGAAAATCAACTATCGCCAGATCAAATCATGTCAAATCCAAATGCGTGATAATGGTAAGATCTATAATTACAGACATATCCCAATCATTAAGCATTATGTCAAAAGTTCCAAACACAGTTTATCAATTAGCCAAATCATGTCAAAATTTTGTAGCACAGACATAGTGACATACTCATGCGAATGTCTTGGTCACCTACAATCACAAGTTCAGTTCAAACATAGGAAGTTTTCCCGCTGACAAATCTTATTGCTATCTGTAACAAATCTGCAGAACTAAAATCTTCCAAGTGACCATAGGATTTCATGTTCAATTCCAACAATTCTAGAAATAATTTTACAATGGAAGGACATTTTAGAGTTCCCTTGATTAAGAATGCAGACAAATTTCATCTAACATGCATAGTCACAACTATGGGCCCTCCTTTGTGTGAGTGAGGCTCATACCTATGCTTTAGATCAACAATTTCAGATACTCATAAATCATAGAAGAGCATGTAATTTCATTTTCATTCATGTCATCAACTTGTCTTTATATGAGTTGTGCAACACAAGTTGTGTTAAATCATAAACACATATCTATCATGATTATCAACATCATTTCATCAATATTTCATTAAGGGCTAGATTTGAAAGATCAGGGAAATAGGTTGATGTGACAACACAACCTTATGAACCCAATAACAATACATCAAGTTAGAGCATATAATTTCACCATATGCCATAAACAAAGGTAGTAGGAGATCTAGAACATCAATCTCATAGATATTCCTCTATCATCATGGTCATTAATACCATGCTTATCATGATCAATAGGATCAAGTTATGTTATTCAATAAACCAACACAGTGCAATCTCTCTTTCCATGAGCTTTCATCATGATTATCACAAGAATTATCAATACAATGTCAATGAGGTAACCTTCTACAAGTGATCCAACATGTCTTATGCATATCAAGAGTCAAGAGTACAATTTACTAGAGTCAAGATGAAGATATCAAAACAAAAGATGTTATTTAAACATCAAGATGTGCCACTATATCCAAGATCGACAATAAGTGGCCTCACAGAATCAATAAGGTCATCATGATCAAAACATTCAATATCAGGTGCACCATTTCATCATAGGAAACATAAATCCCAATCACTTTCATATGCATGTATCATCCATTTGTGAATGAAACATTCTCAACATACCATAGGGCTTACCTATCCATCAATGTTACAGTTGAAATACAATATACCATGCATATCTAGTGGTATTTCCTATGCACCTTCACCTAGACAAGTTGTAGTGGTCAAGTGCCTCTTTACCTTTTCCAGATCTACCCATATTCAATGCATTTCAAAAGATCATCAAAAAGGGATCCACTCCTCACATCTTATCAAGGAGGTTAGAAAAATCTAGGAACTCAAATTTACATGTAGGAAGTAATCATAATAATCATATCCATAAGTATAAGAAAGAGTAAGGTCATAAGAGAATGAATACTTATATTTAATGAGAGATGATCCTCTCCCTCTTGAACCAACCTTGAAGAGCCATCCATAGACTATAACAAAATGTTGCCTTCAATCAAAAACTTTATCAACAACCAGGTCATTTTTCAAATTGATCCCAAGTACTTCACATAGATCACATCTCAAGACTCTTACCATAAACCATGGTTTCTCTCAAACCCTCACTATCAAATCCTTATTAATTAACTGCCTAGGGTTTTATTCATACCGTAGAATTATTTTAGGTCTCTACCATCCTCTTATTGCTTCCATAAAAGTGTCTCCATGGGAGTCATACTTATGTCTTTCCTTCATCCCATATTTGATACCATGTTAATATTACAGAGAGCTACATTGTTCTTTTATTTGATAGTTGAATTTCTTCAATAACATGTTAAATTCACCCGAAATCATTTATCATTATACACATATACATACTTAACCATCATCATGAGAAAATATATAGAAATAAAAATACCATCATCATCATCTAGGTAGTGGAATGTAAAGGAAGAAAGGAAGAAAAACATGCACACATAGAGACATTAGGATTGGTCCGAGACCAGGAAAAAATCACTATGGGGAAAAAACTTGCAAATTATTCTTATTAGATCATCATCAAATGATTCAGTAAAGAAGAGTACAATGATCCAAATATCCTTATCTTTGTCATGTATAAAACAACTAGAATATGCACAATAAAACCATAAACATACTTATGTTTAAAGAGCCTGAATATGAGAATTGAAATGCGTTGACACTGGATGTAGTATACTGACGAATAAAAATCATATTGAGTGAGAAATGTAGATACATATTGAAGTATAAATATATAGAGTAGATATATTGTTCTGTAGATATACAACAGTAGGAAACCTCGAATACAAATAACCACCGAATCTCACTGAAAACAATTGTCTAGTCCTAGATTTGAATCCAGGACACTGTCAAAGCTGTCTGCAATCATTTGCACAAGAACTGGTTATTATATCCAACTTATCCACGACCTCAACACATTGTGCCTGTTGTTTCCGCTTACATGGCCGCTACCTTGACTCACTGTGCTCGCGGTTGAGGTCCTGATCAACCCAATATAGCACAAGAAATCTAGCCATGACCTCAACACACTCAGCCTGTGGCTCTGGAAGCTTAGCCATTAACTTGACATGTTATGCTTGCATCTTTGACCCAAATTCTGCAGTTTTTTGCCCATGGATATGGCCCATAATCCCTAGTTCATAGCGAGCTTATCGCCTGTGATCCCGAACCTTGTGTGTGCTTCTTCCATCGAACCTTTTCAAGCCAAGGCATAATAGACTAACCCAGGCAATGGATGAAATCGAAAATATCTTGAGCAAGTGTGAGAATGAGATTGATTTCGCCTCTATTTATAGCTTTCGTGAGGGTTTGATTTGGGGTTGAGGCCGACTTAACTAATTCCACATGTGCTTAGGCCGACCCATTCCATTACACTTTAATAAATAAAATAATTCATAATTTAACTTCTTCTTAACCGACTGGGGCAATCTATAGGTCGATTTTGGTCCTCTAAAAAAGATGAATCTAATGCAATTATAATATAAACCATCAGAGTTGTCCATAGTGGAATTTGACCATATTTGCATAATTTTAACATTTTCTACTTTGGGTTCTAATTATGAAGTGAATTCATTAATGACCAATTTTTTTTGTTTCTGACTAATGAAAGTAGTAAATAGTTAACCTCTTAGGTTCAAAATTAAATATTACACACATAAAGGAATTACAGATGTGTAGTCATTGACTCTACTAAATAGTTATGCATATATCTATTTAAAATTTTCAAAATTTTCAATAAATTTTGGCATGTGAGAACTAGAGTTTCCTTCAACAACATTTATGTTAGCTTATTATTGTCTTCGTAGGAAGAATTCATAAAAAAAATTACTCTATCGTTTTTCCAACATAAGTTATGTTATTTTTATATTTGTTATAAATCTTCTAAAATAGTAGTTTTCTAGTTGATCCTTGTTGGGTTTTTTATTTTTCATCATGTTCACTTATCTTTTTCATTCATTAAGCTATTACTTCCAACCATCCATTGCACCATCTCACTCACTTGCCACACTTTTTACTATAATTCTTCACAAATTATATAATGAGACTATATATGCACAATTGGTTAATTAACATCATTTTTATTGTATTATAATGAATTATTCTTGTTTTCACTAAAGGCAACTTTCCAGTCCAATTTCAAGAGCTCAATATAAGTTTCAATAACCACCTTTGTGACTGAAGTAGTAGCACCATTCTAGAAGGAAGTTGAGTAGATGGGTTTAGTTTCTAAGACCCTTATTATCGATTTTTGTTGTTAAAATACATCCCAAATCACATGTGTGAACTTCCATCATTTATAAAAGGTAATAAACAATAGTTCTGACTAGAAAACTTTGGACGTGTTATCCGAAGAAATGAAAATGAATTAAAAAAACAAAAAATGGGTTTTCGCATAATAAGCCCATTTATGACTAACCTTGATGGTTTCCTAAAATTCTTAGTGATATAAGATATACACTTGGTTATATGAACTATATTTTTCAAATTTCGTGAATGAATGGTTCGATAATGTGCCATCAAATGACCAATAAGAAAGTAGGTTAGAATGAGTTATTCTTTATAGAATTTGTGACAAGGAGATAAGTTTAATCAACTTTGGGTTTATATTTGATTCAAATATCCATCAAAACATATTTCATTTTATTCTCAAAGTGATCTACTAAGATTTCATGACTAGAATTCAAGAAATGAAACTTTTACTTTATTTTTGCTTCAAAGCTTTGTAAAATATTGTAATCCCTTTAATGAGGATACATATAGAGATGTTATGCAATTTTTAATTGCAAGCACAATTTGTGATGAAGGGTCATCTATAAAATCCTTTGAATGATAGGTAAAAATAATTTAACATAGGAGTTGGCTCATCAACGAGTAGATTATTAGGATAGGAGTTGGTTTTGATTGCAATATAATCCATTAAAAATAGTGTATTGTTATAATTTATTCGATTATGTCAAGAATGGATCATTTGATCTTATTATCATGGATCTGGAGTTTACCTATGATGTATTATTTATATTTTCTTCAATTAATAAAACAAGAGAGAGAGTGTGTTTGGAAGAGTTTGAGAGTTGATTTGAAAGTAAACCTTTTGAGAAAATCCTTCTGTAATATTCATTTCCATTTCTTGAATGCATATACTCTTATTATTTCAGACTTTTTAGGGGATTTCTATCACATTCCAGGCTTGTAATAATTGTGATATTCAAATATAAGGTCACTCATGAGTATATAATAGTATTCATATATTTCTTTGTTAAGAAATTTAACATAGTCGAGTTGGCATATGTGGGTGGAGTGCAAAGGATCCATACTTTTATTTTCTTAAGGCTCAAAAAGAGTACATCAATAGACAGTGCTAGGCTGATGTGTCTCACATGGTATTCCTCGGAAGATTAAAGGAGGAGCACATAATGGAAATGCAAGGGTGACAAGGATCAAGCGAACATGGTATTGAATCAATAACGATAGCACTAGGTTGATGTGGAACCTAATTAACATGGGATGAGCCTAGTGAAGTGGAGCCAACATATTAGTATGATACTAAGAAGTGACCATGAGGATCAATGACTCCTCCAGGAAGGACAAGTCTTACACTCTTTTTAAAAGATTCAAGGAAAACCATTGGCAAAGGTCTGGGATGGAATATTATAGAAATAATTATCATTCCTTGGATTCTATCTCGTATATTTTTCTTTGAAATTCCCCTTTGCGCATGTTTAAAAGGTTCGATTTGATGTGTAGAAGTCGAAAAGTTAAAAGGGCAAGGACCCAAGTCTCGTGGTTTGGACGTATTCCATGTTGTGGAAGGTAAAATTCAAGTCTCGAGAGATATAGAGTGAAGTCATGTGGGTTCTTAACACATGTTTAAAATTTCTTGGTCTCAGTGACTAATAAAATCAGCTCTTGAGCTAGTGGTTTTATTAAAGGTAATCCATCCTACTTTTGATTATAGATAACAATTTTGTCTCTAGTGGCTATATATGAATAGATGTCAACCACAATGGTTTTGGATTTTAAGCATCTAGGGCTTAAAGGGTTAAAGCCCACAAACATATAAATTTAAAGGTTAAGGCCTACACCAATTTTAAAAAAAGAATATCTTGCATCTATTCTAGGAACAAATGGTTGACAATGGCACCAAAAATTGGATTAGGTTCCTGAGGAGGGTAGAGAGGAAAAAAAATTCTAGCCAATGCTGAAGTGATGTGATCTATGCAAAAATTGGAAGAGTGAATGGAGACCATGGAAATATTCAACAAAGAGAACCTAAAACTATAGATGTAAGTGAGTAAGAAGAAGAATCTCCAAAGGAAGAAGTAGTTGAAGAACCTGAAGAAGACAGAATATTGAAGGTACTTCTAAGATCTATCACAAAGGTCAATCCATACATACCTTCTTACACTAGCAGCATTAATGCAGAGGAGCTCATGGTCTGGATTAAAAATATGCATAGTTTCTTTTAGTATTAGGATAAGGATGATGAGAAGAAAGTTAAATTTGTTGTCACAAAATTGAAGGGACATGTAGCTCTATGGTGGGATGGTGTATGGGCTAAGAGAAGAAGTAAAAATAAGCACAAGCTTTAAATTCAGGATAGAATGGTCATGAATCTTATAGGAAATTTATTTCCAAAATATATTAGCTCATTTTTTATAGCCAGACGCAAAATATCAGGAATATATTAATGATTGTGAGTGAAAACATAGAAGCATTTTATAAGGTGAATATCGGGGTTAGGTGTGCAAAAGAGTCCATAGATAATACATCAAGATATATTAATGGTCTTAGGATGGATATCCGATATGAAATCAATGTGCTATTTCCCATAATAGTAGAGTAAACATACTTCCTAACTTTGAAGGCTGAGGACAAGCATGCAAGGAAGTAGTCTGGTAGAGGAAAGCATGTTGCTACAAGACGAGGAAAATAATCAAGTTGTTAGGTCCCTATGTTACTAGTGTAGTCCCTTATTGTTGTTATTGTAGCCCCCTTATTTTTATTTTTGTACCCCTGTAACCCCAATATTGTTATTATTGTGCCCTTACATTATTATTGTTAGGTCTGCTAGGATTATATTGTGACCCCATGGAATCCTATATATAGAAGGAGGTTTTTTCATTTTCATCATCCAAGAATTGTTCATTTATGTAATATAAAGGAGGTTTCCCCTCGAATTGGCTGAATTATAAGGCGTTTATCTCTCTTTTATTTTATTTTTGGAGTTGGTTTCATAACATTTGGTAGCATAGCTTTAGATTCTACGGTTTCCATGCTCCAAACAGGTCATCATGGCATTTTTGCTATAATTTATTTTCTACACAGGCTCAAAAGTGAAACTTTTTATCACGAGAATCTGAAATTATGAGGAACGTCGTGTAAAAATTTCAGATCTTGGTTCACAATATTTTTAGAGATATGATCTGTGGAAGTTAGGGTTTGTTCAGGCTCCCAAATTTCATCTCAAAGAGGTGACCGTGGGAAAATAATCATAAGTCTCTCTCTGAGAATCAAATTGGAATTTTGTAAAACGTGGCTACAATAAAACAGACTTTATTTTCCTTTGTATCAATTTCATAGCCGAAAGAGGAAAAAGTGGCACGTGGCATGTCGTACAATTTTGCTCTACTAAACTAGTCCATAATTAGGTCATTATGGGAGATTGGACATAACTTTTCCTTCAAGAATCCAAATCAAGTTATACCTATGGCATTCAAAATAAGATTCATGGGGATATTACAGGACCTAATTTCAGATATTAAAGATCCTAAATCATAGACATAAATCAGTTTCAATATCGAGCTCCTCAAAAGAGAGAAAAATGTGTGTGTTTTTTTGAATTGCATAAGTCTTGTTTGCAAAATTAGTTTCAATTAATTCCAAGGGCATATTGTAGAATAGATATCTATATTGGGTTATTAAATGCCCCCCTAAAAATAATTCAACACACATTAAGCCTTCAGAACGCTCTACTATGACTCATGAAGATGAAGAAGTGCAACATGACATATCAAAATTACAAGACTAAGTGCACCAAATTTCGCTATCGCAAAGAGAAAAAAAAAATGAAATGGATGTTGTGAAGAAATGCATGGAAGATAATATGGATGGTTTCAAGAAAGGTGTGGAAGCTAAGATGGATGGTTTCAGGAATGACATGGAAGCTAAGATGGATGGCATGGAAGCTGGCATGGAAGCTAAGATGGATGACATGGAAGCTAAGATCAATGATAAAATGAAAGACAACATGGAAAACATGAAGAATGATCTAAAATAATACATGTACGGTTTCACAAAGTTGATATAAGAAATGTTCCCAATGGTGAAAATATAGTAGAGGAAACTCATGAAGAGAAAAAAATAAATGTTAATCGTGATTTCATAAACTCTAATGTTGGATGGAAGAACCACCATATTCTAAATATGGATATGAGGAAGTTTGATGGCAAGGATCCTGTAACATGGATACTACATATGGTGCAATATTTTGATCTCAATCATGTGCAAAACACACAAAAGTTACACATTACAACATTACATTTAGAGAAAAATACATTTGTATGGTATCGATCTCTTTGCTCCGGTAAAAAAATTGTCAATTGGTCAATTTTTATAGAGGAAATGATAGCACATTAGGAGGATACAAAGAGAAACACCTTCTTTAAACAATTGAAAAATATCAAACAAAAGGGTTCAATGGTGGAGCACATTTAGGATTTCAAAAAATTAAATATAAGGGTAATTGATATTCCAGAGGAACACAGGGTTGATGTCTTCATAGGTAGTTTAGAGGATAACATTCAACATGAGGTTCACCTTTGCGAACCTGATTCATTGGAGAAGGTATTCAAGCTGGCAAGAAAAATTGAATGTAAAATTATGATGATAAGGAAGCCTACCACTCACGTCTATAAAGATGGAAGTGTTGCTACTCCTAGAATTCCACAACCTACAAGGTTGATACCAAAACAATTGGAAGAAAAAGAGAAAAAGTGCTTTGCCACAGTTGTGATAGAAAATACACTAAAGGTCATAAGTGTGCTGAGAAGAAATTATTTTACATAGATTGTGAAGAGGAGGAGGAAAATGAACAAGGAACTTCAAAATAAGAGGATATACACCAGGAACCAACCCTAGAAGAATAAGAGATAAGTTTGACCATATCATGTAATGAATTGGCAGGAATTACCACTCCTCAAACTCTCAAGATAGAAGGACATCTCAAGAATAAAAAGGTAATATTTTTTATTTATTCAGGTAGTACCCATAATTTTATTCATTATAAGGTAGCCAAGGAATTGAATTGTTTCCTATATCTAGCACCAGAATTTCAAGTGATGGTTGCAAATGGAGGAACTATAAATTTCCCTAGAAAATGTCATAATATCAAGATAACCATGGGGAATATGTATTTAATAGTTCAATTCTTTCCATTCCAATGGGAGGTGTTGATGTGTTACTAGGAGTATAATGGTTACAATCTTTGGGGGTGACAACTTTTAATTTTCAAGAAATTTTATTGAATTTTTTTTCAGAAGGAAAGGAAGTCGAATTACAGGGTATCGCAAGGAAGCCTGGAAAGATAATAAGCTCTAATGTCATGACAAATATTTTGAAGAAATAACAATGAGGCATAATTTCACAATTATGGTCACTAGAAGTTCTAACATCAAAATCATCTATTTCTCCAAATCTCCAAAATGTCTTGGACAAACATTCCAAGGTGTTTGAATCTCCCAAAGGACTCCTACATATTTGTGATCATGATCATGCTATTCATTTGATTCGAGGAAGTGTTCCTCAAAACTTCAGGCTTTACATATATCCTTATGTCCAAAAGTGAAAAATTAAATGTATGATTGTAGAAATGTTAGAGGATGGTATAATTCAACCTACTCGAAGTTATTTCTATGCTCCAGTAGTATTGGTGCACAAGAAGGATGGATCATGGCGCATGTATCTGGATTATAGGGAGCTCAACAGGCTCACTATTAAAGGTAAACTTCTCATTCCTATGATTGATGAATTATTGGATGAATTACATGGAGCCATTTATTTTACCAAGTTGGACCTTTGTTCAGGATATCATAAAATTATAATGAAGACCGAAGATATTCTGAAAACAACATTTCGAACTCATGAGGGTCATTATGAATTTTTGGTCATGCCTTTTGGCCTTACCAATGCACCTTCTACATTTCAAGGGTTGATGAATTATATTTTCAAGCCCTTAGAAATTTTTTTCTAGTATTTTTTGATGATATACTAATCTACAACAGGTCTTCTAAGGATCATGTTCAACATGTTGACATGGTGCTAAAACTATTGGAGGAGAAACAAGTATACGAAAAAGCATCCAAATTTTTCTTTGGATTACAAGAGGTGGAATATATGGGTCATATTGTATCTTACGAGGGTGTTAAGGTAGATCCTAACAAAATTAAATCCATTAAGGAATGGAAAGTCCCCACAACCATAAAGCAGTTGTGAGGATTTCTCAGGTTAACCGGGTATTATCGAAATTTTGTTAAGGATTAGGGGAGAATAGAAGCACCTCTAAGAACATTATTGAAGACAGATGAATTTTCATGGAATCCTAAAGAAACTAAGGCCTTTGAACATCTTAAAGAGTCAAAATGCCTAGCACCAGTCTTAGCTACGCTAGACTTCACAAAAACCCTTTGTTGCGAAATGTGATGCCTCGGGAAATGGAGTTGGTGTTGTTTTAATGCAAGAGGGAAGACCCATTGCTTTTGAAATTCATCCAATCAAAGGAAAGTATTTACAAAAAGATATTTATGAGAAGGAAATGTTAGCAATACTACATGCACTAAAGAAATTACGACCTTACCTAATGGGAAGACACTTCAAGGTAAAAATTGATTATGACAGTCTTAAACAGTTTTTGGAACAAAGAATATCTTCATAAGAGCAGGAAAAATGGGTCACAAAGATGTTGGGTTATGACTTTAAAATCATATACTAGAAAGGGACACTAAATTTTGTTGTAGATGCACTCTCAAGAAAGGATGAAGAGGTGGAAGCATTTCTTTGTGCCATTTATATTATCAAAACAGATTGGATAGCCAAAATAGGGGATGAATGGAAGAAGGACGAAGAAGTGTGGACACTCACTCAAAAGTTGCAGCAACATCCTAGTACGTCTGATACATTTAATTTGAAAAATGATTCTTTATGGTACAAAGATCACTTATATACTTGTAAGAATTCCCAACTAAAACACAAGTGCTTTTGGAATTGCACACTTCTCCTTTTGGACGACACTCAGGATTTTTAAAAACTTACCACAGGGTGAAGAAATATTTCTTTTTGGGATGGATTTAAATCAATATTCAAAATTTTGTGGTGGAATGTTTGGCTTTCCAACAAAATAAAATTGAGACAATTAAGACCCTGTGTCTTCTACAACCTTTATCCATTCCAAGTCAATGTTGGGAGGATATTTCAATGGATTTTACCACGGGTTTATCGAAGTTCGAAGGAAAGAGTGTCATCATGATGGTAGTTAATAGACTTACCAAGTATTCACACTTTTGTGCATTATCTTGTCGATTTAAAGCAAGGAGAGTTGCTACTACATTTATGGAAACAATTCAAAAGCTACATGGAAACCCAAATATTATTGTAAGTGATAGAGATCCCACTTTTACTAGAAATTTTTGGACGAAATTATTTTCTTGTTTGGGTACTCAACTAGCTCATAGCTCATCTTATCATCCTAAATTCGATGGTCAAAATGAGATAGTGAATAAATGTTTGGAAGGATATCTTAGTTGTTTTGTATCTAATAAAAAAACACAATGTGTCAAGTGGTTACCTCTCGATGAATGGTGGTATAACACTTCCTTCCATACTGTAGCAAAAATGACCCCATTTATGGCACTTTGCAAATATCATCCACCATCCATCACATCATATTTAAGAGAAAATTATAAGGCTCAAGCAGGGGAATATCACATCGAGCATAAAAAAGAAGTTCTCCAACTCTTAAAGGATAACCTAAATTTGGCACAAAATCAAATGAAACAACCAGCAGGACAACATCACATTGAGAGAAGTTTTGATGTCGAAGACTGGGTATTTTTATGAATACAACCATACAAGAAAATTTCCCTCAAGCAAGCTAAGAAGGATAATAAATTATCACCAAAGAACTATGGTCCTTACAAGGTGCTGCAAAATATTGGTACTATGGCATACAAATTGGAGCTTCCTTCTTCTTCACGAGTGCATCTAATTTTCCATGTTTCATGCTTAAAGAAGG
Source organism: Pinus albicaulis (assembly GCA_034641835.2). NCBI lineage: Eukaryota > Viridiplantae > Streptophyta > Pinopsida > Pinales > Pinaceae > Pinus > Pinus albicaulis. Next base: position 807,121,229 of record CM076578.1, on the reverse strand, counting down.
TTACAAGTGACAAATTTTCAATTCAAACAATATTGGCATAACTTGATGAGGAAGGAAAAATCATATTGGAAACTGAAGCAGTCATGGAAATAAGAACTCAAAAGCTACGAAATCGATCAATTTCCGAGTATCTCATTAAGTGGAAGAACTTAACCACTAAATATTTTACATGGGAGGATGATAATTTTATACAGAAGCATCGAGAGCTACCCAAACATTGAGGACAACACTTTTTTGAAGGAGAGGGGCATGTTAGGTCCCTATATTACTAGTGTATTCCCTTATTTTTGTTAGTGTAGCTCCCATATTGTTATTGTTGTACCCTTATAACCCCAATATTGTTATTATTTTTCCCTTACATTATTATTTTTAGGTCAGATAGGATTATATTGTGACTCCATGGACTCCTATATATAGAAGGAGGTTTTTTCATTTGTATCATCCAAGAATTTTCCATTTATGTAATGTAAAGGAAGTTGCCCCCTCGAAGTGGCTGAATTCTAAGGCGTTGATCTCTCTTTTCTTCTATTCTTGGAGGGTGTTTCATAACACAAGTAGATGAATATGTATGAAAAAAGAATATGGAGATAGCATATCCAGTCCACAATGACAACACGAGGTAGAATTTAGAGGTCGAATATCCTTCGAGTGCATGAGGAAGAAGTAGAGTAAGAGAGATTCATAGCTACATGTGTGGAAATATTGGACACATGGCATATGAATGTCTATAAAACAAATATGTATTCCAAAGAAGTATTTTTGTTTCCCTAAAAAAAATACAGGGAACCAAAGTTACAAGAGGCATAAAATTTACTAGAGGTAAGAGAGTCTTTATTTCTTAAGAATGTTTTATTGAAACTAGAGAAAGAAGTTGATGAACCAATTCATAGGAAGGCTTTGTTAAAAACTGTTTGCAAGGTCCAAGGGAAATGATGCAAGATGGTGGTTGATAGTGGAATAAAAAATAAATTGGTGTCTACACAACTGATGGATAAATTGAATATGAAGAAGATGAATCATCCAAGTCATTATAAGTTTTCATGGCTTCAAAAGGGTTCTCAACTTTTTATAAATGATTAGTATGAAGTGGAGTTGTAGATAGGTAGCTACAAGGATAAAATCATGTGTGATATCATGCTCATGGATGTATTCCACGTTCTATTTGTTAGGTAGTGGAAGTTTGACATAGGCATTGTGCATGATGGGAAGAATAACATCTACAAATTCTAGAAGGATGACATCAGCCATACCTTGTTTCCATTGCAACAAGAGGGGACATCAGAGAGTAACTATTCTAAGGAATTATTCTTTATTGGGCAAGAAATTTTGCAACAAATAAATGATAATGAGGTAAGGTTTTAATTTTGTATTGAGATATCCATTAGAGAAGCACTTGAGATATGTATTAGAGAAGCTACAACAAGAGACTTATATCAATTTTAGGCTTTTAACACTTGAACTACACAACTACACAATCACTTGGGCTCTCTCCCTCCAAAAATGTACATTGGGAAACTTCAATCTTCAAGTACGAAGACTGAGGCCTTGAACCCCTCAGCTGTAGAATCTCCTAGCCTATTCTCCTATCTGAACTTCACATTTGGTAACTTCAACCCTCAAGCTTGACCTCTTGAGTTCCTCAACTATGGAGTAGCTCAACCCAAGCCTACAGAACTATGCACTACGTAGTCTCATGACTCAAGCCTCCAACTTGAGTGCTTGAGTCCCTCAACTGTGCAATCCCTCTGCCAAAGCCTCCAAAATTGTTCATTGTGCAGTATGAAGGATCAAGCCTCCATCCCGAGTCCTTGGGTCCCTCAACTATGCAATCCTTTGACCCTGGCCATCCCGAAATATGTATTGTATAGTATGAGGCCTTAGTCTCATACCTAGGACTCTAGAATCGCACAATCCCCGAGTTAGTCGCTCAACCATTCACCATTTCTAGCCCTAAAAAGTGATTTCATGAAGCATCTTAGGCTAGGGTTTATCGAATTAATGTCATATTGTCATGGGTGGATATAAGTCACAAGTATTTTATTATGTCATGACAGGATGATGATGAAGTATATGGAGAAAGAGGCCATGCTAGAAGAGTCCTAAGGATCTAAGGAGATAAGATGATCATCAAGAAATAAAATGAAGGAAGATTGGATTACTACATAAGACCAAATACTAGGACTGCATCAAGACTCCATCTGATTCACAGCCCTTTGGAGGCCATATAGGAAGAACAAACTATATCTTTCATGAATGCTAAGTGTTGGATACATCATTTATTGAAGAGAAAGAAAAAAAAAAGGATATCTTGGCACTACCACATCATCATGCAATCCATGTCATTAGTGTCATGTCATGTCTCGTCACAATTCATCATGTGCCACATCATTTCATGGATTGTATAAATTATATATTGGAAAAATGTAATATAAAATGGAAGAGACATTTATGTAATGTCAGAAGTGATGTAGGAAGTCGAAAGGTCACAAGAATTAAAATAGTCATGAGGGTAGTCAAAAAGACACAAGGAAGGTGATGGATCACCATTTATTATATATACACCCTCATTGCTCATGTGAAGGACTTTTCAGCTTGTCTTCTCCCATAAGGCATCAAAGATATAGAGTCAGTACTTTCAGGGAGAAAGTTGTGCCTCCAACGCTCCACTATTGGAGCTAGTGATGATTGTTGTATTCATGTACCTTGGGAATTTTTCTTAATACTTGAAGCCTAATGGCGAACAGGTTCATGCATGGATTGTGAATATTTGTAATATTTTTCTACAAATGTTTATGATTCATGTTCGTTTTTACCTGTACTAAATTAGTTTAACTATTTCAATTATTTTTTTTCTTATCTTATTGACAGTTTGTTGTAATGGTTGTAGCAATCGTTGCATCAATGTGGACTATTAATCTTGATGTTAGGTTATTATCTTTTCACTTATGTGAACCTCTAATAGGGTAATAATATTAACTCTCTCTTCAAGGCTCACTTTCCCTCACTTTGCAGTAGAATAACTTTGATACATCTACAAGTGAAAATTCACTAGGCACACTTACTTTCTCTTTGCAAAGGCACATACACGATGCTCTCTCTTGTTGACAACTTAAGGTAAGGAAAATGTATAATAATATATGGACTTTGGTATGATACTCCAAATGGGGCTCGTATTCTAAATGGTGTGATGTCTAATTGGGACTTCACTTCGGGGAGACACCCTTGGCTGACGTATTCCAGCACCATCAACAAAATGGTGCTTGAAGGAGGACCAAATGACAAGTTGTGCCCATTGAGTCTGCTATGAATCTCTTATCCAACCTGGCTATTCCCCAAATCATAATCCCCATATGTATTTCTAAAGAGCTTAATCTTACCATCCCCATGGAGGTTATTCATAAATTATCCTAATGTAAGTTTGATGGAAAGGGTGAATACTCTTCATGAACATATGTTTCAAGTTGTCTGTTTTTACCTTTGTAATGGAATCCATTGCAAGGATGTCATGGCCAGATTTCTCACCCTCGCATTTGAAGGTTGTGTTAAGAGATGGTGTCCTATGTTACCTATTTCTTCTATCGATTCATTCAACCATATTGCAAAGGATCTTCATAAATAATCTAATAGGTATGATTACAGGGGGGTTCTTAAAAGCATTAATAAGTGAAGGATGAAACACAATGAATTAGATGACGATTTATCTGATCCATCCCTTCACCTTTATTATGAATTTTCGAGAGAAGACACAGATTTGTATTTCTTTAAACACAATTTTAAGTGTTTTGTTCATATATCTTTTCAAGTTGAATCTCCTAACTCTTGTAAATCATGAGAGACCTCTAATTTCAAAGGATAAACCTACTACACCTTTGTTCCTTGTCCTCCTCCTTTTCTAGTACCAATTTAGGTGCCTTCCTATGGGAATGTTGAAGTTGGGAAATCTACAAATCAAATTCCTTATCCATATTCTCATCCTCCTTCCACTTTTCACGATTCAGACCAAATGGAGGAAATCCAGGAATGGTTCTTGAAGCCTATGGTGAAAATTAATTTTTCCATTCCCCGAGATGACATTAGCGCTCTTAACCCCAATATTGAATCTAGTTCCATTGAAAGTGCTAATTATTCAAGGACAATTGGTCATCCTCTATCATCTACATGCCATGACTATGTGTATCATAATATTCTTAATAAATCTTCTCCGCCAACTAGATATTCAATTTCTCTTGATCTTCAAGTTGCTAGCTCAAATTGTGATCAGTTACAACACAATAACATGATTACTTTGCTGTTTTCTATGATGATGAATTCCCAAATGCATAATCCATTCTTCTAGTTCCTCTGGAAAATTTTGGTTTGAAATATTTTAATCAAAAATCTGATTCAGTTGAATAATATTCTCTCATGGAAACCTCCTCTTCATCTCACTATCCCTTTTGTTCAACCATTTGTGATGCATCAACTTGCGATGAATATAATCCATGTCCTTCAAGTTCTTCTTCTGAAGAGTTAACTTTTCAATTGACATAAGGTTGTAATATTATCCTTGATGAAAATGAAAAAATCAAATTATTGAGTATTCTTTCCATTCTTCATAATCTCTTTTTTTGCATGAAGGAAAATCTTTAAGTTAGCTTGCTCATGAACATTCCCAAATTCATACATCTTAGGATTTATGACAGGAAGAATATTTCAGCTTGATTAATCTGGTGGGTGAATTTGTAAAATCCTATCAAATCAGTGATAAAGATGGCTATCATATGGTCAATAGTGGTAGATCTCCTTACACCATGAATGACATGATTCAATATTCAAAATTTGATTTTAAAATACTTTAGAATTTTGGGATTTGTCAGGAAGTTGAGGCACCTCAGCATTCATTGATGGTGATGTCAGGTTCTCGTGACTCTGGTGAGGTCCCTGAACTAAGTCAGATCTAATTTCCTTTTCTTTTCATGGTTTCATTTGATGTAAAGTCCTTCTTGGAATATGTTTGATATTTTAGATGTAGGCTTTCAAAATTTCAAGATTTGGTCTTTGATCAAATTCAAGATTATATTTCAGGTGATTTATCTCCATGCAAGGATCTCATATCAATATTGATTTTGGAATGTGTATCTCTCATATAGTCATGGAATTTTGAAGTCGATCACTTCAAATATCATCTTTGGCCAAATAGATCATGCCTACAATATTTATTTCATAATAAGGAGCTCCTGGGTTTTCTTTTTAATGTTTTTTCGTGAATCATTTTCTTCATCGCACCTAAAATCCTCTTTAGTGATAATGAATCCATGAGTTATTGTGTGTTGTATTCTAACAAAGAATCCCATGTGACAAATGGTCCATCTAATCATAATAGTAATTGTCATTCATTTTATCATTTTCCCACTAGTATATATGATGAGATTTGTCTTACATCAATTAATATTTATGGTGTGTCTCAGTATTTGGATACTTGTGAAGTAGCTGAAGCACTTCAGCCTTTGTTGATGGTCATTTCAGGCCCTCATTATCTTTACAATCCTTCTGAATATGATCATATTTATTTTCCCTTATAAAATTATCATCCTGATCCTTCGCTTTTAATTGAAAATTAATCTTTTAAAATATTTCAGGGTTTCAAGAGGATTGTTTTGTTTTCAATGATACAATCTATGATTTACTAGAAGCATCTTACTTATCAAGTAATTTTTCCAATAACAAGTTTTTGTTTTTTCTCATTCTTGCTAAAAGAGATGGCATAGGTGAAGGTGTATTCACAAGAAGCTTTTGAGGTTTTTATGTTTATAATTCTCATTGAAAAGGTAAGATCACAAATTTGGTAGAAGTAGTGGCTATGATATATCTTTCACCCGATAGGAAAGACCTTCAATTTTTAGTGCAAGTTATTAAAGATCTTATCTTTTCCAATCCACATTGTTTAATATTTTTTTTAATTTCCCGTATCTTTGTGGATGAAGCTCATGAGAAGCTACGGTGGTTACATTATAAATTTCATTATATGTAAACCTAACCTTCTAGCCAGTTATTTTAGGAGTAGGTCTAGCTATATATTAATATACCTATACGTTCATCATGCACTCCTTTTCTGTAATCTCTCTTGTTTTTTCTGACTTTTGTCTCGCACTCGACTTTTGGTATATCCTCCTTTTTCTTTTTCCTTCTGATTTTTCTTTTTTTTTGTGCCATGTATTTTATTTTATGTTCTTTTAATCAGAAATTGAATGAATTTTGCTCCATTTGGGCTCAAAAATCAATGTGGAAAAATATAAAGGGGATTTCTCACACTGCAACATTTGGCTAACCTTCATTCCTTCTTGTTCGCCTTGGTTACACATTTTGGTTAGTGATGTTCTCATTGAAAATATGATCCTTACATAAGGAAATATTTGTGTCAAACCATGATATCCATTTATATTATGAAAACCTTACCCCTTCACTTGGTTCTTTATTTTTATGTGTTTTCCTCGCTAATCCAATCAAGTAGAGAAGAAAAAGGGGGAAATATAAATGAGAAAACCTAAATGAGAGGTCTTATATATTATAATTTGAGGTAACAACCTATTCTACTCTCAATAAGTTGGGATCTCTCTTCAGCCCATGAAATGAATAAATTTCTATGCATAGTCCTATATAAACTACATAAATAAAGGATGAAAGAAGAGAAAGGCATCTTGCACATGGAGGTGAAGCATGAAACTCTACTAGGGTACTATCCAGGCTCATTGGAAGCAGAGTAATGTTTTTTTTTCCTAAAGTGACTCCGTCGGGGTACTTTCTAGGCCTGTAGGAAGCAGAGCGACGCTAGAGATGAAAAACTATACTATGACTATCTAAAACCCATGTGCTACATTATCCTTGCCTTATCATGAAACATTGTGATATTTTTGATGTTATGTCTTTTTTAAACCAACAAGGAGTGAAGGGGACTATGTTTATACATGGGGTAAGTGGGGAATCCAGGGTAATCCAAAAAATGAATCATTGCTTCTTAAATAGCTCGACCCTGCATAAACATTTTACGAAGGTGGAGAACCTAGAGTTCTACCAGTGTGTCGCTAAGGGATGTCACTTTAAAAAACACCCGAAATTTTTTTTCCAATACTTGAATTTTCGAGCCTACTGAGGATCTTGCTATTAGTTATTAGATAGTCACTTCTTGGTCATTCGATTCCTTGTAATTCTTGATCTCCCTCTTGGATTATACATGTCTAAGTCATGTTATTGCAGATGCTCAAAATACAACAAGTGCATGAGTGAATTATTTTACGCAATCTTGTACAAGCATTCCATAGTCCATCAATACTATTCATGTATGATGATCAACATATGTTGACAGTAAGTGTGCACTTTCATTGATGGTCTGTCACTTTTGGTTGTGATTGTACTTTTGATTCGGTGAGTTTTCAAAATTGTCCCTTTTACACGCCTTTAGTTTCCCGAGTATCGCTTTCATGTTTTCTACAATCGAATTTTCTTTATTTCATAATAATTAGTGTATTTTCCATGTTATCTTGGCTCTTCCATGTGTTTTTTTTACCATTGTCTGCATATCTGAAGTGTTGTTCACACTTTTCTCTTTATATAGAAAATGTCATCTTTTCGCATGGGAAGCATTGATTATCATGTAAAGTGGAGATTTGGCTTGTTTAAATGGGTAAATTTGGTGTTGATGATTCCTAATAGTCATGTAAAAAAAATTTACACTCATTCCAAAATTTTCATGCATTGTCACACAAGTGTCGTCACTTTCGTCACAAAGTGTATCTTTTGTGTCACACTTGGAGAGGTATGTTGCATTGTTGTTGTATTGAGGGCATCATGTTCTTATTATTTTTTGAGTGATCAATGTGTGTCATTGATTTTTCTAAGTGTGTGATAATGACTTATTTTTGTCTCTACTCACTTGAGCCTCACTGATCCCACACTTATCCTTATCCAAAAAATTGTGTTCCCTGGCAACTTGATTTCACTCAATGCTCCTAACTTTCACATTGCGTAGTATCAACCCTAAAGCCTTGACCTTTCCTCTTATAACTGTGCACTACATACTATCGGTTCTCAATCCTAGTTCTTGAGCTCTAGAACTACAAAATTATTTCCTCTATCTATCCTTCTATGTGCATTGTGTAGTCTCAAGCATCAAGCCTCAACCTTGAGCTCTTGAACTGCACAACTACACAATTACTTGGCCTCTCTCCCTCCACAAATTCACATTAGGAAACTTTAATCTTCAAGCCTCAAGCTTGACGCCTTGAACCCCTTAGTTGCGCAATCTCCTAGCCCGTTATCATGTCTTAATTTCACATTGGGAAACTTCAAGCCTCAATATTAACCTCTTGCATTCCTAAACTATGCATTCACTCATCCCAGGAATTCGCAACTATGCAATACACAATCTCAAGCCTAAATTCTCTGGCTTGATCCATTGGGTCCCTCAACTATGCAGTCCCTCTTCCTAGGTGTAACAACCCTAGTGAAAATTCCATGTAATAAAAGATAACAAAGGAAAAATAATAACCACGGTTATGGGACACTTATTCCAAGTTGAATGTTGGGAAAAAAATCCTAGCGTTCATGTTCGTTTCGGTTATTATGCCTAAGGAAATTGGCAAAGGAAATGGAAAAGGGTTTGGAAAGGCAAAGTGAAATTTATTGGAATTTATTTATGAAAATATTGGAAATTAGGAGAAAAGGAAGGTGAAAGGTCATAGGGTGCATGTGAGGATGAACATGAAGGAAAATAATGGAAAATTGAAGAAAATAGAGGCCTCATTAATGAAAAGGCTTCTAATGATCTATGGGTACATTTTTCCAATTCATTTTTGGAGCTCTCTCTATATTCTCTCTCTCTCTCTCACTCTTGGACACTTAAGATTTTTCTTGGAGAACTCCAGCATCAGATCAAGAAAAGGCTAAGAAGGAAAAGGGAAGAAAAGTTAAAGCAAGGAAGAGCAGGATCAAGCTGCTACAATGGGATTAATTGTACGTATCTATTTGCATCTATGATTTCCTTGCTAGTTTTAGCATGCATGCTTATGCATGTGTGTTCTTGGTTCTCTTGTTGTCATTGGCATGGGTTTTGTCAGGTGTGGTTGTGTTATTCAACCTAGTATTTCCATTTCTATATAGTCATGGTATGGTGGGATCTCTTGTATTTGGATGAGCTATATTGTCACATGGACTCAAAGTTGAGTGGGGTGGTCTCACTATTATTCACAAGGCCTAGGAATCCTAGGATGAGATACATAGTAAAGCCTGGATGTGAAAAACTCGAATGAGCCTAGGAATCATCGACCAGTGAATGAAAAGATACATGGTAAATATCAGTGGTGTATAACCTCGATTAGATCTAGGAATCTTGGGATGGTATACATGATAAATATCAAAGGGTGGAGACCTTGTAGGGCTGGAAATCCATTACTATTAATGGATGGATACATGGTAAAGCCGAGAGGTTGAGACATACAAATTCCTCACTATTTAGGTGGAGATATCAAATGGAATCCATGATTGTTTAGGGCCTAGTGATCAGGTTGGTATTGCGGTAAAGCCTGGTTCTATTGATGAGCAGGAGGTGGTTTAACTTCAAGAATATCTGGTTGATTTATAGTTATGAGTCCCAAATTCATGCATGGAATATGGCACGGGGGTGATTGAATGAAAGAAATATTTGGTTCAGCCAATATATGGTTGGGTGGTGCGTGGAAGTCCCAAACCTAATTGGCATATTGATTCAGTAATAAGAGATTCTTCTCCTTGGTATTTCATTTGCAAATGTACTAGTTTATATGTGGATTTTATGGTTTTTGTATCTCTATTATTTTTGTTGGTCATATTTTGGTTATGAGCATGTTTTATGACAATTATGATGTATGTATCTCATCATGTTTTGGTTGAAAAATGGATGAACAATGAATATATGGCCTATTAGCTAATAATGTAGATAATTTGATAAGGCATCAATGCTTCCTTAGGATTATGAGATAAGTATGGGACCCCATATGATCATGTCTGTTGTTATGAAATGAAAATTACATATTTTTGAAATGTTTGATGAAATGCCTGTCATGGCTAATAGGGGTCCTGTCAAGTCATTGATAAAATTTTTCATTATTACCTTTATTTTAGTGTTATGTATCATTTCTAGAAGTCTCATGGAGTTCTAGGATGTGGCCTAAGACCTGGCACTGAAAATGTGGCACATAATTTGTGGTTTTTGAAGAGGACTACCTGAAAAAGTCCCCAGTAACTAAGATGGCCTTTTGGTGAAAGAGACTAGACAGTTCCAATCACCGTGTTCCCTTGTCATGGGAGAGACTGCTGTGTTTGTTCAGTAAAATACAAGTGGTTTCAGGAGTAAAGCACCTGGAAAGGTTGGTTGGCTCCTATAGGTTCTGTAGGATGTGTGAATGGTCAACTTGATTGTCTTATGTTAGTTCCACTTCCTTAAGGTGACCTAGGAGGTTGAATATCATCATAATGGCCTCTCATCACATCTTTACCCCGGTGGGACTGTTAGGTTTGGAAAACATGGGAGGAGGGTGCTACACAGTGGTATCACAACATGGTTCACCTCTTGGACTGGATTGGAAGTGTTTCGGTCATGCATTCATGTCGATTAAATCTGTGTTACTTATACTTGTGGTATATGTTCTTGTTGAATATGCATGGTTTTTTTCATGGATGAAGTGATGTCGCCATGTGAAAGTTGATGGTGTTTTTGTTGAATGTTTCATCATGAGTGTATGTCAGTTAAGAATTGTTTACATGTTGTTAAGCATACATTTATATGGTTGTAGTTTTCATGCATGTAGTCATCATGTGTGGTTGGTATGGTGATGCATTGATGACTAGACTATGCTTAGGATGATATCTATATGATGTCATGATTATTTTTTTACACGTATTGTGTTAATATAGTTGATCTTGCAGATGAGATATTCCTCCCTGAACTATACCGAGGTATGTTGATTATGCTTAAATTTAGGTTTATCTAACATAGTATACTTGCAGGAAGAATATAAAAGATGAATATCAAGATGGTAGAATATAGTTCACAAGATTCTTATTATGGATCAAATGAGCAACAAGGTGGTGGTAATTATTATGACTTAGAAGATACATTGAGAACCTTGAAGGAATAAATAGGAAGTGGCAAGGAAGATAATGACAGAGTCATGCATGCATAGGAGAAACAAATGGAAGTTAATGCGGTAATAATTTAGAGTTTGTCATAATTGCAATGAAATGGGCCACTTTGGATTAGCCATGAAAATATTATAGGACTAATGGCGCATATGGTAGTAGGTCTCATGGTGGCAATAGGTGAGATAGGGATGATACAGTTACATATGGCAGGCTCTTGGACACTCCAAATAGGAGAGGTGATGGACATAGGAACTATTCTATTTTGGGTTCTGATAGGCAGTATGATCATCAATGTTATCATCCTTATAGGAGGAGTGACAAGAGATATTTTTCAGATTAACTCAAGAAAGAAAAGCCACATTATTTTTATGAATATTTGAAGAAGTTGGAGGAGGAAGAGGCTCAGTTACTTGGGATGAAGAAATTATTTGAGGTTCATAATTACACAGATAATATGAAGGCCATAGTAGTTATCTTCAGCCTAAAAGGTAAAGGAAACATCTAGTGGGAATATGTGAAGTGGGTTATAGACATTAGGATGGAAGAGTTGAGTTAACATGAATTCAATAGGCTCTTCAAGAAGAAGTACTTGTTAGAGAGGTGCTACGACACCAAAGCCAAGGAATTTTATGAGATAAAGATGGGATAAATGATATATGAGGAACATGAAACCAAGTTCCTAGAGTTCTTGAGTTATGTACCTTATATTATGAATGAAAATACTAAATTTGATAGGTTTTTCAATGTATTTCCATTAGAATTTAAACATCGGATTGAGTACGATGAGCCTCGGTGAAATGAGGAAGTTATTGGGAAAATGAAATACTATTATGAGAAGTCTAAATGCAAGAAATAATATTAGCAATGATGGAAAGGGAAAGTTAAAGGTAAAGGTAAATCACACTCAAAACGAACAAGGCCTTAGGATGCGGGTGAGAAATAAAATGTTTCTCCTTACAAGAAGTTCAATGTAGCTATACAGGGATATGGGTCACATCCTAGAGCGAAACTAAATAAAGGTGATGGTACAAGATGGTTGAAATGTTGGATATGTGGTAAGAAGCATCTCAAGAAACATTTTATGTAGTATCAGGGTGGTAGGCCTAAAATTTAAATTACATAGGAGGCATAGACTATTGGGGATGTAGGGAATAACATTCATCATATCTATGTAGTGTTGGATAACATGCAGGAAGATCAGTGGGAATCTATCATTGATATGGATGGTAAGCTTTGGCATTAGGTTGTTTCTATTTCGATTAACCCTCACTCTAATTATGGTTATGTTAACATTGACTTGGTGGATAATCGTGGTTTGAATAAATAAGTGCATGTATAATCTTGGTTGGGCAGTTGGCTATAGGTACAAAAAAGAGTTCATCATTGCGTAAGAGCTTGTGCATTTGAATTGAATGGTATGCCTACATCAACACATTTGAATTTATTTCCATTGGGATCATACAATATGTTGTTTTGCATGGACTGATTATACCTTCATAGGACTAAGGTGGATTTTTATGACAGATATATTGAGTTCTTGGATGAAAAAGAGGAGCAAAGAACCCTAAAAGGTAGTAATAAGGCAACATCAGTTATAATGGTGAAAAATATGCAAGAAAAGTGCAGTCACACGAAAGGGTGTGTGTTATTTGCAGTGCATATTTCTAGTGATAAAGGTAAGGAGGATGATGATGCAGAGGTATTGAAAAGGTACCCAATTTTCTAGAAGTTTCAGGATGTGTTTCCAAAATAGATTTCAAATGTTTCACCTCATAGGGAAGTATACTTTTCTATTGAGTTGGTACAAGGGGCAGGACCAATATTAAAGGCACCATACAGGATGAGCACTCTAGAGTTAGTAGAGTTGAAGTTGCAGTTGAGGGAAATTATTGATGAAAGATACATTAGGAAAAGTGTATCATTTTGGGGTGCACCGATATTTCTTGTAAATAAGAAGGATGGTAATATCAGGTTATGAATCAATTACAGGTAGTTGAATAAGGTGACCATCAAGAACATGTATATGTTTTTGAGGAATGATGAATTATTTGATCAATTGAAGGGAGAAGCATTGTTCTTGAAGATTGATCTGAGATCATGATACCATCAGGTACACATCAAATAAGAGGACATTTATAAAAAAACTTTCCAGACCATGTACGTACATTATGAGTTTTTTTTAGTTCCATTCAGTTTGACTAATGCTCCATTTAATTTTATGTTATTGATGAATAGTGTTTTGTGTCCTTATTTGGACAAATATGTTATTGTATTCATTGATGATATATTTATATATTCTGAGAATGAGGAATAACATGTCAAACACTTAGCAACAATATTTTGATTGTTGAGAGAGCATCAGTTGTATGGAAGGATTAGAAAATGGGGTTTCTTTTAGACAAAGGTCCATTACTTGTGACATGTTGTTTCCAAGGAAGGTATATTAGTGGATATAGAAAATATAATGGATATCATAGTGTGGGAAGCTCCTAGAAATGTGGATTAGATAAGATCATTCATGGGACTAACAAGTAAATAAAGGAGGCTCATCAAGAAATTCTCTTGGATTGCACATCCTATCACGTCATTGTAGAGGAAATGTAAGAATTTTGAATGGATAGAGGAATGTGAAATAAGTTTTGAACAATTGAAACAATTTTTGACAAATGCTCGAGTGTTAAATATTGGAGATTAAATAAAAAAAATTTGGTATGTACTGATGCTTACAAGAAGGGAATTGGTGGAGTCCTTATGCAGGAAGGATAGGTAGTATGTTATGCATCATGAAAATTGAATGAACATGAGAAGAATTATCCAACACATGATCATGACTTGGAAGTGATCATCCATTCATTGAAGGTGTGGAGGAACTATCTTCTTGGCAGGAGGCTTGTATTGATGAGTTATCACAGTGGGTTGAGATACTTTTTTGACCAACCAAATATGAAAGCCAAGAAATCTACATGGTTGGCCACGATTAGTGAGTTTGACTTTGAGATCAAGTACATCAAGGTTGAAGAGAACAAGGTTGCATATACTCTTAGCAGGGTATAGGTGAACCATATAGTAGTGATTATTTATTATGGGAAAGACTTACAATATCGTATCTTAGAGGCGAGATATCTACAAGGAGCTTAGGCACACACTAGAAAAAAGTGTAATTACAACTACAGATAGTTATAAATGTATAGGTAAAGGTGCAGGTACAAGAGAATAGGATGTGGATTTTCATCTCTCAATAGATGGCTTGATCAGGTTTGGGGATAGGATATATGTTCCAAATGCTACTTAGATCAAGAAGACTATCTTGAGAGAATTTCATGCGAAACCATATTCAGGTCACCCAGGATACTAGAAGACATTGACAACGGTGAAGAATTTTTATCATTGGCCAAACCTAAAGAAGGATGTGGCAGATTTTGTGGCTATATATTTGAACTATCATTAGGTAAAGGAAGTGTAAGCATCCAGGTGGTTTACTATAGTCAATTCCCATTACACAATGGAATTGGGAAGTCATTTCGATGGATTTTATCACATTTTTTCCAAGGACATATAGACAACATGATTCTTGTTAGGTCCCTATATTACTAGTTTAGTCCCTTATTGTTATTAGTGTAGCCCACTTATTGTTATTGTTGTGCCCCTGTAACCCAAATATTGTTATTATTGTGCTCTTACATTGTTATTGTTAGGTCAGCTAGGATTATATTGTGGGCCCATGGACTCCTATATATATAAGGAGGTTTTGGTCATTTTTATCATCCAAGAATTGTTCATTTATGTAATGTATTGGACGTTTATCCCTCTAAGTAGATGATTTCTAAGGCGTTGATCTCTCTTTTATTCTATTTTTGGAGCTGGTTTCATAACATTTGGTATCAGAGCTTTGGATTCTATGGTTTCTCTACTCCAAACAGGTTAGCGTGAAGCCAAAATCCTGAGTAACCTCCTGTAATAATTTTAGATATTGGTTTACAATATTTTCGGAGATATGATCTGGGTAAGTTAGGGCTTTTTCAGGCTCCCAAATTTCAACTAAAACAGGTCATCGTGGAATTTTCGCTATAAATTTTTGTATACGAAGTTTCAGAAGAGGAAATTGTTACAGTGCGAAGCCGAAATATTGAGGAACCTCTTGTAAGAATTTTAGAGCTTGGTTCACAAAATTTTTAGATATATGATCAGTGGAAGGTAGGATTGTTTCAGGCCCCCGAATTTCATCTCAAAGAGGTGACCATGGGAAAAATGTCATAACTCTCTCTCTGAGCATCAAATTGGGATTCTGTAAAAATTGGTTGCAAATGCACGGAAGCTGAAGGTGGAAAAAGTGACACGTGGAAAGTCGTACAAGTTCACTCTACTCAACTAGTCCATAATTAGGTCATCGTGGGTGATTGGGCATAACTTTGTCTTGAAGAATCCAAATCAGGCCAGACCTATATCATTTGAAAGAAGAATATATGGCTACTTCAGGGCTAAATTTCAGATATTGAAGATCCGAAATCATAGATATAATTAAGTTTCAATATCAAGCTCCTCAAAAGCAAGAAAAAGGTGTGTATTTTTTTCGAATTACATAAGTCTCGTTTGAAAAAAAAAATAGTTTTAATTTATTCCAAGGACATATTAAAGAATAGATATCAGTATTGGGCTTTAAAATTCCCCCTAAAAATAATTTAACACCCATTAAGCCTTCAGAAGTCTCTACTATGACTCATGAAGACGAAGAAACACAACATGAGATGTCAAAATTACAAGATCAAAAGGGCTTTGCTACAGTTGTGATAGAAAATACACTAAAGGTCATAAGTGTACTGAGAATAAATTATTTTACATAGATAGAAGGACATATCAAGAAGAAAAAGGTAATAGTGTTGATTGATTCAGGTATTACCCATAATTTTATTCATTGTAAGGTAGCCAAGGAATTGAATTGTTTCCTATACCCAGCACCAGAATGTCAAGTGATGGTTGCAAATGGAGGAACTATAAATTTCTCTAAAAAATGCCATAATATCAAGCTAACCATGGGGGAATATGTATTTAATAGTCAAATTCTTTCCATTCCTATGGGAGGTGTTTATGTTGTACTAGGAGTACAATGGTTAAAAAATTTGGGGACGGTGGCTTTTAATTTTAAAGAACGTTTCTTGATTTTTTTTTTCAGAAGGAAAGGAAGTCGATTATGGGGTATCGTAGGGAAGACGGGAAAGATAATAAGCTCTAATGTCATGAAAAAGATTCTCAAGAAAGATAAATGAGGCATTATTGCACAATTATGCTCACTAGAAGTTCCAACATCAAAATCATCTATTTCTGTAGATCTCCAAAAAGTCTTGGACAATCATTCCAAGGTGTTTGAAACTCCCAAAGGATTCCCACCTATTCATGATCATGATCATCCTATTCATTTGATTCTCGGAAGTTTTCCTCCAAACATCAGGCCTTATATATATCTTTATGTCCAAAAGAGAGAAATTGAACATATGATTGCAAAAATGTTAGAGGTTGGTATAATTCAACCTAGTCAAAGTTCTTTCTCTGCTCCAGTAGCATTGGTGCAAAAGAAGGATGGATCATGGTGCATGTGTCTGGATTATAGGGAGCTAAATAAGCTCACCATTAAAGACAAATTTCCCATTCATGTGATTGATGAATTATTGGATGAATTACATGGAGCAATTGATTTTACCAAGTTGGATCATCATTCAGAATATCATCAAATTAGAATGAAGACTGAAGATATTCCAAAAATAGAATTTTTAACTCATGAGGGTCATTACAAATTTTTGTTCATGCTTTTTGGCCTTACCAATGAACCTTCTACATTTCAAGGGTTGAAGAATTCCATTTTCAAACCCTTCCTTAGAAAATTTGTGCTAGTATTTTTTGATGATATACTAATCTATAGTAGGTCTTGGAAGGATCATGTCCAACATATTGACAGGGTGCTCAAATTATTGCAGGAGAAACAATTATATGCAATAACATCCAAACGCTTCTTTGGAGTGCAAGAGGTGAATATATGGGTCATATTGTATCTCATGAGGGCGTTAAGGTATACCGTAACAAAATTAAATCCATTAAGGAATGGAAAGTCCCTACAACCATAAAGCAGTTGCGAGGATTTCTCAGGTTAACAGGGTATTATCGCAAGTTTGTTAAGAATTATGGGATAATAACAACACCTCTAACAACATTATTGAAGAAAGATGCACTTTCATGGACTCGTAAAGCAACTAAGGCCTTTGAACATATTAAAGAGGCAATGTGCCTAGCACTAGTCTTAGCTATGCCAGACTTCACAAAAACCTTTATTGTGGAATGTGATGCCTCTAGAAATGGAATTGGTGCTATTTTAATGCAAGAAGGAAGGCCCATTGCTTTTAAAATTCATTCAATCAAATGAAAGTATTCACAGAAAGCTATTTATGAGAAGGAAATGTTAGCAATACTACATGCACTAAAGAAATGGTGACCTTACCTAATGGGAAGAAACTTCAAGGTAAAACCTAATCATGATAGTCTTAAACACTTTTTGGAACAAAGACTATCTTCAGAAGAGCAAAAAAAATGGGTCACAAAGATGTTCGGTTATGAATTTGAAATAATATACAAAAAAGGTAAGTTAAACATTGTTGCAGATGCACTCTCAAGAAAGAATGAATAGGTGGCAGCATTGATTTGTGTCATTTCTATTATCCAACCATATTGGATAACTAAAGCAAGGGATAAATGGAAGAAGGAAGAAAAAGAGTGGACACTCATTCAAAAGTTACAGCAAGATCCTCGTACATATGATACATTTAGTTGGAAAAATGATTCCTTATGGTAAAAATATCGCTTATATCTTTGTAAGAATTCCCAACTAAAACAGAAGATTCTTTTGGAATTTCACACTTCTCCTTTAGGAGGACACTCAAGATTTTTAAAAGCTTACCACAGGGTGAAGAAAGATTTTTTTTGGGATGGCCTTAAATATGATATTCAAAAGTTTGTGGTGGAATGTTTGGTTTTCCAACAAAATAAAGTTGAGAAAATTAAGACCCCGGGTCTTCTACAACCTTTATCCATTTCAAGTCAACGTTGGGAGGAGATTTTAGTCAATTTTATCACAGGTTTACCTAAGTCCGAAGGAAAGAGTGTCGCCATGGTGGTAGTTGATATACTTACAAAGTATGCACACTTTTTTGCATTATCTCATCCATTTAAAGCAAGTAAAATTGCTACTAGAGTTATGGAAACGATTCAAAATCTACATGGAAACCCAAAGGTTATTGTGAACAATAGAGATCCCATTTTTACTGGAAATTTTTGGACAGAGTTATTTTCTTGTTTGGGTACTCAATTAGCTCATAGCTCATATTATCATCCTTAATCCGATGGTCAAACTGAGACATCGAATAATATTTGGAAGGATATCTTTGTTGTTTTTTATCTGATAAACAAACACAATGGGTCAAGTGGTTACCTCTCGCTGAATGGTGGTATAACACTTCCTTCCATACTGCAGCAAAAATGACCCCATTTATGGCACTTTATGGATATCATCCACCATCCATCACATCATATTCAAGAGAAAATTCTAAGGTTCAAGTAGTGGAAGATCACATCAAGAATCAACAAGAAGTTCTCCAACTCTTAAAGGATAACCTAAATTTGGCACAAAATCGAATGAAACAACAAGTAGATCAAAATTGCAGCGAGAGAATTTTTGATGTACGAGACTAGGTATTTTGACAGCTACAACCACACAAAAAAATTTCCCTCAAGCAAGCTAAGAAGGATAATAAATTATCGCGAAAGAACTATCCACCTTACAAGGTTTTGCAAAATATTGGTACTATGGCATACAAATTGGAGCTTCCCGATTTTCCACGAGTGCATCCAGTTTTGCATGTTTCATGCTTAAATAATGTTATAGGTGAAAATATTCTAGTTCAAACAATATTTCCAAAACTTGATGAGGAAGGAAAAATCATATTAGAACCTGGAGTGGTCACGGAAACAAGAATTCGATAGCTACGAAATTGATCAATTTCAAAGTATCTCATCAAGTGAAAGAACTTACCCACTGAAGATTCTACATGGGAGGATGATAATTTTATACAAAAGCACCCAGAGCTAGTCAAGCGTTGAACTTACCCACTTTTTTTTAGGTCCCTATATTACTATTTTAGTCCCTTATTGTTATTAGTGTAGCCCCCATATTGTTATTGTTGTACCCCTGTAACCCCAATATTGTTATTATTGTGCCCTTACATTGTTATTGTTAGGCCAGATAGGATTATATTGTGGGTTCATGGACTCCTATAAATAGAAGGAGGTTTTGATCATTTGTAGCATCCAAGAATCATTCATTTATGTAATGTCTTGGAGGTTTCCCCCTCAAAGTGGCTTATTTCTAAGGCATTGATCTCTCTTTTATTCTATTTTTGGAGCTGGGTTCATAACAATTCCATCATGGTCGTGGTAGATAGGTTGACAAAGGTAGTGAAATTATTTCAAGTGAATTCTACGTATTCATCTAGTGATGTGGAACAAGTATTCATCATATATGTGGTCATGTTGCATGGTTTTCTGAAGAATATGGTGTCAGACAGGGATGCTAAGTTCACCTCCAAGTTGGAAGGAGTTGTTTGGAGGTTTAGGGACAGAGTTATCCATCAACGTATCTTATCATCTGCAGAAAAATGGACATACAAATAGGGTCAACAAGATATTGGAGGACATGTTGAGAATCCATTTGATGAATAAACATAGGATATGGGTGGAGTACCTTCCATTGGTCGAGTCTTATTATAAAAATTGTTACCAAGAATCATTGAGGATGAGTCTATTTGAGGCATTGTATGGGAAAAGTTTCAATACTCCCATCAGTTGGAGTAATCCAGTGAATAGGGTGTTGATAGGACCAAACATGTTGGCAGAAATGGAACAAGAAATGTAGGTAATCAAGAATAATATAAAGATAGCATAGGATAGGAAGAAAACTTGTGCATAGTAGAACATGCTGTTGAAGGAATTCCAGGTTGGTGAATAAGTTTACTTGTGCATGAAGCCCAAGAAGTGCTCCTTGAGGATCAGATCATCTGCCAAGATGACACATAATTTTTGTGTACCTTTCACTATTCTTGAAAGGATTGGACCAATATGTTATCAACTTGCACTACCTCTAATAGTGAAATTCCATGATGTTTTCCATGTGTCATTTCTTAAGAAGTATGTTAAATATTTTTATCATGTGATTGAATTTTTTGTATTGCAGGTGGAACTAGAAGGAGAATTCTAGCTCGAACAACATTCTATTTTGTGGAGAAATATGCTCATGCTCTCAAAGAAAGAAATCAAGCAGGTTAAACTGTAGTGGAAGGAATTTGGGCTCGATGAAGCTACATGGGAGATGGTAAATCAGATGTGGGTTATGTATCCTTCTCTATTTGTTAGTTAAGAGAATTTACTTTATATATGTTTTGGTATATATATATATATCTGTGTGTGTGTGTGTGTGTATGTATGTATGTATGTATATGGATGTAAATACTGACATGAGCTAAGTTATAAAGCTGCATGGGTACTATGTTTTTGTTTTCAGTGGTTTTATAGGTTGTAGGTGTCATTTAACACATATGATGGTGTTCCCCCAAGGGGGATGGTTTTTTAACAACCCTGGTGGAAATTCCATGTAATAAAAAGTTAATAAAGGTAAAATAATAACCATGGTTATGGGACAGTTATTCCAATTTGAATGTTGGGAAGAACATCCTAGTGTGGGTGTTCACTTTGATTATTATGGCTAAGGATATTGGCAAAGCAAATGGAAAAGGCTTTGGAAATGTAAAGTGGCATTTATTGACACTAATTTGTGAAAATAATGGAAATTAGGAGAAAAGGAAGGTGAAAGGTCATAGGTTGCATGTCAGGAAGAAAATGAAAGAAAATAATGGAAAATTGAAGAAAATAGAGGCCTCAACAATAAAAAGGCTTCTAAGGATCAATGCATACCTTTTTTCATTTCAGTTTTGGAGCTCTCTCTCTCTCTATTCTCTCTCTCACGCACTCTTGGATCACTTAGAGTTTCCTTGCTAGTATTTTCGTACATGGTTATGCATGTGTGTTTTTGGTAAAAAAAAATTCATTGGCATATGTTTTTCTAGGTTTGAAAGTGTCCTTTAGCCTAGCCTTTCCATTTTCTAATATCCATGGTGTGGTGGGCTCTCCTGTATTTGGTTGAGCTGGATTATTTAATGGAATTGAAGCTGAGTGGTGTGGTATTAGGATTCTTCACAAGGCCTAGGAATCCCATGATGGGATACATGGAAAATGCTAGATGTGAACACCTAGATTGATCCTAGGAATCCTTGACTAGTGAATGTAAGGATACATGGTAAATCTCACTGGTGCGTACCCTTTATTAATCCTATGAATCCCAAGATGGGATAAATGGTAAAGCCCAAAGGGTTGACACCTCGTAGGCCTAGGAATCCCTTGACTAGTAATGTCGGGAGACACGATAAAGCCAAGAGGGTGAGATAGAAAATTCCTCATGGTTTAGGTGGAGATATCTAGTGGCAGCCATGGATATTTAGGACCTAGTTATCAGGTTGGGATCATGGTAAATCATGGTTATATTTATGAGGTTGAAGTGGTTTATCCTTGAGAATCCCTCGTTCATTTATGTTTATGAGTCTCACATTCATGCTTGGAATATGGCACGAGGATGATTGGATAAAAGAAAGATTTAGTTCAATCAATCTATGGTCGAGTGGCACGTGGAAGTCCTGAACATAGTTGGCCTATTCATTCATTAATAAAAGTGTATTCTCATTGGTATTCCATGCACAAATATATTGTTTCATATGTGAATTTTATAGCTATTTAATATTTGTTATTTCTATTGGTTATATGTTGCCTATGAGCATGTTTTATGATAGTTATGATGTATGGATTTCATCATGTTTTGCTTGATAAATGGATGAAAAATTGATATATCACCTAACAGGCAATAATGAAGCTAATGAGATAAGGAATCAATGCTTCCATATGATTCTTAGATAAGTATGAGACCCATATGCTCATATCTATTGTGATGACCCGTAGATTACATATTTGTGACATGTTTGATGAAATTCATGCCATGGCTAGTAGGGGTCTAGTCAATCCATTGATCAAATGTTGCATTAATACCTTTTTTTTAGTGTTATGTGTCCTTTTTGGAATTCTGATAGAGTTTTCAGTAGTGTCTTGAGTCCTAGCCCTTAAAAATTGGCACAGAATCTAGGGTCACTGGCATAGGAATTCCTAAAATAGTCCATAGTCACTAGCATGGCCTTGAAGTGGGAGCACCTAGAGGTTTCCACTCACATTGTTTCCTTGTGATGGGAGTGACTGGGGTGTTTTCTCAGTAAAATACAAGTGGCTTCATGAGTTAAGCACCTGGAAATGGTTGGCTCTTGGAGGTTCTGTAGGATGTGTGAATGGTCAGTTTGATTGTCTTCCATAGGTTCCACTTCCTTAAGGTGACTTAGGAGGTTGAATCTAATCATAGTGGTCTCCCATCATAATTTTACCCTAGTGGACCTGTTAGCTTGGGTAAATATAGAGGAGGGTGTTACACCAGGGCTCCATAACTACACATTGTATAATCTCAAGGCTCAAGCCTCTAGCCTAAGTCCTTGAGTTCCTTAACTATGCAATCCTTTGACCATGGCCATTAAGAACTGCACATTGTGCATTATCGAGCCTCAGTCCCCAACCTTGGTCACTAGAAATATGCAATATTTGAGCTATTCACTCAACTAGTCACAAGTTCCAGCCCTAACAAGTGATTTCATGAAGAATCTTAGGCTAGGCACTTATTAGGATGATTTTGTCTTAGCATGGGTGGATGGCAGTCAAAGGTATTCTATTATTTCATGACAGGATGATGATGAAGGAGATGGAGAAGGATACCATGCTAGAATACACCTAAGGAGATGAGGAGATAAGATGATCATTAGTCAAGAAGACGGAGGAACACTGGATTACAAAAAAAGAACAAAGACCAAGACTGTATGAAGACTCCATATAAGTCACAACCCTTTAGAGGGAATACAGGAAGAAAAAAGTGTATCTTTCATGAATACAAAGTGTTGGATACATCCTTTATTCAAGACAAAGTAGAAAAAATAACATTTTGGAACTACCACATCATCATGTAGTCGATGTCATCATTGTCATGTCATGTCCCATCATGAGTCATCATGTGCCACATCATTTCATGGACTATGTAGATTCTATATTGAAAAAATTTAATGTAAATTGGAAGTCCAAAGCAAATCTATAAAAGTCATTTAGGAAGTTGAAAGGTCACAAGAAGTAAAACATTCATGAAGGTAGTAAAAGATTCACAAGGAAGGTGACTGATCAAAATTTCTTATATATACTCCCTCATTGCTCATGTGAAGGAATTTTCTCTTTTGATTCTCCCATAATGCATCACAGAGACAGATTCAATACTTTTGGGGAGCAAGTCAAGGCTCCAACGCTCCACTATTGGAGCTAGTGATATTAATTATATTCATGTATCTTGGGACCTTTACTTAATACTTGAAGCTTGATCGAAAACTTGTTTTCATGCATGGATTGTGAATATTTGTAATAGTATTATGTGAATATCTATGATTCATGTTCTCTTTCACCTGTACTAAAGTCGTTTAACTATTTATGTTATTTTAGTGCTTATATTATTGAAAATTTTTCATAATGGTTGTACCAATCGTCGCATATATGAGGAATATTCCTCTTGATGTTAGGAAATTCTATTTTATCTTGTGTGCACCTCTACTAGGTTGGTACTATTACCTCTCTCTTAGAGGCTTACTTTTCCTCCCTTAGGAGTATAAGAACCTTGACACACCTCCGACTGAAAATTCATTAGGCATACTTACCTACTTTTTAAAAAGGCACATGCGTGCTTCTCTCTCTTTTTGATAGGTTAAGCCAAGGAAAAGCTATAAGAATATATGACAACTAGGGTGATACTCTGGATGGGGATCCTATTCCAAGCGATGTGATGTCTAATTGAGAATTCACATTAGGGAGATCCCCTTGGTTGAATGATTTCTAGAACCATCAACAGGGAGCTGAGATAATAGGGGCTTAAAGGAAAAAAGGTAGAACTATAATTTTGGTAGTGGAAGTTAAGTCAAATTAACTGTAGATAAAAATAGTAGGCACACTACTAAATCCTGTAAAAAGGAAGAATTGCTAAAATATGCATAAAAACTCAATTTATGATGCATATAATGGTTGTTGAGGGCACATAATTTGGATAACATGTCCAGAAGGCTGAGATGAATGAGACAAAGGAAAAAATAAGGTAGCATTTAGCAATCATGGAAAATAGAGAGAAGCCAAAAATATCAAGCCAAATTATTTATAAGCAAGCTTAATCAAATATAATGACAAGAAGTTTTTGGAACAGATCTTTTGGTGCAACAAGGTGTTGGTATGGTGAATTTTTTTTTGAGTGCTGTCTGAGATTTAATTATTTTTGAATGGACAGAAGGAATTCCTTGATCCTAGAATGAAAATGGTTCAAATATGGAACAATGAGTGTCAAATCAAATTGTAGCTTGATCATTAGGGGTTGGTTCTCCCTCCATTGGGTTCTAGAGAATAGTTGGGGTAGTAGCTCCATTTAGTTTCAGTTAAAAAATAAGGGAGTTGTAGCTTCCTCCTGGTTGTAGATAGAGAAATTGTAACAAGAAGTTGTAGCTTGCCCTATGAATGAATTTAAGAGTAGTTTTGAAAGTTACTTGTTCATGTGTTGTCCATTGTGATTGTTAACATTAATAGTTTTTTTGGTTATTTAAGTTATTATTGAAGTATTTAATTATGTGCACAAAGTAAAATAAATTTTTAATTTGGTAAAATTCCTACACCATTGATTCACCGCCCCTCTCAATAGTGTTCTAGTTTCCAAAAATTGGTATCAAAGTAGTTTACTTTTGATTATTCTGACAACTGGAAGAAATATCAATGACCACGACAAACCAGGAAGGAGATTTTACCAATCAAGAACCTATGTTCAATGGAAAAAACTTTGTTTTGGAAAGTGAAGGTGAAGACGTGCATTCAATCACTTAGAGTTGATGTGTGAGATGTTGTGGAAGAATAATTTTAAAGACCTTCAGAAGTGGTAACCAGAGATCAAAGTAGGAGTTCACATGCAATGCTAAAGCAATACATGCATTTCTTGTTGGCCGACCAAAATTAGAACATGTTAGAGTGATGGATTTCACATCTACCAAAGTAATATAGGACAAGGTGAGAAAATTCTATCAAGGAGACAACGGGGTAAATAAACCTAAAATCTAATTTTTTGCATCCAATTAGAATCATTGAGCATGCATGATGATGAGAATACTACAAAGTATTTTTTAAGAGTTGATGAAATTTTAAACACCATAAGAGGGCTTGACGAGAAGCTAGATGAATATGGGTTAGTTCAAAATATTTTGAGATATCTTCCTGAGAGGTTCTATCCTAAGGTGCCAACCATTGAAGAAATTTCCAATCCAAGCACTCCCACCTTAGATCAAATCCCCGGAATACTCACTTCCTATCATATGAGGATTTTTAAAGTCATGTTTGTATCCAAAGAATCAACCCTCAAGGTAAAAAATAAGTGCAAGGATGAACATGATGACTCATGCTATGATTGAGATGAAGAAGAAGCCAACTTTGTGAGGAATATTAAGCGAGGACAAAGAAAGTATAAAGGTAATTTTGCATTTAAATGTTTTAATTGTGGAAAAGTTTGTCAGTATGCATCAAAGTGTCCTAAAAAGAAGAATAAATATTATGATACTAAATAAAAATGCAAGAAGTTTCTAAAGGATAGAAAGAAGGGTAAGAAGAAAGGTCTATATGTTGAAGAAGAGAGCTCCCCTAAAAGTGATCCCAACAAATCCTTAAATGAGGAAAAATATGATGATGGATCTAAATAATCCATGCGTATGGCCATAGAAAATATTCAAGTCGAGGCTATCTATAATGATGATTAAGGAGAAATTGATGTTTAAGGAGAACTGGTAAGTGCACTTGAGGAGATCAAGTGGATGAGAAAGAAAAATAAAAGCTAGAAGCAATCTTCGAGAAAATAAAAACTTTAGGTTGTTGAACCATTGGTATTGATAAGAAAATATAAGATTCCTTAAGCCAACAGTTGAATGAAAAGGCTCAAATGTGTGAGAATATGGAAGGAGAAATTGTATTGTTGAAGAAGGAATTACAGAAAGCTAAACAAAACTCAATTTCAATCAGAAAATTGGAAAAGAGACTGAAGATTTGAGTGAGATATTGGAAGCACAACACACCTCCTCAAATAAAAATGGTCTTGGATTTTATGCTGAGTCTAGCGGAACAATTGAATTAAAGGGTAAAAATACAATTACCTTTGTTCTAGAAAAAGAAAGGATTGCACAACAACACGATACACTTATTCAACAAAATAGAAATCAGTAGCAACAAAAGAATAGCGTTGGATAAGTGAATTGATCTTCCCAAAAATTAACTCAATGTAGAAGGCATCCTTCTAGGAACAACGATATCTTCCTAGTGTATTGCTTCACATGCACCAATTATGGCGACAAAGTAGAAAACTAGTTAGTTAATCTCTCTTACAGAAAACTCATATCTAAAAAAATAATTCAACAGAGAAAAGGTAGAGATAGGTACAAAAACTATTTTTCTCCTTTGAACTATCTGGTGCAATGTCTCAAGTGTCAAAATTTTAGGAATATAGAAGTTAATTACAGGCTAGTGGAGAAGAAGAAAGAGCCAGTTATTCAAAAAATTGAACAAAACCCCAAAGTATAGAAAGATAAAGAGAAGTTAGAGAAATGTAACATTAATTTGTGTGTTGATAATGGAGGGAGCCATTCGTATGTGTAAAGTGGTTGTTATAGGCACATGAAAGGAGATAGAAGTAATTTTCTCACTTGGAAGCATGTTGGCTAAAGTAATGTGACTTTTGGAAACACTTCTCGAGAAGAAATAATTGAAAAATTAGTCACCCAGTATATAAAATGGAAAAGGTAAGGTCAAGAATGTTTTGTATGTTGATGGGTTGAAACATAATATATTGAGTGTGTCTCATATGTGTGATCAAGGATATGATGTCATTTTTAAAGCCAAACATTTTCAAATCAGGTCCAAGGTACATGAGAAGCAATTGTTGAAGTAGTAAGAACAGATAACTTTGTTTATGTGCTGAAAGAAAATATAGAAAAATATTGTGTGAAAAATATTGATGAGAGTTGGATATTAAAAGAAATAATTTTACATCTGAGCTTCGATCAAATAGTCAAGCTGAGAAAGAAAAAATTTGTCAAATATTTTCCCAGGCTCTCAAAACTAGATAAAATTATCTACAAATATTGCCAATTAGGAAATCAAGCTCAAGTTCCATTCACAAGAAAATAGAAATCATCATCAAATAAATTGAAACTATTGCACATGGATTTGTGTGGACCATACATAATGCAATCACACACAGGTACAATATATTTTATATTAATAATTTATGATTTCAGCAGGATGACGTGGGTTGAATTCCTTAGAGAGAAATTTGAATCTTTTGAGAAGTTCAAAGAGGTCAAATCCATGGTTGAGAATTAAATTGGTCATAAAATAAAAATAATAAGGTCAGAAAATGGAGGTTAGTTCACCTAAAAGGAATTTGATGAATTATTTTAAAAGAATGGCATTAAGAAACAATTTACAATAACATAGAATCCCCAGTAACATGGTGTAACAAAGAGAGCAAGCAGATTAGTGCACTAGTTAGTTAGAGAAATGATGATAGAAAATAAGGTTCAATAGAGGCTTTGGGTAGAGGAAACTCATACAATGGTATCTATTCTCAATAAATCCCATCCTAGACCAAATCGTCACAAAAATTCCTATGAGTTGTGGTGTGGCAGAATTGCAACAATCAAACACTTCATAATTTTTGGCAGTAGTTGCTACATCATGAGAAATGATGAAAAAAATTGGAAAATTCAATGCGAGAGCAGATGAAGGCATTTTTATAGGATATTAGCAAAACAAAAAGGTTACAAATGCTACAATAAAGTCACCAATATAAACATTGAGTGCATCGATGTGAAGGTGAATGAGCGCATTGATCAAGAAGTGAAACAACTAAAAAAATCCAGTGTTGATAAAGTAGTGAGCATTAATGAAGAGCATGATGATGAAGAAAAAAATGAAATAAAGGAAGATCCATCTAGTCTTCAAGGAAAATATCCACCAAGATATGTACCAAAACTGTTTCCCTGTTATCCATGGAGGAAACAAAGGTTTTTTTTAAAGATAGTGATGATGAACATTGGTTAAAGGAAATGAATGAATAATTGGATCAGATAGATAAAAATTAGATTTGGGAACTTTTTCCAAGACTTCCCAACAAGAATTTCATTTGGCACAAAGTGGGTTTTTATAAATAAATTAAATTATTTTGAAGAAGTGGTAAGAAAAAATTCCAAGTTGGTATGCAAAGTCTATGGTCAAATAGAAGTCTTGGATTTTGATGAAACATTTTCTCCTATTTCCATATTAGAAGCAATAAGAATGTTTTTTTCATTTTATTACTTAAATAAATTAAAAATATATCAAATGCATTTAAAATATGTTTTTCTTAATGGAGATATACAAGAGGATGTTTATATAGAGAATCCATAAGGCTTTTAGATGACAAAGGAACTATATTGTGTTTGAAAACTTAAGAAGGCATTGTATGGTCTCAAGAAAGGCCCTAGAGCTTGTTATTAAAATCTATAAAATTACCTACTCAAGTGTGGATTCAAAAGAGGTGTAGTTGAAAACAACCTATATGTCAAAGAAAAGGATGGAAACTTATTGTGGTAGAAATATATGTTTATGATATCGTTTTTGCTAGTGATTTAGATTTTCTAACTAGTGAATTTGTAGTGGATATGAAGGTCAAATTTGAGATGTCCATGCTTGGATAGATATCATATTTCCTTGGATTGAAAATAGTGCATGCCCCTAAAGAAAATTTTATTTCTCATGGAAAGTATCTTAAGGAAGTGATAAATAAACTTAGCATCGAAGAATGTTCTTTAGTGAGCAATCCAATGGTGACAAGTTGTAAGCTTAGTAACATGTATGAATCCCCAGAAGTGGACTAGACCTTATATAGATCCATAATTGGAGGCCTTTTGTATCTGAAAAATTCAAGACCGAACATCATTTAGGTTGTTGCCATAGTTGGAATATTTCAAGTAGCCACTAGAAAAATCTACTTGCAGGCAAAAGAATTCTCAAATATCTAAGAGAAACAATGGACTATGGACTATGGTACCCAATATGGAAATATTTTTCATTTATTGTTTATATTTACGTTGACTGGGTAGGTGATGTGGATGATAGAAAAAGCACAATTGGTGGTGCTTTACTTCATGGAAAATGTTTAGCCTCATGGATATGAAAGAAGCAAACTTCCATTTCCTTGTCTACAACTAAAGAAAAATACATTGTAGCAACTCCTTGTTGTACTCAATTATTATGGATGAAGAAAATTTTTAAGATGGAAAAATTATTTATGATAAGCCAATCCCCATTATTTATGACAACACAAGTGAAATAAGCATGTCAAAGAGTCTAGTTTTCACTCCAAAACAAATCCTATCCCCATCAAGTCTCATTTCTTGAGAGAGAAAGTTGAAAATTAGATTGTGAAGTTGGAGTATGTACCTACCAAAGAGAAAGTTATTGATGTCTTCACCAAGCAACTTCCTATAGAATATTTTGAGTATTTGAGGAAAATATTGGGAGTTGTGCCTCTTGCCTCCCTCCACTAACTCTTCCTTTAAGAGGAGGAAAGGTAGTTGTTGCATTATCAACATATCAAGGTGAATTTGTTAGGTCCATAGGATCAACATGAAAGAGAAATATTTTTGAAATATGGGGTATCATGACAGGGGGAGTATTATGGTGTATTTTCCATTGATGTCAAAGGGGGAGAGGTATAAAGAAATGAAATCAAACAAAAATTAAAAAAACGAGGGAGTGATTTATAGTGATCAAACAAAAATTGCGTAATGGTGATACTCAAAACCCATCTAGCATAGTAAATCATAGCAACAATGCCAACAAAAATACCATAGTAGCTAAAGAAAAAGAGGAGTTCCATCTCAGGGGGAGCAGTACTTAAAGGATTTTCTAAGGGTGTTTTATTTGATTTTAGTGTTTCCATCAATGCCAAAGGTGAATAACGTTGAAATATGTTGTCATTGATGGAAAAATTTTGTTGGAAATAAGTTGTAATTACTGTCAACAAGTGTCAACCAGAGGCACATGTGTTAAAGAAGTGCCTTAAGGAGAAGGTTCCATGTACATAAGAAGAGAAAAGGATCAGAATCAGTGGAGTGGATTTGGAGGCATTTTTGGAGCACTAGACCATCCCATATGCAAGTGTAAGTCACTCATATGGATAAATCTCTAAAATATATTTCCAACGACATGCATAGTTTCGAAAATGGCTTCCTATATCGTGATATAAAGTCAGACAAAGATGGTGACACCAAGTCCAACATTGCATAGTTAAAGGTGAATGGAGTCTTTGGCACAATGATAAAGTTCGCACAAGTTCCAAATGTGGTGCGAATATTGATAGAGCCTCTATGTGATAGTTCTGGGTAGATGTGGGAGAAAGAGGTTGGACCACAGGTGGATCCCACCTGATGGGTTCACCCTGGAGGTTGGATAACAACACCCAAGTCTAAGCGATCAGGTGGTAGTCGCTGGTACACAATAACTAAGCGTTCTCCAATGGCGAACCAGTATTGAGCCTACAATATAGGATAGCCTGACAATGTTATCCCATAAAATGTTTTATGGAGCACATGGCTAAGTGCTCAGAGGAAAGCATCGGGCTACGTGGCAACCTCCCGATACCACTAAAGACAACCCTTTAGATAGGCTTTGTGGCCATCACAAGTGATTTCCCACACATTTGATCATACATATCAACAACAAAGAGATACTTCGTGGAAACTCCTCCCAAAGCCACAATTCTCTCAGGAGTGGTGTCGAGGACAAAAGGCTTGAACCTGATGGTTTTTGAAAAAAATAAATTATAAAGGAAAATGGTCACAAAACAGGCCACATAGGATGTTCTCTCTCCTCTCTGAAAATTGAATAGGTGGCAACATATTATTGGCCTTGATGAAAGTAAATGATGACATCAACATGTACATTTAGTAGGTGGATTCAACATTTTTGGGCACATAGGGGCCCTTTTATGGGTGAAACATTTCAAAATGCACAGGTTTACGTGTGGCAGGAGTGACACCATCATGGTGGGATGAGCTCGAAAGATTTAAAATGGTGTGTAAGATGTATTGTTATGAGGTGAGTGTTAGGACATGTTAATAGACACCACAAAGTGGCTACCAATCAGAGAAGTGTGGGAGGATCCCATGAGACAACTCATCCTAGAGGACAAGAACTCAGAAGATTCAATTTTATGTATTTAGTGGTAGCATCGGGAAGAAGACACCCTACCATGGAATTAGAGTGACATATAATGAAATGAGTGTCGAAAAGTACATATATACATGTAAACCCAGAAGTAGGACCCTTTTGGGTGAATAAAGGCACAGTTAAACAAAGCATTCAGATGTTGGGGGCTTCGAACTAAGTGTCTACACACAACTCTATGACACAGGTAGACACTAAGGGTATGAAGTTTATAAAGAGCCATGAAGGCTCTGGTAGCAACTAAGTGCCAACTCCTTAGATGCTTGGCAAAGAAGCATGACCAACGATACGAAGCCATTAACAAAAGATTCATTCTACATAGGGATCAAAAGGGCTTAGCACCCAAAGTATTAAGTCGTGGTCATGGTGACTATTTCTAAGGTGGAAAAACATGTAAGGGAGCTGAAACAATAGGGAAATTAGGGGAATTTTGAGGTCTAAAATGGGCCACCTAAGAAAATTATAAAATAATATTGGAAATAATAAAATAAGATTTTATTACATCATCAAATTTTAGAGGGAAAAAATAAAAACTACTTTTTCAACTCGTATTTTCAACTTATCTCCTTATGGGTTTACTCAAATTTCGAGTGGGAATAGTCGTTTGATGCGTAATTGGATTCCTGATCCAAGGAGTACCCATGTTGCATACTTTTGATGAACCCTGTTATACGAAAAATAAGAAATACATGGAAAAGATCATTGCAATCATGTTTTTTAATGTATTTCTTATTTTTCATGTAGAAAGGTGCATCAAAAGTATGCAAAATAGGTACTCTTTGGATGAGGAATTAAAATTTTCATACAATGAGTGCTCCTGCTCAAAATTTGAGTAAAACCTTAGGGAGATAAGTTGAAAAAACAGTTTTATCATTTTATTATTTTTTAATATTTTTACCTTCTTACCCAAAAAATGGTGAATCATCCCCCATGGTTGACATCATCATATTGAATCCTATTGGTTCTTATAAAGTTTATTTTTGTTGTAAATTTTTCTTACGATGCCCATTTTAGACCTCAAAATTTCTCTAATGCTTAAAGGAGAAAATGAGGAACTATCAGTTTGGTAGAGAAATTTGGAAATTAAGCAAAATTGACTGTAGATAAAAATAGCAGGTGCATTATTAAATCCTGTAAAAAGGGGAGAATTACTAAAATATGCAAAAAAATCAGTTTAGCTTGATGAGAATGGCTGTTGAGGCCAGATAACTTAAAGAACATGTCTAGAATATTGAGATGAAAATGACAATGATAAAAATAAGGAACCATGCAACAATCAAAGAAAATAGAGAGAAGCCAAAAATATCAAACTAAATACTTTATAAGCAGGCTTGATCAAGAATAATGACATCGATTTTTTCATATAGAGCTTCTCGTGTAGCGAGTTGTTGGTATGGTGAAATTGATTTTTGAGTGGTGATTGAGATTTAATCGTTTTTGAAAGGAGAGAAACTAATAATTTACCCTAATATAAAAATGGATGAAATATGGAATAGTGAGTCTCAAATAAAGTTTTAGCTTGTCGGTTAGGGGTTAGTTATCCTTCCAATGGGTGATGGAGAATAGTTGGGGTTGTAGGTCCATTCAGTTGTAGCTGAAAAAATAGGGAGTTGTAGCTTCCTGCTAGTTGTAGACCAGGAAATTGTAGCAACAAGTTGTAGCTTGCCTTATGAATTAATTGAAGAGTAATAATGAAAGTTACTTGTTCTTGTGTGGTCCATTGTGATTTTTGACATTAATATTTGTTCTAGTTATTTAAGTTATTGTTGAAATATTTAATGATGTGTAAAAAGTGAAACAAAATTTTAATTTGGTAAAACTTATACACTACTAATTCACCGCCCTCTCAGTAGTGTCCTTTACAACAAGGACAACCTACATTAAAACATATCTGATCAGTCTCTTGGGTTGTGTAATAGCTCACTTCCCAAAGAAACATGGAGCATTATATCCTGTAGGATGAGAAAATAAAAAAAGTAGTGGAAAAACCAATGGATTGCCTATGGTATTTTAGGGAATATTCACTGAGTGGTTGATTTAGTCACTCATTGATCATTATAAGGGAGATATACATACCCAAGTTTTGGAAAAAAATGGGGTTTATGAAGGAATGCATTCTTCGACAAAGAGAGCATATAAACCATCAAGAGAGAAAGGATAATAGAGTGATGTATACCTAACGCAGATTGTAGAGATCATGATAGAGAGGTAGAACATGGCACACACATAGTAGGGAGATATCTTAGAAGTACAAGAGTTTGATTACTAGTTTTAGTTTGAATTGTGGCAGATCAAGCATTGGTAGAGGATTGATGGCTAACAATTTGTTGTTGCAGGTGTCATGTTTAGTGATTATTTTACATGTCGATTAAGATATATTTACATTTTTGAATAGAGTTTGTAGGCATCCAATATATTGACACCATTTATGTATATTCATTCCTATTATCCTTGTATTCATATATTATTTTTGTTGTATGACTTTGAGTGACACATTGTTGCTACTAGGATCATGGTTGTTTAGTGTGTTGGGTTGAATGATGTAATGATTTTGTGTATGGATGAGTGATGAGAAAACTATACTTCTGTCAGTGTATGGTAAGAGTGTTGAAGAGATGAGATATGTTTTTGAATTATTTTTTTGATATGAATGGTTGACATGATGTAGAGAGAGTGTTGTTGATGTGCTTGTGTTGATAAGTTGTTTCAGAGAAGACAATTGGTATTGAAACGATGTGTTTATGTTGATGTTATATTTGGGGACCAATTTTAAATATTTTGAAATGTATACCTAGTGAATTTGGGGAGGTTGTGGCATCTGAAAAATGGTGGCTTGCTAAGATAGGTGTAGTGGCTCCCTATTGGTGGTGGCCAGCAAGTAGCTGATAGGGAGTTGGGGATTCATAGTTGGTGGTGGAAAGAAAATTGTAGTAGGGGTTTTTGCTTCTAGTCCATTTTGACGAGTTGAATGATGTAAATCAAATTTATTGAATAAATAATAAAATAAGAGAAGTAGATCAAGGACAACATGCTGGTTTCTCCTAGTTAGGTTTTCTATCTAACATTGGTGTTCTTATGTGATGTGATTTGTGTCTCATATGCATGATTATATTGATGTTTTAATATGGATTTTTCTCCAATGTTTTTTGATGATATGTTATCTAGTGTTTGAAACATTATTTTGGAAGAAACATTTTAAGGTTATATATTTTATATCACTACTAATTCACCCCCCCTCTTAGTAGTGACCTAGTTTCCAACACGTATAGTTATGAAAGTTCATAGGTTAATGAAGTGACATGACTCTTAATGAAAGGACACTCACATAGGAATAGTTATATGAAGACCACTTATTGTAAAATTTTATCATTCTATTCATTCAAGTTATATATATATACATTATTGTAATTTTTGAAAGGAAAAAACTTATCAAGGGATTATATAATCCATTTTTATTAGATCCAATCGATAATTTTTCATGTGATCACTTGTGCAAATAGTCCATTGTAATTATTATATGGCCCACCATAATTCATATAGATAATACTATACAATTCTCCATGATTCACACTACCATACATTGTCATTGTCATACTATTCACAACCATACAATAATTATAAATATGCACACACTACCACCAAACCAACCTCTACCTTATAAGAATTACTGGATGATATATATTGTCATTTTACCAACTATCATTATACAAGAATCATATTTCCCTATGGAGTTATAGTATATAGCATTAATGAAGTGTTTTATACTATGCATTTTAATTCATTTAAGTGTTGTAGGGTACAATGTAAGTTGGCACATCTAATTAATTACAATTCATACAATTTTCAATAATTATAAACATTTTCATTCCTTGCAATTGGTACGTTGTAGTTATGCGATGAATTAATAATTTTTTTGTACAAATTACATAAAACATGATGATCAACCAATTATTTATAAGTTTAGGAAGTATTAATTAACTTCACAATGTGGGAAATTTTCATAAATTTTATAAATAAAAAATTCTAATTAATTCAAAAACTTGGTAAATTGTAAGGTAGCACATGAATTAGAACTACATCCAAATTAAACATAAAAATACCCAACCAAATAACATAAATATGGTTGACAAAAATTTAAGGCTAGAGAGATTAAAGGAACAAGAAAATTGGAATGCTAGAAAGAATGAGAAGCTAAGATTATTGAATTTTAGAAGAAATGTAACCAAATAGAGGAATAATTTACTTAGAATCATAGTGAGATACAACGAGAACAAAAGTATTTGAAAATATAGTTAATTAAAATAAATATGTACTAATGACCTTATAAAAAATCATCCATCACATGTAGGTTGTTTAGTTACTACCATCATATAACAAAATTCATTTAGAATTTTTAATTCACTACCAATTTCTTTGAGTATGAAAATCCCACAACCAAATACATCTACTAACAACTTACCAATCACTATCCAAATCCAATTAGATACAAATCAACCCATTTTTTTGTAGCTAATGATAAGAAAGTTGGAATTACAAAATTTGATAAAAATGAAAAATAATTTGTGGCATGGTTTAACAATATAGAAGAATATCTTGTATCAATAATGGTGACGAAAATATCAAGTCTGCTTCCACGAAACTAGAAGGTGATGCGTAGAATTCATAAACATGTTGGATGATATATATTGGTCATTATATTTCTTATCATTCATCATGACACTTTCAAAGTGGAAAAAGTGGATGAATCATCCCACATGACCATATTTAATGGTAGGGTGTAGTTTGGAAAATTGGGGTTTGAAACATTTTGGGAGCATGTTGAGGCATGAAATGGATGTTTTTTTGGAGTAAAAATGTTCCATTTTAGTGTTGCACATTTTTTTCCTATTCTACGCATATATACCTTTCAAGTAAAATAAGAATCATCTTAATTAGAGTTTCTATGGAAAAGTCACACCACTCATAATTCGACCCTCTTATTTTTACCCCTATAATTCAAGAGGATACCGCATCATCCCACATTACACATGGAAAAGGGGCTATCCATGTTGTTGGAACATGGTCTCCTAAAGCTGCGAATTTTGCCCATTTTTGTATATTTTTTGTAAAATTTAGTCTAACGCAGGGGTTTTGGGGTGGGTCAAAGCCCCTAAAGCATTGTAACGGTTCAAGGGTAGACCAAGAGTTTGAAAACTATGGTTTGTAGACCATTGGATGCATAGGCTAAATCGGTATAAATAGATGAACCTCTTTGAGTCATATGCAGAAAAGAATTGAGATTGATGTTAAGCATGAATTGTTAGATTTGTGTTGGGTTGTTTGGGGAAGGACTCCTGTTGGCTATGTGTGTGGAGCTCCTCAGTCCTGTTGTGTGCGGAACCTGCTGGCTATATGTGTGGTTGGTATTTTGGGATTGTAAGAAGATTTTAGTATTAATATATATGAAAAGTACTGTTGATGTCTGATGTTCTCTCGATCTATTTTGTTATGATCTATGTGAACTTGGGTTGTATGATTAAGATGTGAAAGTATCTATTTGGTAGCTGCGAAGGTATATTGGTTATTGCTATATGAATCTATGATCTGTTAATTTCTACGATTATAGTTGCTGTGCTGATAGGCTGGTATTACGCACGTGGATGCGAAGGTAATTATTAGATATGTGCTCTGTTATATAAGCCTGTAAATAAATCTGGTAAATGTGAACTGATAAGTTGGGAATGCAGATCTTCTTGACTTACCTTCTCTCTCAGGGTGTGAAAACCTGGTTCCAACACCCTCCCATACTACTTCGAGTGAGACTTTGGCTTGCATAAGCAGGTCACTACCGAAAGGGCGAGTAGTATAGGGGTTTGTTGCAAACCTTATCTGTGAGTAATATTGTATGAATTGTTGGCAATTTCTATGTTATGTATTTTTTGAATCTGTGAGTAATATTGTATGAATTGTTGGTAATTGTTGTGTTATGTATTTTCTATCTTTTTCTGTGAAGATATGTGTACTGAATGCTTGGATCTAGATCTATTCCACTCTGTTTATATAATACTGTGTTGATGTTATAGAAATATTATAATTATATATCTAGTGCACATGGATGCAAATAGATACATACTCAACCCTATGAAGAACTAGGTAATCTGGGAATTACAGAACAAAATGCAACCCTGCTTTCCTTACCCTTCCTTTCTCAGGGTGTGGAAACTTGGTTCCAGCACCCACCCATACTACTTTGGGTGAGACTATGACCTGTGAAAGCAAGTCACTGCCGAAAGGGCCAGTAGTATAGGGGTTTGTTGGCAAACCTTGCACACTGAACCTGGGTCAGGATCCCTCAAGCCAACAAATGGTTCTGTTGCCAGGACCGGAAGAATTCTGAGAGAGGAATCAAGTAATGACAAGAGAATACTGGAAACCTGAAAGAAAAGAGATTGAAGACTGGTTCGAAAGACATATCCAAGAATTTGCAGTAAAAGAAAATTGCAGTGAAAAGTTAACGGCAGAAAGGTGTAAACGTCTGTACATCCTTACTGAAAGCTATGAAATATTCTTTGTGACATTTGCAATTGAACTCCATGGGTGGCTGGCTAGACTGGTGGAATTCCAGAAGTGTTGGAAGGACGAGCGGGTCACTTTGTGGACCCCAAGATTGCTTGAACAACTTGAAAAAACTGATAATACTATCACACGCATGGTAGATCACTGGGTGGATAGCGTGCTAGGAGGATTTGTGATGGAATTTTCCATTGATCAGTTCCTATCATATTCTGAGGCAAAATGACGATTCTTGAAGGGATTTCGAGGTAAGTTTATGAGGACATTACTGTTTCTGATCAAGAAATTACTGTGCGAAAAGAGCGTCATATGTAGTCATACAGACTAAATGAACTTGGATCTAGATGAAAGTGAGACACGCAGTGGTAAATACTATCAGACCAACCTTGAAGGAGGGAGATCCTCCTACAATTCGTTGCAGGAACCAGCTGTGCAAGATCCACCAGGTACATCGCCACCTAGGCTGCATAAAGGTAAGAATTCACCTATACCACCACCCTCCCTAGATAGTGATATGGTTGCACACCTGAAAGTGCCTATCTTCAAAGGGGTAGGAGATGAGGATATGGACTGATTTTGGTTTGTGGCAGACTCTGTTTGGACTGCGCAAAATGTGGCAAGCAACACGATAAAAAGGGCGTCGTTGTCTTTAGCATTCGAAGACAGAGCTCTGGACTGGTATATGCGATACGTTGTCCAGAATGGGACTGCCTCCATTCAAGATATCAAAGATGCTCTGAAGCAACAATTCCAAAAACAGAAATCTTATTCCCAGTTGGTAGCAGAAGTAAAGGACTTCAAACAAGGTGTGTTTGAGTCAGTATGGGAGGCTGATCAGCGATTGAAGAAGGCGATTAGGGAAGGAGGGTTCGAATATGATGATAGACAACATATGAAGTGGTTCATCGCTATGTTGTTACCTCACCTGCGCACACCAATGAGTCATCAGACCTTTGAATCACAAGATAAAGCGATGGAAGTTTCTATGAAATTGGAAGCTGCACCCCTGGAGGATACGTCGGCAGGGGTGCAAAAAGTCCAGGAACAACTTGGGGCTATGCATATGGAGATACAGAACCTGTGAAAAGAATGAGGAAAGGACATCTGCGCAGACCTCTAGTGCATATGATGCCGGGTGTCTGCCCATACGAAGGATCAGTGTCCTCTGCTGACGGATTATATGCAAGCAGGAGGACCCAGTCCGATACACCTAGGGGCAAGTAGAGAACCTATCCTATTGCAACAAGGATCAAGCAGATCTACGCTTTGGTGTGATGATTGTCGGGTAGCAAGAGTACATGATACAAACCATTGCCCTCGCCTAGGTGTGTATGTCCCGGAACTAAAGTAACAATGGTGTCAATTATTCCAATCAGTGGGACATGATGAGCATAACTATCGCACATATGACTTAATGATGGATCGTGGGAACTTATATAGGGTACAATTGGACCCTACGTCTCCAAGACTTACTGCGCACTTTGGAGGATCACTGGCTCGAGGTAGAGGAGGTTGGGGAGGAAGTGCAGGTTGAGAATGTGGGCAGCTAATATGTTATAACAGTGGGAAAATAGGGCACTTTTCCAGAGAATTCCCTAATCCCACCAGGCCATTGTGCAAGTATTTTAGGCAGCTGGATCGTGAGGTAGAAGACTGCCCAATTTTAATAGCCAAGATGCAGGAAAAACATCCCACCCCTATGTAGAACGTACAAAGAGTTAAAACCGAGTTAAGAAAGGTAGATCCGAGTATAAAAGTTATGGCACGTAGTGGGCTGGTAACCCAAGGAGCTGAGGGAGGACTTGCCTCTCGGGAAGGAGTGTCGTTCAACAAACAAGCACCACTGGAAGCCTCCGCGCAACCTCAGATAGAAGACGGAGTTGAGCCCTTTTTAAAGGCATGTCTAAAGTTACTAAGGAATCTGCAGGCCGTAGAAAATCCCCTAGCATTACTAAATACCTGCGCAGCTCGGCCCAATTTTATCCCTGATACCAAGGATGTACATAAGTTATACATCCATAAGAGACGCACCGAAAGAGAAATGCGATTGAGTGCACAGATCAGAGACTATGAGATGGATCAAGTTATCTTAGATCTTGGATCAGATGTGAATGTCTTACCAAAACAAACATGGAAATGAATTGGAGAGCCTAAGTTGGAATGGTCCACTATTCAACTACGAATGGAAAATCAACAAAAGATCATCCCTTTGGGTAGGTTACCGAAAGTCATGGTGGACATCGTACAGGTACGGGTCCTAGCTAATTTTGAAGTAATAGAAATAGTAGAAGATGTGAACCCCTACCCTACACTTCTTCGACTGGACTGGGCAATAGACATGGCAGGTGTCATCAATCTCAAGAAATACAACATGGTGTTTGAAAACAAAGGTACGTGCTTCATAGTACCACTAGACCCAACAGAAGGTGTGCGGTATACAGAGCCAACCTATGAAAAGGAGAAATTTGATCACATTTATAAGATAACTACACAGGACAAACATCGGGTTAACCCCACAGATGAAGGAATGCTATGTTGGGAAAAGGACAGTGAATGTTTTTTCGACTCCGATGAGGAGCTGGAGAATTGGCAAGGTCGGTTGCATGAGGTTTCAGCGCTTCGAAGCCTTCAAACCATCAGGAATTTCCATCGTATCTCTACCATAGAAAGAACCTCGCCCTGCCAAGAGGACACAGGTGAAGATAAGCAGCCTGATAAATCGAAGATCCCCACGGACCATAGGCCAGAAGCACTACCGCTAACACTATGTGAAACACTTACGCAAGGATTGGTATTCTTTACTCAGGGGAAGTACTGAGTAGGGTGATCTTGTACATAAGGACCCTTGTGGCTAGGTGGGCTCTGAGGTCATATGACCTACGCAAATACCTATTGATGTGCAACACTCAAGAGTGTGATCGAACCTTGCCCGAACAAAATTTCTGGGGTACCAGAGAACTTAGTACGCGTAGGATTACAGACGTGCCTGAAAATCTACGAACATCTTAAGTAATAAATGACATAAGGACGTATGATGCAACCTTCTCACATAGGGACATCCCACCCGCAAGTGAAATAAAGGTCTTGACAAGACTGCTGACCAACTTGCAGATACACCTTGCCTTGACCCACATCCCAGGTATGCAAACCACATACAAGCATCTTCTATGGTCTGAAATTTCATGGACATGACCTAGGGCACGAGGGATAACCGTCAACATGTATCGATTTAATAAGAAAAGACCCTCGCAAGTATGAAAAGCATGCGGCAAATCACCAATGCAGCAATTTATGGTAAGAATGGTCCGAAGTATTGAGGGTACGTACCATGAACGAGCTACTTTGCCATTAAACAACCCAGAGGGGGCACGGATGGTTGTAAAACATCGCGCAGGGCTATTTACTCACCATTTAATAGGCTCTGGCTATCCACATTCTAGGGTTTTGTGTTCACCCATATTCTCTATAACGTTTTCTTGTCTGTTCAAAATATGGACCCAGACCTGCCGAAAGAACTAGTAAAAGGACCTGATACTGCTGAGTATAGTTATAGGACTGAGCACGGGCTTCTTCTAGTGAGGATTGGCTGAGGCCCCCACACAAAAGGAATGCTGATGTGTAGGGACATGATGCGATGTCTCCGCAACTCCTGAGCACCACCCACTAGAAGCAATGTATGTTCTCTCCCTTGCACTACCATAGTTTGCACTCCTGCCATAACTACTGGGGACGTCCAATTAGACTTAGCACAACTATCTAGTTCAGAGCTACAAATATTATCCTCCAAAGTGATACAGGAGGTTCACCGTCGTGACTAGGATAGGTAGCAGCAGTACGACATACCTCTAGGAGTCTGGGCCCAATGGATTACCGTGGTCACAGACGCAATGTGTATCATTAAGGAGCAGCTGACACAGGGAGCACAATTGGTCAAAACAGATATAGCGCTATCGACGACATTGCAACACCATTCCATGATTCAGTATATCTAGTAGGAATTACAGCAGGCAGAAGCTATTCTGGATCGAG
The DNA here is from genome assembly GCA_034641835.2 of Pinus albicaulis. Taxonomy (NCBI): domain Eukaryota; kingdom Viridiplantae; phylum Streptophyta; class Pinopsida; order Pinales; family Pinaceae; genus Pinus; species Pinus albicaulis. Next base: position 807,078,938 of record CM076578.1, on the reverse strand, counting down.
TCCCAGCCTCCACACCTTCCCCCATTTTCGTGCAGCACCTAACCACCATGGACAGGATTGAGGGCCTTCGACACTCTAAGAAAGTTGTTCGAAAATGGTTGAAGCCATGGTCTGATACCGCACTCCAGCTCACACATGATGCTCTGTCTGTCATCGCACGCCTCCACTGGCTGTTAGAACAGGTCATTACAAATATAGATGGGCCTGCCTCCCTAACATTGGTCAACATTGTGCAGCAAGCTGCGGCCCAAAGTCTGGACATACTCCCTCCACGTGTCTGCACTCTTGATACTTTAGGTGCACAAATCAAGGTTGCACCACTACAGTGACTCGGGACGAGTCACACGATTGTGTTAGGGGACTGCTGGAATGGGTCCTCCTAAAAAGCTGTAAAACTGGTCCATTTTGATTACTTTTGATTATATTTAGTATAGTGCAGGGGTTTTGGGGCAGGTCAAAGCCCCGAACACATTTTAATGGGTGAAAGGGTAAACTAGGGGTTTGAAAACCATGGGTTGCGGACCATAGGAAATTCGGAGCTAGATTGTTATAAATAGAGATGTATTTTGTATCAAAAATGACAAGAACTGATGAGATATTGAAGAGATATGTTGCTTAAGTTGTCTGTTTAGGTTTTGGGGAACGAACTCCTGCTGGCTGTGTGTGTGGAGATCCTAGTCCAACTGTGTGTGGACCCTGCTGCTGTGTGTGTAGGTTGGGAAGGGAATTGTAAGGAAAGGTTCATGAATGAATGAATGCAAAGGATTATTAGATATCTAAATCTATGAGTACTATTGTATGAATTGCTAGTAATTTTTGTGTTATGTATTTTCTGTCTTTCGCTACGAAGATCTGTGTACTGAATGCTTGGATCTAGATCTTTTCTGCTCTGTTTAGATAATACTGTGTTGATGTTATAGAAAGCTTATAATTATAGATCTAGTACACGTGGATGCAAATAGATACATACTTAACCCTGCAAAGAACCAGGTAATCTGGGAATTAAAGAATAGAATGCAACCCTGCTTTCCTTACCCTTCCTTTCTCAGGGTGCTGAAACCTGGTTCCAGCACCCACCCATACTACTTCGGGTGAGACTATGACCTACGAAAGTAGGTCATTGCCGAAAGGGCCAGTAGTATAGGGGTTTCTTGGCAAACCTTGCACACCGAACCTAGGTCAGGACCCCCAAGCCAACATTGAGCCAACAAATGGTTCTGTTTCCGGGAACAAGAGCATTTTGAGAGAGAGATCGGGTAATGCCAAGAACACATTGGAGACCTGAGAAGAAAGAGATTGATGAGTGGTTTGAAAATAAAATTCAGGAATTCGCAGTAAGAGAGAATCGCAATGCAAAGCTAACCATAGAAGAGTGGAAGAATAAGTACATTTTCACAGAGATCTACGAAATTTTATTTGTGAAATTTGCGATCGAGCTTCAGGAGTGGCTCACAAGGCTCGTATATTTCCATAAATGTTGGAAGGACGAGCGGGTCACACAGTGGACCCCAGAGCTGATTCAACTGTTAGAAAAGGCTGATAACACCATCACTCACACAGTAGATCACTGGGTGGACAGTGTGATGGGAGGGTTTGTGATAGAATTTGCAGTAGATCAATTTTTGTCCTACTCTGGGGCGGAACAAATATTCTTCATTGGTTTTTGAGGTAAGTTTCTAAGAACTCTTCCATTACTGATTAAGATATTATTTGCGAAAAGATAATTTTGTGTAGTCATACAAAATGAATGAACTCTGATCAAAGTGAGGGTACAACACGTAGTGGTAAGTACTACAAAACTAATCAAGAAGGATATCAATCAATCTACAGCCCAGTAAGAAATCCTGTTGCGCATAGCTCTCTGTCTACGCCACCATCGAACCCTCATAGGGGTAAGAACTCACCCCCACCACCACTAGAAGATGATTTGGCCTTGCATGTGAAGCTACCCACCTTCAAGGGCATAGGGGATGAAGATATGGACTGGTTCTGGTTTGTCACAGGATCGGTATGGGCTGCGTAGAACGTAGCCAGCGATGCTATGAAAAGGGAACAGCTATCCCTTGCCTTTGAGGGGAGAGCCTTGGACTAGTATATGGGATACATGAACCAGCATGCGAATGCGACTATCGAAGAGATTAAGAATGCCTTGAAACAAAAGTTGAAGAAGCCTAAGTCCTATTCTCATATAGTGAATGATCTAAAAAATTTCAAGCAAGGACCATATGAGTCTGTATGGGAGGCCGACCAATGATTAAAGAAGGTAATTAGAGAAGGAGGATTCCTGTATGATGATATACAACACACGGAGTGGTTCATTTCTATGCTGCTACCCCACCTACGCATGCCAATGGGACATCAAGCCATTGAATCGCAGGGAAAGGCCTTTTAAATTACGATGAAGCTAGAAGCTATGCTAAGAGATGATACCGATTTAGGAGTATAACGGATACAAGGCCAGCTGGAAGCAATGGACATGGAGATCCAGAATCTACAAAAGGAGAGAGGAACAGAGGCTAGCCCTGAAATATGGTGCATAAGATGTAGGGTGAATGGACACACCAAGGATAACTGTCCTCTGCTAGCAGACTACATAGAGGTTGGGGGACCCAGTCCATTGCATCCTAGGGAAGTTGCAGGACCAGGTAGACTGGTGCTTTGGTGTGATGATTTTCGTGTTGCTGGGTTGCCCGATACCAACCACTGCCCCCGCCTTGCCGCATGCATCCTAGAAATAAAGCAATAATGGTGAAGGTTCTGCAGATCTATAGGCCATGATGAACATAACTATTGGACATACAATCTAATGATAGATCAAGGAAATCCATATAGGGTACATTCAGATCCGTCCTCACCAATATCCCCCTCGGGCATAGGTGGCTCCCCAGCTAGTGGCATGGGAGGGGGATGAGGTGGAAGCACAGGTAGGGGGAGGGGACAACTGATTTTCTATAACTATGGAGAAATATGGCACTTTGCAAGGGATTGCACGAACCCTGCGAGACAATCCTGTAGATAATGTAGATAGCTGGATCATGTGATTGAAGATTGTCCGATTTTGATATCCAAGATGCAGGAGAAGCAGCAGACACCTACGTAGAATGTATAAAAGGTCAAGGCGGAGCCCTAAGACAAAGGACCAAGTGTTAATGTTATAAAACGTAGTGACATGGCCACCAGAGGAGCTACAGACAGAGGCAAAGGCTCTTATCCATAAAGCAACCATTAAACAAGAAGGTTTGGACTTACAGAAGGAAAAGGAAACCTTTATCGCAGCTAGACAAGACTTTGCTAAGGCTGAGGCACCTAATCCTCAAGCCCTTGCGAACCTCAAAGCAGATGATGAGTTCAAACCATTCCTATAGGCATGTATGAAGTTTCTGCGCAACCAAAGGGCCATAGAAAACCTCCAAGCCTTGATAGATAGCTACGTAGAAAAGACAACCCCAACTATGGAAATTAAGGATGTGCACAAACTATATAAGCATAAGAGATGCACTAGTAGGAGATGTGATTGACCACGCAGATCGATGATTACAAGATGGATCAGGTTATTCTATACTTGGGATCAGATGCAAACGTACTACCTAAACAAACTTGGTAGCAAATGGGAGAACCTAAGGTAGAATGGTCTACTATCTAGCTACGCATGCCCAACCAACATAAGTTCATCCCGTTGGGAACACTATCAAATATCATGGTAGATATTGTAGGAGTTAAGGTCCGAGCTGAATTTGAATTCATTCAAATTTTAGAAGATGCAGACCCTTATCCAGAACTCCTAGGATTGGACTAGGCCATCGATATGGGAGGTGTTATCAATTTGAAGAAGAGAAGCATGGTGTATGAAAGTGAAGGAACACGGGTGATTGTACCACTACACCCCACAAAAGGAGAAAGGTATACAGAGCCAGTGCGTTAGGAAGAGGAGGTGGATCACATCTATAATTTAACTACAAGGGATGAATACTGGATCAATCCTATGGTCGATGGTGCACTTTGCTGGGAAAAATATAGCGAAGGCTCCTCAGACTCTGACGAAGAAATAGAAAACTAGCAAAACTAGTTGCATGATGTCACTACGCTGTGCTGCCTACGAATCACAAGGGACTTCTGCTGCATATCTTCATAGGTAAGAGAACTGCCCTACTTTGATGGTTTCGGTAGTATAAAATAATTTTTGCGAACTTTTGAAGTTGAGGCTCCTAGAGAACAAAGGTTATGGGCCCTATATCTATATATGCGCACAACACCTGCAAGATAGTGGGACACGCATAAGGAGGCGTTCTAGGATTGGGAGGAATGTCGGGACATGATGATCCTCCAGTTGAGGTACGTGTCAAGATGTTCCTTGGCCCAGGGGATCCGCGTGAACACTTGTTCACTTGGATGGAGAAGTGGTATGAACGAATTGCGGAGGAATGGGTTCACTTCTTTATTTATCCATTGGGACCAATCCCCACTGCATGGTACTTGGATGTGGAGCTACATCAACACACTTGACACAAAGAATCTTTGAAGGATGAATTCATAGGTACATTTGGACTAACAGGGGGCTCGGAGGCACTTGACGAAGCTCTGCAGGATATAGATACATTTTTGTTTGGTGAATCCAGCTCCTCTGCAGCATTTGGGGTACCGACGTGGGAAACGCAGATGCAGGATATTGTTAATTGTCGCAATATAACTATAGAAGAGTGCGATGAGGATCCGTGCAATGTCTCTATTCCAGAGTCGGAGGGGGAGCACGCAGTTGCGGTACCTCCACTGCAGACTGTGGATGTGACAAAGCCTTTGAGGCTGTGGGAAGTCAACATTGGCACGACAAAACAACCTAAGTTGGCTAAAATTGGGGACTACTAGGATAACACTGCTACCAATCAAATAGGTAACTGCACTGGTACTACTTTTTAACGTAGCAAGAAAAACACCTGATTTTGAAAAGTGGTGATGCAGAATCATTTTTTTTTTAGCATGTTTTTGACATTTTAATTTTTCTTTTATTTTTTTTATTATTTTTTTCTGTGATGATTTTTATGTCGATTTTGAATAGTGGTGGTGTATAATCACCAACATTTTTTTAGAGGATTGATTTTGACACTTTACATTTTCTAATGACTTCTTCTTCCATGAGATGTTTATTTTTAAGTGCATTTATGTACTTGTGTTCTAAAAAGAAAAGAAAAAAATATTTTTTTTAAAATAAATTTTTTTAAAGATATCTTCACCTTTTCACAGAGATAAAAAATGAAAAAAGGTTCAATATTATAAAGTTTATATTTTCTACAAGTTTATGTATTGCTAATTAATTTTTCAACGCACATCAAATAATTGTCGCGAAAAAAACAATATTTTGAACAATACGAAAAAAAATACAAATTTTCAATATAAATAAAATGAAAAAAATACACTTTTAGAGACTTTTTGTTAAAAAAAACATGTTAATTAAACTATTTTTTTGGGAAAATCTTAACAAAAAAACTTAAGAAAATACCAATTTTATTGAATTTTATGCCAAAAAATAAGAGTAATCACATTTTAAAAAAATAAAATAAGGATTCTTCTCATGAAATATCAAAGTCTAAACATTACAAGTAAAATTGATTAATAGATCTCAAAAATGAGTTTTGTTTGCAAGCATAACTTAAAGATCATCAACAATATCAACTAATACATGTTCAACATCATCTAGAACATCATTGATGGCTTCTTCCGTAACATTTTCTGCTTCATTTTGGTCAATGTCATCTTCTAATGGATCTTTCATGTTTGCAAATCTTCCAAATTGTTCCTTTCCAATCATTCCATATAATGGTGGTTGAGGTTCCTTTGCTTTTTTAGCCAGACGTGATTCACTAAAATCCCCTTTCCTCAAACAAAATTTTTGCTTCACATCTGGAAGGAATTCAAGAGCGTTAATTCCTTTTTCAATAAATTTGCATTGCACTAGGTCTTTCTTAATGGAAATGCAATTTTTTCCTTTTGGTAGGCAACATGCTAGTTTTGTACCTAATCATCAAGTACAAAAGAAATAAATAAGAAAATTAGTATAAAGACATAAAAAGTAAAAAATAAAATATTTAAATTTAAATTTGTATAATAATACTTACCTGAACTTGAGAATAGATCCAAAATCCAATCTCCTTCATTTGACGGTGTTGCTCGGCCTGCCTGCGACCCCTGGCTGGGCGAAGGGTGATTCCGAGAATCACCCTCCACCCAGCCTAGGGCCGACGCAAGCTAGGCAACCCTCGACAGCGCCACTTGGCTAGCCTCTGGCCCCCGGCTAAGCTGAGGGCGATTCTCGGAATCGCCCTCCACCTAGTCGAGAGTGATTCTTGGAATCGCCCTCCACCCAGCCAAGGACGATTCTCAGAATCGCCTTCCTCCTAGCCGAGGGAGATTCTTAGAATCATCCTCTGTCCAGCCAAGGGTCGGAGGTAGGCTAGGCAGTGATGTCGAGGGCTTCCCAGCCTAACTCCAGCCCTCAGCTAGGTAGAGGGAAATTCTCGGAATCGTCCTTTGCCTAGCCGGGGGCCGGAGGTAGGCTGCCCAGCCCTCGATGGCACCACCAGGCCGGGCTTTAGCCCCTGGATGGGCAGAGGGTGGGAGATTCTTAGAATCACCCTCTGCCTAGCTAGGGGCTGGAGGCTAGCCGATGGGCACCATCGAGTGCTGCCCAGCCCGCCTCTGGCCCTCGGCTAGGTGAAGGGTGATTCTAAGAATCGCCCCCGGCTGGGCAAAGGGTGATTTCAAGAATCAGCCTCCACCAAGCCGCAGGACAGAGGCAGGTTGGGCAGCCCTTGACGGCATTGCCCAGCATACCTCTGGCCCTTGTTTTGGGGAGGGAAATTCTTGGAATTGCCCTCCCCCCAGCTGGGGTTGATTATCGGAATCACCCTTCAGCCAGCCAGGGCGATTCTCAGAATTGCCCTCCACACAACCGAGGACCAGAGGCAGGTAGGGCAGCGCTGTTGTGGACTACTCAGCCTACCTTTGGCCCCCTTCTAGGCAGAGGGTGATTATCGGAATCACCCTCCACGCAGACGAGGGCTGGGGCAGGCTAGGCAGCCCTCGATGATGCAGCCCGGCTAGCCTCCAGCCCCTGGTTGGGTAGAGAGTGATTCTAAGAATCGCCATCTGCCCAGCCGAGCACTGGAGGTCGACCATGTGGTGCCGTCGAGCGTTTCCTAGCCTGCATCCACCCCCCAATTCGGTGGACGAAGATTCTGAGAATCGCCCCTGGTTGGGCAGAGGACGATTTTCAGAATCGCCCCCCGGTGGGTGGAGGGCGATTCCGAGAATAATCCCAACTGGGGGCTGGAGGCAAGCTGGGAAGCCCTCGATGGCACCGCTCGGACGGCCTCCACCCAGCTAGGAGCGATTCTCGAAATTTTCCTCCGCATGCCGGGTAGTGCCATCAAGGGCTACCTAGCTTGCCTCAGGCCCCCAGCTGGGTGGAGGGCGATTCTGAGAATCTCCCTTCGCAGGCCAGGTGGCACCGTCGAGGGCTACCTAGCTTGCCTCTAGCTCCCGGTTGGGTGGAGGGCGATTCCAAGAATCTCCTTGTGCCTAGCTGGGGGCCAAAGGCAGGCTGGACAGCCCTTGACGATGTTGCCCGGCCGACATTTGGCCTTTGGCTGGGTGGAGGATGATTCCAAGAATCACCCTCCACCCAGCCAGGGGCTAGATGCTGGCCGAGCGGCGCCATCAAGGGCTGCCCAGCCTGCCTCTAGCCCCCGGCTGGGCAGAGGGCAATTCTGAGAATCACCCTCTGCCTAGGTGGGGGTTGGAGGCAGGCTGGGTAGCCCTCGACAATGCCTCTTGGCAAGCCTCTGCCCAGCTGGGGGCCAGGCAGCGCCGTCGAGGGTTGCCCAGCTTGCCTCCGACCTCCGCGGGCAGAAAATTATTTTTTTTTTTAAATTTTTTTTTTTCAAACACAAACTATATAAATTTTTTTTTTTTTAATTTCTTTTTAAGCAAAAACTTCTATAATAAATAAAAAAATATGTATTGTTTAATATAAAAAAAAAAACTATTCAAATAAAATTTTAAAGTATAAAAAAACAATAAAAACAAATTAAAAATAAACAACAAACATAAAAAAAATTAATTTTTAATTTTAGTTTTTTTTTTAATTAAAACAATTATAATTTAAAATATTAAAAAAAAAAAAAAATTAAAAATATGTTTTAAAATATAAACAAACAAATATAAGAAGATTTTAATTTTTAATTTTTATTTTCTTATAACGAAAAAAATTATAATTTAAAATATAGAAAAACAATAAAAATAATTAAAAAATATGTTCTAATATATAAACAAACAAATATATGAATAATAAATTTTTCATTTACTTGTTTATTTTTAAAAATTGTTTAAGTCATATAATTTCTCCATAATTTCATGGTTCAAGTATTTTGGAAACTTAAGATTTAAAAACTTGAGATTTACAACTTGTCATTAAAGTTGTTATGCACTACAAAATTTTATCTTTAATGTTATGGTTGAAAATAATTACAATTTTAGGGTTGTTTAGAGTCAAGATATTTTATGTTTAACAACATGGATAAAAATTGTTCGAAATGATAAGCCCTTCAGACATGATTTTGTTTATATTTAACATCATCTATCAAAAAAATTATAATTTTATGATTTTTCAATGTCCTAATATGTTGTCTTTAATTCCATTGTTACAATGTGTCAAAAGTGTGACATAATGTTCTTTTTTGTTATTCTAGCATTAACTCGTTTTGTTTTGAGGGTGTTTTTTCAATCTTTTTTTTCAAGAAACAATTTCGTTTTTAGCATAATTTTATAAAATGTTAAAATTTGACCTTGAGAAAAAAACAAATGTGTTCTGGAATACACACTTTTTGTTTTTGGGTCATTTTTTCATATTTTTTGAGTCTTTTTGGGCTAGAGTTCCCCTCTTGAGGTAATAGTTCTCGTTTCATTGGTAACAGTGTTAGATGATGACACTGTAAGAAAAGTTGCTGTATTTCTCACAGAATATAAAGACTTATTCCCAACCAAGTTCTGGGAGCTCAAAGGGATCACAGGGGACCTAGGGGTTATGTGCATCACACTGAAACTAGATGCGCGTCCTGTAAAGCAGCCGCCTTATTGACTGAACCCTAAGTATAAGCAGAAGGTTAAGGAAGAAATAGATAAAATGCTCGTTGTAGTTATTATCGAGTCGGTCTAGCAGTCAGATTGGGTAAGTTTGATGGTAGTTTAGGAAAAGAAAATGAAGGGAGAAATCTAAATCTATGTGGACTTACACAAGATAAATGATGCCTGCGTACAGGACCCCTTTCCGACACCATTCTCCAATGACATCCTGGATAGTGTAGGAGGCCAGGAAGTGTACTCATTCATGGAAGGGTTCTTAGGATACCATTAGATCAGGATCGCACCAGAAGATCGTAGAAAAATGATGTTTTCCGCTAAATGGGGATCCTTCCAGTATACATTCATACCGTTTGGACTCAAGAATTCCCCTGCTATCTTCTCGCGAGCAGTTGTGGCAGTGTTCAAAGAATTCATCCACAAATTTATAGAGGTGTATTTCGATGATTAGACTATCTTCTACTTACTAAAGACGCATGTTTGAAACCTTCGCATGACGTTGGACGCCTACCGAAAAAACCAAATTTCCCTGAATATCAAGAAATGTATTTTTTGCGTACCCTTCAAAATCTTGCTCGGACATATAGTTCGCCGAAAAGGGTTGATGGTGGACCCTATGAATGTTGTAGTTATAATCAATCTGGTAATACCTATGACTGAGAAATAGCTACGTTCGATCCTTGGACATACAGGCTCCTACAGAAAATTCATTCAAGGATATGCACTAATTAATGCACCTCTGGAAAAGTTGCTTAAGAAGGATGTTTCATTCTTTTTGGATAACGAGTGCTAGAAGAGCTTTGAGCTACTCAAGGAAAAGATGGTATCCGCACCTATCCTTATTTTTCTCGATTGGGTGAAGGTATTTCATGTTCATGGTGATGCTTTAGGAATTTCCTTGGGAGAGGTCCTTACGCAGCCTGGAGCTGGTGACATTGACCACCCAATCGCATTTGCTAGTCGAAAAATGGGTGTGGATCGCAATTATGCCACCACGGAGAGGGAAGGGTTGGCCATTGTATATGCACTATAGAAGTATCAGTACTATCTATCAGGAGGGCATTTAAAAATGTTCACAGATCATTCGGATTTAAAGTACCTGATGAATAAGACTGTGTTGGGGGGGACAATCTGCCGATGTATTTTTCTCTTCCAGGAGTACGACTTTAAGATCATTGTCAAGCCAGGGAAGTTGAATTCCAGGCCCGATCACTTGTCTCGAATCGAAACTAGTGAGGAACCGACCAACCTGGAGGTAGGGCTACCTGATGCATAGCTATTTGCTGTTAAGGTGGTTGATGCACACTTCGCTGGCATCATTTAGTTCCTGACTATGGGCATGGAACATGTGTAGTATTTGGTGCAAAAAAAGGTGGTAGCCCACAATGCAGATTTGACCATCATCGCAGGTCATCTATATAAATTGGGCGTAGATGAAATGTTGCGCAGATACATCCTAGAGCATGAACAACATGATATCTTGGCAGAAACCCACGACGGGGTAGCAGGTGGTCACTACGCAGGGAAAGAAATGGCGGAGAAGATCTTAAGAGTTGGCCTATGTTGGCCTACCCTGCATACTGACTCTCATGACTAATGTAAAGCCTGTGATACATGCCAGCGGACGAAAAGCCATCACATAGAGATGAAATTCCCCTTCAACTGCAAATGGCCCTGCAGGTCTTTGACAAATGGGCCATCGATTTTGTGGGACCTATTAACCCACTCGAAAAGAAAACTGGTGCGTGCCACATCATCACTGCCACTGACTATGTAACCAGATGGGTCGAAGCACAAGCGGTGAAGGATTTCAATACATATACTATTGTGCACTTCATATTTGAGAAGATCTTGACTAGATTTGGGTGTCCAAAAATCTTGATGAGCGGTCGGGGTATGCACTTTGTTAATGAAACTATACAGGCCTTAATGGAGGAATTCTGGATCCATCATGCCAAGAGCATGCCATATCATCCTCAAGCAAATGGAGCAGTATAAGCATTCAATAAAGTCTTGGAGAATGCACTAATGAAGGTTTTTAATGCCAATCGCAGCAACCGAGACATGTGCATCACGTCTGTTCTTTGGGCCTATCACGCCACTTGTAAAACGTTGACCGGGAAAACACCGTGTAGGATGGTTTATGGCAAGGAGGCCATTATGCCCATGGAATACATTATCCCTAGTCTACACATTGCAGCCTTTATGAATATGGCAGAGCCTGATATTATGGAGGAGCGTTTAGCGTAACTTGTGGCTTTGGAGGAAGATCGATTTATTGCTAACTTCCATCAGCAGGTTTAGAAGGCACGGGATAAGGGATGGCATGACCAACATATCTGACGAATGTCCTTTGTGGAGGGTGATTTAGTGTTATTGTATGATAGCCAGTTTGCGAGACACCCAGGGAAGTTCCGATAGCATTGTCTAGGACCCTACACAGTTAAATACATCACGGATGGTGGAGTTGTTCGCTTAGCCACCCTGCGCGGTGATATGCTACCTAGATATATCAATGACAGTCGGCTGAAACCATATCGGATCAAATGAATATTGGTCATAGTAGCTATATGAAATGGGATAGACCCACCAAGGAAGGTAAGTGCAGCAGGTACCATGCTCCGCGCAGAAGGAAACCGCAGGACTGGAAGCTCGGGAGAGTGTGTTGGAGACGTAGGAATAATTTTAGAAGGAATAAACCCAGAACGCAGCAGGTGCACTGGGAGTGCAGGGGTGCACTGGGAGGCCAAGGGCACGCTAAGTGCGCCAAGGGTGTGAAAACTAGCCCTTGCAACAGTCAAATCGAGTAAAAATAAAAAATTACCATTGGAAGGAGCGGGCACCCGACATTTAATGAGGCGATTTCGGGATATTTTTTACCATTTAATTGATGGTAAGTTCCAAGTGAAGTTTACCCTACCATTGGGCGATCACTGAAGCTATAAAATGGGTAGGCTAGATCAGACAAGGGTTCCGTATCTCTTGAATAGCTTGTACTGGGCATGTTTGTCCTTGTCGAATTTGCGCTATCAGAATTTATGTGCCTACAGTGTCTCTTTCATGTCTGAGCAACCTGCTCCCTCTGATAGTAGCAATCCCAAGCTTTTCTTTCATGCCAGGATGACGGCCACGAACACTGCTGAACATTCAAAACCAATGACCTCGGTGGAACAAGGAACTGAGGAAGTGGTGGAGATTGAGTCTGAGGCTGAAGAAGTTCTCTCCATGCCAATCACAAAGAAGGGAAAGGAAAAGTTAGAAGGCTTAGGGAAACCCCTAAAATCCATGAAATGGGCTGGAGGGAAGCCTTGTACTTCCCCACAAAATGCAAAATCCCCAAGGGTGACGCCCCAGGTGCATGCCGCTCAGGGGGAGGCCCAGCCTGTTAGCCCTAATCAACTAGCTACCTCCCTTCGTCCGGCCATGTAGGACCTCGATGCTCACGCCGAAGAACCTTGACATCTTGATTACTTATCTACAGATTCCACTAACCTCGGGAGAGGTCCCTGTCATTTGTGAACCTGTTGGAAAGCTTCACGAGATCAAATTTCATGATCACGACTCGGCCAGTTTGGAGGCCTTCCCTGAGCTGGTGCCTGAGTTATACCTTGACAAGATTTAGGTAGACGATGAGATTAAAAACTTTCCCCAACTCTGGGTGCGTGGATTGGCTGGGTCCGGGCTCCTGAACCTACTATGTATGCCACACTTCGGTCACTACAATGTCATGAACTGGCTAGCTCGATAGTTGCTCACATTAATTCATGATGGATACCTGTGGATCCAAGATAGGATCCCCATCAATGTTGCACTAGTTCATAGAATTACTGGCCTTCCCATGAATGGACCGAACCCTCTAGAGCACATGGGAAAAAAGTATGAGGCAAAAATTTCTAAGTATGTGTGCAAAACCTACCATGTGGAGAGAAATACTCGGGGTTTTATAATCAATTTCTTCAATGACCAAGGCACGCAGTTGGGCACCATGCTGTTGGTGTGCAAGATGATGAGAAAATTTCAGCTCACCTCTATCCCAACATACATAATTTAGTTAGCAGGCCAATGCGGGAAAGGGGTATGCTTTAACTGGGCCCAGTATTTGTGTGATGAGTTTTTGGATAATGTCCATGAGTCCCATGAGCAGGGCCACACCTTTTGTTATTCCTGGTTACTGTTCATCATAGCATTGGTTTCCAGGGAAGCCCCTACATTTTCAGTCCTCCCTAAGCTTACCCCAGACATGTGCGAAGGGGCTCGTTATGCGCACTTATGGGTTCTAAGGATCCACAACATCTCGAGGACAACCAAGTGTTCTAGGTCCTCTTTCAGAGTAGCTTGGTAGCAACCATTAATTCCCGACCACGGTTGTTGCCTGCCATGTATGACAGTTACAATGGCATTTCGGCATTCCAAATCACCATGCACAACATCTAGATCAGAGCACACAAGGATAAAGCCTGGACTTCACTCCCTTATATGGTGGAAGATGAAAAAATTGATAACATCATTGCGCTCTAGCCTCCTAATTGGAAGATCGGCTTCAAAACTGGCATGAAGGGCGTCGAAGGATCCAGCGCATAAAAATTAATCCCCCCTGTTGGCATCAAGGATACCATAGGCGTGAGCAAGAGCACCAGGAAGGACACGGGTGCCGAAGCACAAAAGGATGCGCAACAAAAATGGACCACTGAGAAGGATGCAGAAGTAGAGACTCAGCTCGATTTTCCGCTAGACCTGGGTATAGAAAGCTTGAATGCGGGAGGACGTACCTCCACCTAAGCCATGAAGCGAACAAGAGAGGCTGTCAAAGGACCCCGGAAGAAGCAATGCTCGCAGTGGGTGGAACGAGATGAGACAGTTATGCTGGCTGACAGAGACCTTGAACAAATTGCTGATGCAGTCACTCTGGTTGTGGAGGACAGATGGGTAGCCTTAGAGGAAAAACGGAAAGTTGTGGTCGACATAATCTAGGCTGAGCTCTATGCGCTACAGCTAAATACAGACACATTGTATACCAGTGTGACCTAGGTATGCATGCCCTCAGCCACCAATAGTGCAACACTAGTTACATATGAAAGTCGCCTATGTTCCCTACTTAGCGTAGCCCTTATAATCAGTCCACCCGACCTGGGAATGAAAGTCCAGGCTAGTACACACGTCTAGATGAATTTAGCCATGCTACATCATGAGGCCTTGCAGGGTCTCCACACCTCTTTATTTCAGGAAATTCACCATCGGGACCAAAAAGTGCACCAACAGCTCGGAGTGGCTGAGCAGAAAATTCATGCAGAGAATGTAGAAGTGTGCCTCACCACCGTGAAGCAAACGGAGATTGAAAATGTGATTCACCAACTCTGCGCAGATGCTACTGTAGAGATCCCAGTCATAGTCACCCCTCAGGCTAAGGTTGAAAGGTTGGTCGCAGAATTGAAGGCCTCTAGAGCAGATGTTCAAGTGGTCAAAACATGGATGGAGTAGCAGATCGCCAATCTGTAGGCTAAGTTGCATCCTGAAACACCTTCAGAGGTACAGGCCCAACAAACTGTGTTGGTCACCACGGCTATGAACGTCATTACAGGGTAAATCATGCAGGGTGCCCAATTACAAGAATCAACCATGCAGTTTCTGACCAAGGTCCAGTGCAACCCGATCCTGCAAGGAATCAACCAGGACCTATGGTAGAAAGAAGAGGAGTTCGACACGTTAGAGGCCACCCTGCCCACTTTAGTTCCTGCTCAGTGTTTGACATGGATGTGCACCAGTCACATCCTCCAAGCTGATATTGATGAGCTTCAGTAGAAGAAGAAGGTCCTGAGCGACCACCTGAATCCTTGAGCTGCTGAGGCCCTCAAGTTTTCAAAATATGTTGATGTCGCGGTTAAGCAGCTAAACCAGACTCCGGAGAGTGTCACTACTGCGACAAAAGGCCTGATTTCACAAAAGTTGGTTAACATTGCGTAGAATGTTGCTGCTCAGAGTGAAGGCATGTTTCCCCCATTAACCAAGGTGATCATATTGTTGTAGGCGTAGGTGGAGACCCCACATCACAGTGACTCGGGACGAGTCACAAAATTGTGTTGGGGGACTGTTGGAACAGGGTCTCCTAAAGCTACGAAATTTTCCCATTTTTGTATATTTTTTGTAATATTTAGTCTAACGTAGGGTTTTTGGGGTGGGTCAAAGCCCCTAAAGAATTGTAATGGATCAAGGGTAGACCAAGAGTCCGCAAACCACAGTTTTCGGACCATTGGATGCATGGGCTAAATCAATATAAATAGATGAACCTTTTTGAGTCATACGCAGAAAATAATTGAGATTGATGTTAAGTAAGAATGGTTAGATCTATGTTGGGTTGTTTGAGGAAGGACTCTTACTGGCTGTGTGTGCTGAGCTCCTCAGTCCTACTATGTGCGGACCCTGTTGGCTATGTGCACGGGTGGTATTTTGGGATTATATGAATATTTTGGTATTAATATATATGTGAAGTACTGTTGATGTCTGATATTCTCTGGATCTGCTTTGTTACAATTTATGCGAACTTGGGTTATATGATTAAGCTGCGGAAGTATATTTTTGGTAGCTGCGAAGGTATATTTATTTCTGTTATATGAATCTATGATCTGCTAATTGCTACGATTATAATTGTTGTGCTGATAGACTGGTATTACACACATGGATTTGAAGGTAATTATTAGATCCGTGCTCTATTATATAAGCCTGTGACTAGATCTTTTAAATGTGAACTTGATAAGATGGGAATGCAGATCTTCTTGACTTACCTGCTCTCTCTCAGGGTGCAAAAACTTGGTTCCAGCACCCTCCTATACTGCTTCGGGTGAGACTTTGGCCTGCGCAAGAAGGTCACTACCAAAAGGGCCAATATTATAGTGGTTTGTTGGAAAACCTTAACCTACGAACATGGGTCAGGACCCCTCAAGCCAACACATGTGATCATAAGAAAGATGAATAAAAAGAGTCCATATTGTAACTCTAGTTAATATTTTAAGGAGTCAAACCTATCCACTAGTTGGCTATTGGGTTATGTTATCGTTAGGCAAGTAAGAGGAAAAAGGGTTCCATTTTTTTTTTACTGTATATTGTTACATACATGATTAGAGTAGCTAAGAGCGATAGGGATAGGTTACACAAATATTATTTTTCCATTTTAGTACCCTATGGGCCACAGATCTTACTTATTTATACTTGAATCCATTCTCTATTCAGAGAGAAAGAGTAGAGAAACCTCACCTTCCAATTAGATTTTATCTTAAAAGGTTTTCCCAAGATATATCTTGTGCCAATTTTGGTTTGTGAGATTTTATTTTCATTTCATTTATTTTATTGATAATTATAATTTTCATGCATATGAAAACAATAGTGTAGATTTCAAAATTTTAAGAATAATTTATTAGATTTGTTGTGATGAACTATCTAGTCAAATATCCATTGTAGTTTATGGACGATATTGGTATGAAATGAGGTTTCTTTGATCCAGTAAGCCAAATTCATAAAACCCTAGTCATGGTTGACAAATTTTTCAATAACTCTTGTGATCCTATAGATGAGATATTTTCATGGTAGCCTTGAATAATAAGCTCAATCTAATCGAATAACATGGGGTTTCTAAAACATAGTGGAGATCAAAAAATCAATATTGAAATATTTAGGGATTTGAAGAAACAACACAAAAAGTATCAACCTGATTGGAGCGTTGTGAAACATTCACAATCCCTAATAAACATGGAAGTGAAGGAAATTTCAAGTCATGTCAAGGTGACATAGGCCCCCTGGAGCTATATTTATAGTTGTAGAAATTATAATTTTATTTGTAGTGTTCATCATATAGACAAAGAATAAAATATTTTATTTGTGTGGATGAAATTAGAGGGTCATGCCTTGACCTGATGGGAAAGCCACAAAATACCTTGAGGTTAGAGGGAGATCCTCCATGAAAACGTGGGAAAAAACTTAAAACCATCATAAAGATGAAATTTTAACCTATCAAGTATGTAGAAGACCAGTGGATCTAGTGGCATTACTTTAGATAGGAGGGAAAGACCACACAATATTACAACACAACATTTTCGAAATATGGATATAATGTTGGGTATATTCCCAAAGAATCTATATGTAGTACCTACATATATCGGGGGTCTACCCAATCATATGTTGAATCAAGTGATGGTGTTCAAGACTATATTATTAGACGAGACTTTTGTATAGGCACAGTTCCTGGAAAACATAAGCCAAAAGAAAGAGAAATAAAGTGGATTGAAGAGGAAAGATCATTAGGATTATTCTAAGAGGAAGAATAAGTGGGAAGGGAGAAATGATAAAAATAAGGAAACAACAATACACCAATGTAATGATCCAAACAACCATTGTAACATAGATTTTCATATAGATGATAAGTGATGGAATTTGCATCCAAAGATTAATCCAAAGAAAAAAGGAAATATAATAAGAATAAGAATCCCAAAACTATTGATTCAAGAAAATAGGTTCAAAGTATATCATATTTGGATGATAATATTGAATGTGCATCGATGTATAAGGAGGTGAATCTAAGTATCCTCGAACAAAAATAAGAGAACGAAATGACCAAAATATTCCACACAAAGATACATGTGAAGAAGACAAATATTGATGCTTTGTTTGAATCAAGATCAAAGATGAATCTCATTGTGGCAGAGCTAGTAAAAAAATTTAGATTGGAAGTTTGTGATAATACAATCCCATATACATCGAGATTGGTAAATAAGGATGTGCAGATCATGCTATCAACGTTGATTTTATTGATACATTAGAATTAGATGTAGCTCCCCTTGGCATTTATGGAGTGGTTTTTGGAAGTCCCTACATGTACATGTAGGCTCTTCATGTAGATACATAAACAATACTATCTCGTTAAGGATGAAAAATATTTCACCATCAACATGAATAAAGGAAAGTAAAAAATTCATTAGTAAGTTCCAACCAAGAAAATAAATTTATTAGTTATATAAAGAAGTTTGTTTTACTATTTTTAAGAGAAAATTGTTCTATAAGAGATTCAATGTGAGTAAAGGCATCCCTAGAGGGGTGTACTGATAAATAGAATCAACAACTAGAAGAGTTTCTATAGGCATATATGGATGAGTTCTAGGAGCCTAAAGGGCTACCATCCAAGAGGGAAGTCGATCACGAGATCTAGCTATTTTTGAACTCCCCATTTCCAAACATTGGGCTATACATTTAGTATGTTATAAAAGAAAGTGAGGTGAAGAATAACTACATCAAATTTTATAATATGGTGTCATTCAACCAATTACACCACCATTTGGGTCACCCATCATCACAATGCAAAATAAGGATGGGACTTGGTGAATGTGTATAGATTGCAGGGCATTGAGAAAAATTACACTCAAGAACAAGTACAACATGCCCAGAATAGACGATCCATTAGATTAGTTGCAGAAAATGAAATATTTCACTAATTTGGACTTAAATTCTATATATCACCAACTTCAAGTCAGAGAAGAAGATACCTGGAAGAGCACCTTCAATACGATGCAAGGTTTTTATCAGTGTCTATTCATGCCATTTGGCCTATGTAATGTAACAACTATATCTTTGAGGTTAATGAATGATATATTGGACCCTTTTATAGATTATTTTTTTATTATCTATTTGGTGATATACTGGTATATAGTGCTACTTAGGAGAAGAATGTCTCATATTTGATGTAGGTGTTGGAGACATTAAAGAAGATGCAATTTCTCGCAAACATAAAGAAGTGTGAGTTTTCGTAGTAGGTATTTTTGTATATAGGGTATCTGATAAGTGGAGGAGAGATAAAAATATATCCTTCCAAAATGTAAGACATCATGAAGTGTTTAGTTCCTACTAATGTTCTTTAGGTTAGGATTTTTTTTAGGGCAACATAGTGCCTAAGGAAATTCATAGCCTAATTTTCAGTGATCATTAGAGAAATTTTGAGGTCTAAATTGGACCTCCTATGAAAAAAGTACAACCAAAATAAACTTTATAAGAACCAATATGATTCAATATGATGATGTCAACCATGGGGCATGATTCACCATTTTTGGAGTAAAAAATTAAAAATATTAAAAAATAATACAATAATAAAACTCCATTTTTCAACTCGTGTTTTCAACTTAACTCCCTAAGGTTTTACTCAAATTTATATTGGGAGTACTTTTTTAATGCAAAATCTAACTCATTAGCCAAGGAGTACCCATGTTGCATAATCTCGATGGACACTGCTACATGAAAATGATAAATACATCGGAAAACATGATTTCAATCATGTTTTTTCATGTATTTCTCAATTTTCAGGTAGCAAGGTCCATCAAAAGTATGCAACATGGGTACTCTTTGCATGAAGAAACAAATTTGCATCCAACGAGTGTTCTGGCTTGAAATATGAGTAAACCCATAGGGATAAAAGTTGAAAATATGTGTTTAAAAGTAGTTTTTTCTTTTTTCCCTCTAAAATTTAATGATGTAATCTAATCGTATTTTATTATTTTCATTATTTTTTTATAATTTCCTTAGGAGTCCCATTTTAGACCTCAAAATTCCTCTAATGAGGAACACCAATCCATGCCATAATAGAAAGTGTCAAGAATTTCTGGTGGGGAAAGGGTTAGTTGAGGGCCTTTATGGAGCTAAAGAAGAATATCATTCAAGCATCGATTATTGTAGTACCAAACCTGTAGCATCCCTTAAAATTAGAGAAAAATGTGAGTGGGTATGTTATGGGAGAAATATTGATGTAGGGAGGAATGTGTGTATGTTACCATTGTGAAATATTTCATGGGATAGTTCTTAAGTACCCTACCTATGACAAGGAGCTCTATACACTGGTGAAATATGTGAAGAAGTGGAAACACTATCTAATTAGGAGGGAGACAATAATCCACATATATCACTAGCTACTAAAATACCTATAGGCTCTATGTTAGCTATAGTAGACTATGCATTACAAGTGGATGGCGTTTCTATAGTAGTTTCATTTAGTAATTAAGTATAAGAAGGGAAACATAATCAAGTTGGCTAACATGCTTTGAAGGACATCCACATCAAATATCACAATGTTGGGAACTATGATTCATATGGAACCATTCACCCATTTTGGTTACAAATAGGCATATTCAGAGGAATATGTCTTTAACAAGGTGCTTCAACAGTTTTCGAGCCAAATTCATGTGCATGATTTCCATGGCACAATTGAATACCAATTATAGGATTAATTAATCTACATCATGGGTAATTTATGTGTTTCTAAAGGTGTGTTATTACAACTAAATAGAGAAGTTTGCAACTCCAAGGTTGTAGGGCACTTTGGTGTAGGAAAGAAAAGCTCCAACTTTTAAAGGTATGTATATTGGCCTAGGATGTAAGAATATGTAACTAGGTTCATGAGAGGATGCATGAATTTTTGTACCAGTAACCCTAGTAACATGAAATAGGGTCTATATTATCTCTTACTAGTACCCACTCATACTTGGGAAATCATTTCCATGGAATTTTTGGTAGTTTTTACCAAGAACCTAGAAGGGACATGATTACTTCTTCATGGTAGTTGACAGGTTCCAAAAGATATATGTTCTAATGCCTCATTAAAATACCATCAGTGGGAAATAAGGAGTGAACTTGTTCTTTGGATATGTATGGGTTCGCTTTGGGATGCCACAGAGAATTGTTTTAGATAGGAACACAATAATTCTCAGTTCATTTTGGAATACCTTGTGGGAGAATATGGACACAATTGATGCCGGAGCATCAACCTGCGCAAATCAAATTTCATTTTTCAAACCTTCCAGAAGTCAACGTGGCCAAAAAAAAAATATTTTCGTTAAATTTGCATTATTTGATTGAGTTTGTGTGTAATTTTTTAGCTTACGCAGATTTTTAGGGATGTGAAAGATCTTAAAATAGATCGGATCTCAAGAAGATCTGATCCTTAAATTCTATTAAGGAATATATATATGGTAAGTGTGAGTGCATAGAGAGGGGACCAGAGGAATATAATATCCAGCATTGAGAGGGAGATCTGGCTCATATAGGCCGTATTGTAATTTGAATTCAAAATTATATAAATGATGTGTTTTTTTATTATGAATTTTCTGTAATTGTGTATACGCGCCTATTAGTTATTCAATTTTCGTGATCCTGCGTACTGTGAGAGGTCTGTCATAGTGTATGTCATTCGTAGTCTCTGCCAACACAGTGAACGGTTTCAAGCCCGATGATAAAGGGACTAAAACTCATCCAGATGCACATTTCTTTGCCATTTCGGTTGAGTTTCTAGAGGTTAATAACAAGGATAAAACACTCATTCTTCAATTTTATGTCAAGCATGAGCAGAATCTCGATAGTGGTGGTGGACTTGAGATGATGACTATGTTGAGGAGTTGGATGGTGATCCATAAAATAGATAATGTAACAGATCTGGTGGAGGATTAATTTTGAGTTTTAAAGTGTGTGAAACATTTTTGGAGGCCTACATCAAAATCCACACCGAGGACTATGTTGGTTATCTGTGTAGAGTGAAGAAACGTTGAGTTTTGTACAAGAGTCCTGTCAAATGAGAGAGATTTATCATGTTCATCCTAATGATCCGATCAAATTTGAAATTAAGGAATCGATGCTCTCATATATTTTCTACGTATGAAGAAGAGTGCCATAGTATTGACGAATTTTATTCCCGCATAATGAATTATTTTGTTCAAATCGTGGGCCCATAAACCACAGATGTATGGATTGGGAAAAATACAGCTTTTCTGCATCAAAGTGGTATCAAAGCAGGAAAATATTTGCAGTGAGAAAGTGTTTGCATGCGAAGGAAGAAGAGGTACAATTATGTTAAATTCTTTCAATCCTGTGGTCTTTATATCATCGTGTAAGTGAGAATATTGCAACAGCCTAGAGCCAGGAGTGCTCAAATGCTTCCAGAGGAGAGAACAAGAGAGATGCTGAAAGGCTGGGCTCAGAAGAGAGAATATCGGTGAGGTATCATGTAGCAGGGAGGACTTGTTACTGAAGAGGTTTTGATTGCATCTCACATAAATATCGTACAAGAAATTCCATGGAGGATGTGGGTAGAATTGCTAAGAGATGAAGAAGACATATGACCAGGAGGTCATAGAAATTTTGTACCTTGGGATTCTAATGTAGGAGAATCAACCTGCACAAATCAAATTTCATTTTTCAAACCTTCCAGAAGTCAACGTGGCCACAAAAACAATAATTTCGTTAAATTTTCATTATCTGATTGAGTTTGTGTGTAATTTGTTAGCTTACGCAGTTTTTTTAGGGATGCAAAAGATCTTAAAATAGATCAGATCTCAAAAAGTTCTGATCCTTAAATTGTATTAAGGAATATATATATGGTAAGTGTGAGTGCGTAGAGAGAGGGGCAGAGGACGGAATGTAATATCCAGCGCTGAGAGGGCGATCCAGCTCATATAGGCCGTATTTTAATTCGAATTCGAAATTATATAAATGATGTGTTTTCTTATTATGATTTTTTTTTAATTGTGTATATGCGCATATTATTTCTTCAATTTTGTTGATCCTGCATGTTGTGAGAGGTGTGTCTTAGTGGATGTCATTCATAGTCTCTACCAACACGGTGAACGGTTTCTACCCCGATGATAAAGGGATTCAAAATCATCTAGATGCACATTTCTTTGCCATTTTGGTTGAGTTTCCAGAGGCCAATAACAAGGATGAGGCACTCGTTCTTTCATTTTCTATCAAGCATGAGCAGAATCTTGACTATGGTGGTGGACGTGAGACGATGACAATGTTGAGGAGTTGGATGGTGATCCATAAAATAGATAATGTAACAAATCTGGTGGAGGATTAATTTTGAGTTTTAAAGTGTGTGAAACTTGTTTGGAGGCCTACATTAAAATTCGCACCAAGGCCTATGTTGGTTATCTGTGTAGAGTGAAACAACATTGAGTTCTATACAAGAGTCATGTCGAATGAGAGAGATCGATCGTGATCATCCTAATGATCCGATCAAAGTTAAAATTAAGGAATCGATGTTCTCATATATTTTCTATGTATGAAGAAGAGTGCTAGAGTATTGACGAATTTTATTGCTACGTAATGAATTATTTTGTTTAGATCGTGGGCCCATAACCCATAGATCTACAAATTGGAAAAACTGTAGTTTTGCTGCATCAACAATGTTAAATTGTTCTACAACATTCCATCCATAAAAATATGGTGATGATCTCCATCATTGGGTATAATTGGAGGGGTTAATTGTCACCTTTTAATACTTATTAAGTCTCTCTTTCTCACACTTAACTTATATTATGGTCTTATGTTGCTATTGTATATGGTGATTAAGGCTTGTCATACTTTGAATGTCTAACATGGGTTAAATTCAGGAGAATAAAAAAAAATATCACACTTTTGATGAAGAATTTGAAATTAAAGCTCAGAGTAAACATCAAGGAGAAATTATACGGGTATTTTCCACCTTCTTAACTCCCAAAGGCATCCAAGGGATCCTCAAGATTCCCTCCAACAACTAGAAATCAAAGGCAGCAAAGTAAGTGGGAGATCAAGTGCACAAAAGCTCCACTTATCTTGCAGTCAAAGAGACACATCACCTACTTTTTAGGGAGCTGTTGGTAGCTACCCTCTAGGTTAAATAAGGTTGAGAAACAACCCACTAGGATTCGAACATTCGAGGAATATAATAGACTCGTAGCTCTTGTAATCAGTTTTTGATACTTTTATGATTATGTAATGAGACTACTTTCTGCAATAAGGTGAGTTTCAGAGGGCTAGGCTTGTGGGTTAGGGCCCAATGCATTGGCCTTAGTATCTCTCGTGTATTCATTCTTATTTTTATGTCATTGTAGCTAGTTTGATTTATGAGTTTTAGATAGCTTTCTTACATTTCAATTCATTGTTTTTAGTTTTCTTCCATTTGTCTTTGTTGTAGTTAAGCTTTCATAAATGTTGGTAGAATAGTCTATAAACTCAGAAATTTGTGTGTCAAGCCTCCCTCTCTCATCTCTTTCATTGGAGCCTAAGGAGGGAAGATCTTCACCATAGGCCAAACTTTCTCTTTAGCTTATGATTTCTTGGAAATAATATTTAGGTTGTTTTAGTGTTAGGAACATGTCTGGAATACTGAGTTATATTTATGTTTGAATTCTTAAGTAGGTTTCCTTTCCGAATTCAACTCATCTTTTCCATTTCCTTCATCATATATTTGACAATTATTTTTGCATGAAAATGTAGTTTTCTTGCAAGTTTAGGTAGCACAACAAACGATGACTTCACCAGCACCCTTAGCTTCATTTCTTACCCGTCATCAACATTCTTTCCATGATATCGCCTTCAATCCTATTTTAATATTTTCACCTTCACACCCCGAGAAACCCTAGAAGTTCAAGAAAATATTCTCAAGAGGTTATGAGATTAACCAAGGGGTTGGAAACCTTCCATTCATCCAAATACATCTTCATTCCACATCCCCTATTATTTAATCCATCATTTTTGGCCTCGGATTTCCCTCGAACTATTTCCTGTAGCAATCCAGAACTTTCTTGTAGCACTACAGGAAACATGTAGCAGCACCAATGGGCCTCTCCTTAAGCCCCAAAACCATGATCCACCTCATCCAAACCTGAAAAAATAAGCAAGACACCTTCAGCCCTGCATCCTTGAGTTCAAGACCTTCCTAAGCCACCTTAGTGCTTTCTCCTCCTTCCTGCAAAACAGTGCACCTACAAGCATAATTAGGTCATGATTAGATGCATGATTCACAAAGCATGATATTTAAAGCATAAAGTAGACAGAGTGTGTTTAGGCATTTGGTCCAACAATGTGTGATTAAATTAGTCTTCTTTATACAATTTCAATTAAGCAATTTACTTCATGAAGATGCCTAGTTTGCTTCCATTTCTTGCCATAGCTCAATTTGTAGATTTATTTCCTTACAGAGTAGCTAGATGTACTTTCTTTCTATAGAGTATATTTTTGATTGATGATAGATTAATGGATTTGAGTCACTTGTAGCTCTAGGCCTAAAGTTAGAAGTGTGACAAACATCACTGAGAAACCCTAGAAATAACACCTCCAATTTTGTACAAAACCCAGGTTTATAAAGTAAATTAGAGTAGTGTCTGGGAGTTGCAGGATTCTTGGTGCAATACCACGACTCGCCACTTTTGGCGTCGTTGTCAAGTAGGTGTCTAGTATATACTTTGATTCTGTTTTAGCATTCTTTTTTTCTTTAATTTTACATGTTGTTTCAAAAATATTGAAAAAATACAAAAAAAATATGATTTTCATGCCTCATAGGAGTAGGGATACTCAAGGAAAAGTTTTACCAAAAACCCCCAAATCCCCACATAGTCACCCTTCACTCTTCTTCAGTGACTATGAGGTTGAACACACCATATGTGAGCCTTTTGAAAATTTTGAAGAACCTATTGGAGAAGAAGAATTACTTGTTTCACTAGATGAACCTACTTCGCCTATTTAAGCCATGGTTGAGATCAAAGCTGAGAGAGTCTTTCCCATTAGAGAGGGACATCAGCCCCTCAACCGTTCCACATTTCCATGGACTTACCTATGAGGACCCTGAAACATTCACGTTTGAATTTTTGTTGTCTATAGGACCTATGACTATGCCTTAGATGACCAAAATTTGAAGCTATTCCCATCTACCCTTAAGGATGTAGCCTTGCGCTAGTTCATGGGTATACCTG
This sequence comes from Pinus albicaulis, assembly GCA_034641835.2. Lineage (NCBI taxonomy): Eukaryota > Viridiplantae > Streptophyta > Pinopsida > Pinales > Pinaceae > Pinus > Pinus albicaulis. Next base: position 807,053,055 of record CM076578.1, on the reverse strand, counting down.
GGAACATCATCACTACTTGGGCACAAATGTAAGAGGCCTTAAACAACAATTACATTGACTACTATAGGTCCAAGGAAACTAAAGATTAAATATTCAGGATGACTCTAGGGCCTAATGAATCCCTAGAGGACTATGAAGAGAGGTTCCCATTAAATTATAAAAGAGCCAATTGCACCCTTGATCCCAGATTACTTAAACTAGTACCTCTATGAGGGATCAAGGAAGAGGTGATATAAACCCTTAATATGTTATGAGGATGATATATCTACCAACTTCCTTATGAGACAATATAAAATGTCTTCAATAACCCTTCTAGGGCAACTAGGAAGAAAGGCAGAGCTAGCCAAAGTATGTCCAATACCCCTTCCTCTTCCACCTCCATCAAGCATGAGATTGAAAATATGTTGGAGGACTTCAAAAGTGAGATGCTACACACCTTTTCCTTGCAAATGGACAGAATTCAGATCAAGAGGAAGAAAGGGAAAATTTCAAGGATGGAAGTTTATCTGAAAGTTTAGCAAGGTGGTGAATCTAATTAGTCCCTAATATCCAAATTTTAAAGTGTTTCATGATAATTTTGTAAAAATTTTTATATTAATAATTATTTTATACTAGACAATATAAAATATTGGCAATTTTTAAGGTAAAATAATTTTAAACTATATAATTTGGACGAATTCATTTTTAGAAAAATGGAAATTGGCGATTTTTTTTTTGGGAAAATCATGGAATATTAGCCCACCTGCAAATATTAGCCCCTAAAATTTCCCCTAAAGGAAGGAGAAAGAGCCTTGGCTATATTCTGCCCTAGAAGTACTATAAAACACCCTCAGAATTAATGTCCACTAAATTTCAAAGAGGTTTTCTTAGTCTGTGAGGAGATTCATGAGACAGATAAGTGTCCCTCCTTACCTGGAATAAAAGTTGTATATCAAGGTGGGGAGGTAGGACTAGAGAAACTCTCTTTCATCAACTAGAAAAGGCCTCAAGCACCTCAGTTATATCAACTGGGTATGCAAGGTGCACCTTATTCCTATTATCAAAACAATTAGAATGCACCTATGAAATCTTGGTACACCCCCACTCCTCCATATTGGCATGCACCTCCTACTTGGCCTTACAACCCTCCGTATAATCCTAAGCCATTGAACCAAACATTTCAGCACTATGTTCCTCAACCACCTTAATGCAACAACCCATCAGAAGGGTGGAGGCCTCAACATAATCAACCACCTGATCTAATTCCTCCACCCCAACCTCAACCTCATCTTACTCATTCTTCTCCACCGAAGCTACCCCAGATTCCTGCACAGCCCAATCTGAGACTGAAAAATAATCAGGCACAACAGGTTTACAGTGGAGAGACATCCTATCTAGCTTATGATGTGGAGATACAGGAGATTAATCTTAGGTCGTGAAGAGTAATTCTAGACAACCATCTTGCATATACACCTATAGAGGTTGAGGAGGAAAAGGAATAAAGTAAAACTCAGATCGAACAACCTCATTTTCCTATGTGCTTGATCCACTCTTGTGAGAACACCCCAAAGGAGACCAAAATTTTGGGAGAAATAAAAAATTGTGTGTAAAAATACTCATTCTATAGGCCATTAAGGATGTCCCTACTTAAAATAGGATCATGAAGGAAAAGTGCTTCAAGAAAACTGGGACAAAGGAGAAAGATACCCCCACACTCAATGTAGTAGGACAATTATTTGACTTAATGTTGGGAAGGGTGATCTTCTCAAAGTACCTGGACCCTGGTAGTCTAGTTCTAGATGTTATCATAGTCCCTAATACTATGACTGATCTTGAGGTTGCCATCCATGTAATGACTAGGGAAAATATTCTTAAACTAAACCTCCAAGGGACTTTGAGGAAAACCACAATGGTTCTGCAACTTGCAGATCGTCCCACAGTAAATCCAGAAGGAATTGTTGAGGATTTTATGGTTTCAATTGACTCTTGGGAGTATCCTACATATTTCTTAGTTCTCCAACCAAAAAAAAATAAAAAATGGATATCCTCTCATTCTAGGGAGACCTTGGTTATCCACTTCCAATGCTTATATCAGTTGTTGGGCAAGAAACATGACCATTAAGAATGGGCCCTTATCTAAACAGTTGGTATTATATCCTCCAACCCAGCCTTCCATTGACGATGACCTACCTATATGGTTGGAGGATGAAGAAGAAGAAGATGAAGTATACAACACTACACCCTACCCCATTTGTGCCATATATATTTTTCTTAGAGGGGGGAATTTTGATGAATATGAATTCATCAACCAAATCATTCAAAACTATTCCCTCGCTAATAGCCCACTTGAAAACCTAGTCAAAGAATTTGAAAGCCACTCATGGATGGAACTCTACTCAGTTTATTCAACCTCTAAAGCCACCAAGGTTGTGGAATTTGGCCCATCCAAATATCTGAAAATTAACTCAAACCTCTTAGATAGAGAAGAAGAGCAGTTATGTCATCTTTTGAATAAAACCTAGATTCATTTTCTTGGGACTAAAAGGACATGAAAGGGGTGCATCCTTGAGTGTGTAGAAATGATATTTACATTAAAGAAGGATGCAAGCCTGTGTGTCAACCCCAAAGGTGGATGAACCCATATCTACCAGACATAATCAAATAAGAACTACAAAAATTGTTGGATGCAGGTTTCATTTATCCTATATCGGACAATGAATGGGTATCTCCTCTTTTCCTAGTCCCAAAGAAGAATGGAAAATGGAGAATCTGTGTTTAGTATCGGGAACATCAAGAAAGCCACTAAGAAGGACCATTTCCATTTTCCCTTTATAGATCAAGTCCCAGATGGCCTTGCACAAAAGAAGTTCTTTTATTTCTTAGATGGGTTCATTGGGTATAACTAGATCCAAATTAGCCTAGAAGACTAGAAGAAATCTTCTTTTACATGTACCTGGGGTACCTTCACTTACCGAGTCCTACCCATTTGGTTGTGCAATTCCCAACTACCTTCCAAAGAGATGTCTTGAGCATTTTCTCTAAGCTATTCCATGAATCTATTGAAATATACATGGATGACTTCACCCCATATGGGGATGACTTCCAATAAGCTCTCTCCAATTTGGGAAAAGTGTTGAAAAAGTGCATTGAGATGCATCTGATCTCCCTAAGCCTAGAAAAGTGTGAATTCTTGAAAAGAGAAGGAGTAGTATTGGGCCACTTAATCTCCCAAGCAAGAATATAGGTGGACTTGAACAAAATCACCATCATCAAAAGGGTACATGATCCTCAAAAGCAAAGAGATTTAAGGATTTTCATAGGTTTACCTAGCTACTATAGAAGGTTTATCAAAGATTTCAGCAAGTTGGCTTTGCCACTATTTGGTTTGTTGGCCAAAGACTTTGAGTTTACCTACTCCAATCTTTGTCAAGAATATTTTGATCTCATTAAGGGAAAGTTAACTACTGCCCCCATTCTCTGAAGTCCAAATTGGACTCTGCCTTTCCACATCTACATCGATGCATCAGACAAAGCTATGGGGTTGGCCTTGGGGGAGTTAGAAGAAAAATTACCTTATGCAATCTATTTCATTCGTAATAACTTTCCCAAGGCTGAACTCAAATATTATACTATCACAGAGAAGGAAATGTGAGCCATTTTCCATGCTTTAAACAAATTTAGACATTATATCACTCGTTATCAGAACTTTGTACAAACTGACCATGCAACCATCAAATATTTAATGAAAAAAAAATATGTTAATGCTAGAACAATTAGATGTTGTTACTATTATAACAATTTGACCTAACCAGTGTCGATAAACCTAGGAAGGAGAATGTTGTTGCAATTTTTTATCCAAGTTAGCTCTACCTATAGATGAAGAAGGAATGGTGGATGATGAGCTCCTGGATGAACAACTCTTTGCTATCTCAACAATATCTCCATGGTTTTATGAAATAGATAAATACTTCTTTGCTGAAAAGCTCCCTCCTAACCTCTCATCGAAGGAGAAGAGCCAAATCATTAGGAAAAGTGCCCCTTTCACCTGGATCGGAAGAAATATCTTCAAGCTGGGCCCTCACCAATTTCTGAAGAGATGTGTGAGGGAGGAAGAAGTTTTTGAAAACCTCTCTACATGTCATGATAACCCTTGTGGAGGGCAATTTTTTGTAAAAAGGAAAAAATTCAAAGCTCTGCAGGGAGGTTAATATTGGCCCACCCTTGACCAGGATGACAGAAGATACACTAGAATGTGTGACTAGTGCCAAAATATGGGGAAACCTACACAGAGGGATGAAATTTCTTTTCACCTTCAGGTGGCTCTAGAGCCATTTTACAAGTGGGGAAGGAAACTCATTAGACCCATTGATCCACCATTTGGCCAAAAAAAGTATATCATAGTTTGCACTGACTACTTGACAAAGTGGGTTGACAAAAAATATGTAAAGGTAGAAATCGAGGAGAAGGTTGCAGAATTTATGAGAGAGAATTTTTTCTACAATTTTTAATACCGCAGAGAGGTAGTTACTGGTTAGGGGGCACAATTCACATCTCATCTCCTTGAGAATCTTCCAAGGAGGCACAAGATAAAGTGTTAGACTTCTACTACCTACCATCGTCAAGGAAATCGCCAAGTGGAAGTGACCAACATAGCCTTGGAGAATATCCTCACCAAGGTTATGAGTAACAACAGAAAATATTGGGTGGAAAGATTGGTAGAAGCTATCTGGGCCTACAACACTACTTGGAAAACAATAAAATGGTTCACTCTTTATGACTTTGTCTATGGGAAGAACATTATGATTTTAATTTAGTTTGAGTTCAACACCTTAACGATGGTAGTTGAATTAGACTTGGATATGAAAAAGGCCCAAAAATAAAGGTTGCTGCAATTAAATGGGTTGGATGAGTTCAAGATGCAAGCTCTCTTTCACACATAAGTGATTTCGCTGCAAAGGACGGTATGGCATGAAAAGCACATTAAGAAGAAGACATTTCAAGAAATATATTGCGTGATGTTGTATGACTCAAGGTTCAAGGATTTCAAAGGAAAATTTATGACAAGATGGTTGGGACCCTACAAAGTAGACAAATGTCATGATAATGGTGCAGTTCAGATTAGGACCATAGATGAGGAGGGTATTCCCCTACTTTTCGATGGTTACAGGCTCAAAGGTTACAAAAATGCCCTATCTACAGTTGAATTTATAAATTCCATAAACAGGGAGGTGTATGTCATTGGAGAGTCCATAGTTTCCAACACCTCCCCCTCCTAGAAAAAAGATTAAAAAAATAAAAATAAAGAGGCATGGGTGAAAACCTCTCTGAGGCCCCCAAGGCCAACTCCAGGGTTGAAAACCTCCATGAGGCAATCCTGGAGCAAAAAAAAAGGAAAAGAACAAAGATTAAAATATACTTGGGTGAAAACCTCCTATAGGTGCCCAATGCAGGCTTGTGGGTTGAAAACCTTTTTTGAGGCAACCCCCCTGACTTCAAAAGAAAAATAAAAAATAGATAATAAAAGAGAAAATAAACAAAAAGAAAAAGAGGAAGATGATACCTATGCACTCACTTTTTTTTGTTTTGCAGGTTATTGATAAAATATAGTTTTTGGATCCAAAGCAACATTTTTTCGTCACTTCTCCCTCTCCTCTTCTTACACACTGCATGAACCACTCCAACATGCACCCATTCATTCATTTCACCTCATAGGTAGGCAAATAATTTCATTTTTTTCCCTTGATTGTAATTTCTACAGGAAATTCTAGCAACTGAATGATTCATGTAGCACTATAAGAAACCCTGTAAATGCTACACGAAACTTATTTACGAGGAAATAATATCTCTCAAATATTTATGAACTTCAAAAAGAGTGTCATAATTTATTTTTTCCCTATACATACCACTCCTAACCCTCACTTCACTTCATGCATAAGGATTCACTCTCTAAACCCTATGTTTCCCCACTAGCAGCTAAATAATTTATAACTTGGCATCAGACCTCTCCCCTTACTTCTCCATCACTCCACTCATTCCATCACTCCATACCTAACCTCCATAAACATATCAATTCATCCCTAAGCAATCAAGAGCCCCAAGAAGCAAAAAGAAGGTTGCTATAGGAAGTTGAAAGTTACCTCTAGCAATTCTATGTATGGCACATCAAGGACAAAATTTGAAGATCATTTGAAAAAGATGGCTTCAAAGGACCAACAAAATTCTCTAGGAAAGTGATCATGCCATCCAAGGCACATGAGGACCCCCATGCATCACCTGCAAGAATAAAACAAAAATAAAATGTTAAGAAAATCACTTAGAAAAAAGAAGCTCACTTAGAAAACAAGTTGCTCACTCAAAAAATAAAAACAAAAATAAAAGAACACTAACAGAAACATAATGTCTGCAACACCAAATTCTAGCTCCCTGCACCAGATAATGTCTAAAACACACCAGCACTAGGTATGCTAAGGTATGGCCCTTGACCTCTCATTACACACTCATAATGATCAAAATAATTTATTGCCGAGGTTTAGAGACTTAAAAGGCAAAAACATGGCCAGTTAACTTGGCCACATTCGTAAAGCTAAACTAAATAAAGAGTTAAGTGTACATGCTTAATAGGAAAGTCAAATCAGTTAAAGTGGAGTGAACAAGGACAAGGAGGTGATTCCAAGACTAAAGAAATGATTAACTAGAGTGGGACCAATGGCCCTAAAGAAGAAAACTCGTGCCAAGTACAAGTCAGCACCGCACTCCAAATTTGGTTAAAAATACCATAAATGTAATATCTGGCTCATTATACCCACTCAGTTGAGAATTTCGAGAGAAATAGGATCATACAAAGTCAAAGGATCCATCAGAGAGAGAAGCATCATTAAAGGCTAAGTCTGAGCTTGCATGCACCCTCGTGCCACATGAAAAAATGATGTGCTATAGGAAACTACATAGGAGGATCACCAGGGATAAGGAGAGAAAAACAGATTCACCTTTGAGTTAAATTAATTCCTAATGCCACCATCTCTGACAGAAAAACACCAGAGGATAGAGTTAAGTGGTTGTCACCCTTGAGAATTGCAATTGCTCCATGAACTTTACACACAGTCAGTTATAATTTGGGAATTAAGTGGTGAAATATGAATTTGTTTGAGACCATAATCTCCAAGATCTTTTCACAAGTAACTCTCAAACAAAAAAAACATCTTACCACCTTCCTATCACAGCCATAAAAATGGGAGGGGGATTTAACCAAAGGGAGACCACTGATATTAAACGAATAAGATTTCATCTTCAAGTAATGGAGATTTTCAAGAACCACCAATGGCTAGGTTTCTTCGAGCATCCAAAGGGTTTTAATGGTGATATAGCTCGAGAGTTTGCAGTGGCTCTACAATCACACTAAGAGGAGAGAGCCACCACTCTAGTTAGGGGCCTAGCCATCACAATTTCATATGAACTAATAAATAGAATCACCACTTTTCCCTTAAGATTCAAGTGGATTAAGGAAATGATTCCAATCACTACAACCAAGAAAATCTTCTTTCTGCCAAGAGAAGAGTTCATTGAGGACAAGAATGGAGTGAGGAGAGAAAGCCTTACATACCCATGGGATGAAGTAGCCTTAAATATCATGAAATTCATTTCCCGTGAAGGAAGACTTAGTGTAGTCTATGGATAAAATTTTAGGTTTTTGAATGAACTTAGGTTTCAAGGATAACTCCCTCTAGAATAAAGATTATGCATCCCTCAAATTTTCCTCTTGAATTCCATAAGTGACATGAGAAAAAAGGTGAGGGAAAGGAAATGCCAGAATTTGGCTCATCATGGCCTTATCAAACTGATATTGATAAATGATCTAAGCATATTAAACTTCCTCGTGTCTTGGTACTCATTCATAGAGATGGATATGGAAGACTTCATCGACACCCAAATAGGACAAACCTCTGCCTCTAGTCTTAAGGAGAGGGAGGTAGAAGAAGAAGAGGAGGAGGCTGAAGATGAGGACAAAGAACAAGAGATGGAGCTTGAAATAGAAAACAAAAATATAATAGAACCATATAAAGAAAAATAAAAAGTGGGATATTAAAAATAGAAGGAATAGACTAAGGGGAAGAAGGAAGAGAAGACAAAGGAGAAGGAAATATTAAACCCTATTCTAGACACTAATACCTCTCCTCGACACACTAGCATATCACTAGAGGTAAAAGATGAGGAAGTGGCTACTACCCTATCCACTTTGAGCACACCAGTGAAAGATTTAAAGAGGAAGAAACAAACACCCATGTATTTTATGACTAGGAAGAGCCAAAGGGTGAGGTAGGGGAAACCACAGACTCCAACTAAAATCCCTATTACCTTTGAGGAGTCACCCAAAAAGGATGATGAAATAAGGATAGAAGAAGGAAAGGTTCAAGTAGTCACGTCACTTATGAGGACCCCTGTGACCTACTTAAGAAGACATTCAAAAATTTTGACATCCCCTACACATCTACCAACCCATACAGACACTCAAAAGATAGAAAAAAAGGAAAAACAAGAAAGAGAGGGTTTTCCATAGGAAAAACAAAGTTTTCTAGGGGAAAATTTTTCCTTTCTAAAACAAACTTCAGCAGGCCCAAATTCAAAGAAATAAGCATTGGATGAGGAAGAAAAGACACCCATGGATGGCCAAGAGGCCCAAGAAGTTGAGTAAAAAGCACAAGATGAAGGGAAAGATGCCAAAGGGGAGGAAGAAAAATATGACAAGGAGGTACCTACCACACCAAAACCTATCCAAAAAGATGTATCAATAGTGTCAGGCCCTAGCCCTCAGCCAAATCACAACTCCTACTATACATTTATTGAAGGGGGAAGAGGATTCCTCAGAAGTTTATAATATATTTATTCTATCAGATGGAATAAGAGAGGGCATGCACTCATCGTTGGATGAATATTGCTATAACCAGAGGTGTGCATGACATAGGGGTCACAGAGGAAAAAATGACTGAGTTGGGAAGGGATTTTTCTGATGTTAGGCTCATAGAATCCATGTTCAAAGAGCAGCTTCAGGAAGCCCAATTATAGAATGCAATATTGCAAGCTCAGCTTCAAAAAAAAGACAAAGAAATGGCAAGCATGGCAGATTTCTATATGGAGGCCATTCAACATAGCTACCCATTAGACTCCTATGCAGTCTACGCAAAATAAAAGTGGCTCCTATTTCAAATTAGGACACTAGATTCTCATGGATCCTTACCTTTTTAGAACTGTAGAAAATTCATTGAATTTTTCAACCAGTAAATTAAGGTAGACAAGGAAAGGATGGAAGAATTCTACATATAAAATATTGTGTTGACAGAATTGAACATTTGGGACCCTAATTCTAGAATGGGAGACATGTAGTTAATAGAATTAGCCCCTTGGATGGTTAATGAGGAATATATAGCACAAGAATTAAGGAGGGTCATGAGGAGAGAAAACAGGGAGCCTCTACACATTATGGCATAACTATTTAGCCCTAGGGGAGTCATCAACAACCATCTCAAGATAGAAAAGTATGATGCACTTGTAGAAAAGTACCTCAGCACACAAGAACTATACATGGACCATTTTGATGATGTTTATAGATTTTTGGGAGATGAATGCATAATGGCTAGTCAAAAGAGAGGAATAGCCTCCCTCACAGTATCAGAAACATGGAATACAAAATACCAAAAAGATTGAGAAGTGCTCTAGAAAGGGCACCACTATAAAAAAGGGCCATGCAGGCTAGGATGATTCAGTGGTTTGGTTTGAAACTCAGTCCACCCTTGCTCTTGGGACTGAGTGATGGAAAAAACCAAGATGAGAAAAACAGAGAATGGAATGAAGCAGAAAAGAATGATGACTTTTACCCTCCTGAAGGGACCAGGGAAAATTTGAAGGATGGAAGTATCTGAAAGTTTAGTAAGGTGGCGAATCTTATTAGTTCCTAATATCAAAATTTTAAAACATTTCATGATAATTTTGTAAAAAAAAAAAATTATATTTATATTAGAAAATATATAATATTGGTGATTTTTAAGGTAAAATCATTTTAAACTATAGAATTTGGGCGAATTCATTTTTAGAAAAATGGGATTTAGCAAATTTTTTTTTGGAAAAAGCATCGAATATTAGCCACCTGTGAATATTAGCCCCTAAAATTTTCCTTAAAAGGGACTCACACACTTCTTCCTTGGGAAGTCATAGGGTCCATTAAAGCTTTGAAATAGATGTAGAAGGAGGACTAAGTTGCTTAGAGGATGAGCAACCATTTCGTCGGGGGGTGATGATGAGCTCCATCATTAGGTATAATTGGGGGGGTTAACTATCACATTTTGAGCCTTATTAAGTCTCTATTTCTAAAATTTTAATTATATTATGGTCTTATGCTACTAGTGTATATGGTGATTAAGGCTTCTCATACTTCGAATTCCTAATATGAGTTAAATGCAGGATAATCACAAGGATATTGGATTTTTGATAAATATTTTGGTATTAAAGCTTTGAGTAGACAGCAAGTAGATATTCCAAGGGTATTTTCCACCTCCTTAACTCCGAAAGGAAGCCAAGGGATCCTTGAGATTCCCTCCAACAGCTCGAAATCAAAGGAAACCAAGAAAGTGGGAGATCAAGTGCACCAAAGCTCCACTTCTCTTGCAGCCAAAGAGGACACATAACCTGCTTTTTAGGGAGTTGTTGGTAGCTACCCTCTAGGTTAAATAGGGCTCAGCAAGAGCTCATTAGAATTCAAACTTTGAAGGAATATAATAGACTCATAGCTCTTTTAATAGGTTTTCAAGACTTTTATGATTATGTAATGAGACTATTTTCTGCAATTAGATGAGTATTCATATTGTCCTTCATTGATTTAGTCTCATAGGGCTAGGCTTGTGGGTTAGGGCCCAATCCATTAGTCTTAGTCTCTCTTGTGTATTCATGGTTATTTTTATGTCATTATAGCTAGTTTTATTTATTAGTTTTAGCTAGTTTTCTTACATTTCAATTCATTGCTTTTAGTTTTCTTCCATTTTTCTTTTTGGTAGTTAATATTGCATAAATGTTGGTAGAATGGCTTATAAATTCATAAATTTATGTGTCAATCCTCCCTCTCTCATCTCCTTCATTGGAGCTTGAGGAGGGCATATCTTCAACATAGGCCAAATTTCCTCTTTACTTTATGATTTATTTGAAAGAATAGTTAGGTTGTTGTAGTGTCATTAACATGTATAGAATACTGAGTTAGATTTTTGTTTCAATGATTAGGTAGGTTTCCTTTCAAAATTCAACTCATATTTTACATTTCCTTCATCATATATTTGTCGATGTTTGTTTCATGAACAGGTGTTTTTATTTTAGGTTCAAGTATCACAACAAAGGAGGACTTCACCAACACCCTTAGCTTCATTTCTCACCCATCATCTACCTTCTTTCCATCAAATTGCCTTCAACCTGTTTTTAATATTTTCACCTTCACACCATGAGCAACCCCAGAAGTGCAAGACAAGCTTCTCAAGTGTTTCTGAGCTTGAAGAAGGGGTTGGACACCTTCTATTCATCAAAATACACCTTCAATTCACATCACCTATGATTTTCTCCATAATTTTTGGTCTCATATTACCCTCAGATTGTTTCCTATAGAAATTCAAGATAGCTAGACTTTCCTATAGCACTACATGAAACCTATAGTAGCACCAGTGGGCCTCTCCGTAACAACATAAACCATCATCCTCCTCATCCAGAGTTGCTAAAACCATCAAGACACCTTCAGCCCTGCATCCATGACACTACAAGAAAAAAGGACATTTGTGAGGGGCGAAAATGGTCACCATAAGTTCATTGGTGAGGGTCAAAAGAGCTTTCATCACCAAAAATTGAACGTCACCAAAGGTGGTGTCGTCAAAAGTATAGGTGTTGTGGTGACATTCAAGGTACGTCACCAATAATGATTTATAGTGACGGATAGTGACCATCACCATTTCATATGAGCAATGGTGACGAACAATAGCCTTCGTCACCAAAAAATTGAACGTCACCAAAGGTGGCGTCGCCGAAACTATGTGTTGTGGTGACATTCAAGGTCCGTCACGAATATTTATGATAATGAGGGATAGTGGCCATCACCATTTCATATGAACAACAACGATTTTTTGTGATGGACCTTTCATGGCTGTCATTACTAGTGCATATATATGGCGACATTCATTGACCGTCACCATAAAATCATTGGTGACATCAAAGTCCATCATTAATAATGACTATAATGACAAACAATTACCCTCACCATTTCATATCAACAACAAAGATTTATGGTGATGGAACTTTAATGGTCATCACTATTGATGCGTATATATGGTTGGTGTTTGTTGACCGTCGCCATTTCATATTTTGGTGAGGGTCGAAAAATGTCACCATAAGCTCATTGGTGATGGTCAAAAGAGCATTTGTCACCAAAAAATGATCATCGTCGGTCCCTATGAATATCAGGGCATGATGGAATCGAACCACCAACCTCCTACTTGTAAAGAAGGTGCTCTTCCATTGAGCTAACACCCTTTAAATAATTATCATTTAAACTAGAAATTTCCCCTAAAGGTGCAAAGATACACCAAAGGAATAGAAAATCTAGGAGAATCAAAATTTGCTAGAAATAATATGTTCAATATACATAATAAAAAGACAATAAGAATAACTTTTGATATAATCTAACAAATCATGTACTATGTAGGAGAATAACTGGAAAGCACAACTAGAAATTTTAATCACAACATAACAATATAAAATAACATGCAACAGAAAAGGAACAACTCCACAGTCTGAGAAATACAAACAATCCATGGGCCTATTCTTATATATTGATATAGATAACGAAGTAGAAATCTAGATTTATGAAATTAAAGTATCACACAAGAATGTCATGAACATAGATCAATATGTAAAATAATATTTTTTTCATTTGGATTTACCTTCCAGAACCTCAGGAAAAAGTTTCCACAGAAATAGCCAATAAACATAACAATATGGACCTCGGGAGCAATTGTGTAGGGGATAAAATATGAAGGTAAAGCACTAGAGAAGTATTCAAAGAAAATGATAAAAAGCGTATCTAGAAAGAATTGAGAACCCTCTGAAGTAAACCACATATTTATCATCGTGACTATTACAATTGCAAAAAATGATCAGAATAAATTATGAATTATTCCACCAAAAAATAGTGAATTTTTCCACTAAAATACAGTTTCAAATTAATCACTAGCATGATGATAAATTCTCTACAAAAATAGGGAATTTTCAAGAAAATGTATAATAGCTTGCATGGAAATCATGTTGATAAAACCCCCTGGATGCGGGTGTATAATCTAGGATGCAAGGTGGCAGCTCCATTACGTGACAGATGGCCTAGCCACATGGCCATGCATGGGGCCTGTCCTACTGCCCATGACTGCTCTAGCTGCTCACCTCAAGGTGCCTTAACTGCCTCTGCCCTCTGCATTTATGCCTATCCAGTCCATAGTCCTGAGCTCCTATTCATGGTAATGTGCCCTCCATTGATGCCATTGTGGTCATGTCGTCTTCATTTTCCTGTAGTCTCTACTCCGAGCTCCCCCTCGCTCTCAGAGATGCATTGTGACATTCACCTCCTGTTAGCCTCGTTGCCTCATTTCACCAACTATCATTCAATCTTGCAGACTCTACACGCCAACACTTACTCGACCTCTAAGCCTCTTCTAACTAGCTTCCCTCATGCTCAATCCTACTCCAGGATGCCAAGGAGGCATAGAATCAGGTGTCGCCATGGAAAAGGAAGGTGCCAGTCCTCATGTTCGCCAATCTCCATTCACTCTAATAGTCGCTCCTCACCTCCTGAAGAAAATTTGGCTCATTTCCACCATGACTGCTCCCTGGGTAGACCATGAGTTACAACCACCTTTACTGTTAGCTTCCAGGAGGTGCCTTCGAGCTCAACTGGGTCAGGATCCAGAAAACGTCCCAGGAAATCTACAATCTCTCTAGCACTTCCTCAGTGCTCATGGAAATCCGAAGATTTTTCGGTGAAACCAAAAGGGAACTCGTGCAACAACGAAGTTAGTGGAAGCATAAGTCCAGAACGCTTGATGGGTAAGAAGAGGAAAGGCAGCGCCAGCCTTGTGCGCACCACCACCATGCCAGAACCCATAGCTTAGCACTCGAAGAAAGATTACCATTCCTCTAATGATTACAAGTGTCTTATTGTTAAGGAGGCACTGCCACAGCCTCATGACACTTAGCATGATAGGAAGCCATTAGAATGAGAGGTTTTCTCTTTCTGTTTTGATCAATTTCTCTGTTAGCATGTATTTCCTGAACAATTTGGAAAACTCTTCGTCTTTTCTAGTTAAAGCTAGTTTCACTACTAAGGGCAGCGATTTTTGCACTGGTTTACCCATCTGGAGCAGTCTCATTTTTGTCATTTTTGTCTTTTTCAACTATATTCCCTCTGAAATTGGCTAGAATAGCAATTCCTGAAGCAATCTTCAACATGTAAACTATGTTCATAATTAATCGAATAGTCCAATTTAGAAAAAAAAAATTTGTTGATAAAACCTTCCAAGGAATAAGACCATAGTTGTCAATAAGAGTACCATCATACTTGATACTATCAAAGAGTGGTCAATAGAAAATTTGGATTGACGGACCTTCATAACTTGCATTGGTTCATTATCCTTCATCCAACCCTAAAATTTTAGACCAAAGTTAACATTTTGAAGGGAAATTAAGAAAAGTTACATGATCTTGTGAAATAAGATTTTTATCACTGCCATTAACTATAATGCAACAATTTTGCACAAACAAAGCATCCTTGTCTAAATTGAAGTAGTCAGTGATGATTAATACTAATTGTGGGCTTAGAATCGTTTTTCAATTTTTTTTGAATTGTTATAATTACCGTACTTAGTAGCAAAGGCATTTCCACCATGGATTGGGAAGTCCACAAAAACCACTTATGTAAGTGGGATTGTTGACTATAATCATTTTAACCTTCTCCTTCCTTTTTCTCAGCCACTAAAGTATGTGTTGAGAACTCTTTGCTTAATACATCCCTCATTAGAATGGGAAGACCATTAGTGTTAATAGTAATATTCTCATAACATTTCCAGTATAATTACAATCTCTTTTGGGCTAAAATTTAGACTTATGGGTATTATTTTCATGCCTTGTAAACAAATTAAAATGAAAGGGGAAGGAGCTGAAGAAGAGGGATTATAAAACATCCACTAAGAAGAGCTTGAATTGTTGTCAATGATGCTCCATATTTAGGGATCGTTTCCGTAAATTGCTTTCAATATTCAAGGCAAGCCAGAAAGCCTTGCTCAAATGAACTGAGTGCATGCAAAGTACATCTTGTGTTGAATATGAAACAAGAGTCACTTGATAAATTGAAACATTAATCCCCGATGATGAATTTTTCAATATACTAATGAACAATCAATACCAGCAATTGTAAGAGAGGCAGCCACCACTAAGTAACTCCTTCCTAAGAGGTTATAAACATTGTCTAATAACTAGTTTGTAGAAGCCATAGAAATCACCCAATAGGCACCACATTGCACACAACATGTTGAGTTGTGGGAGAAAGAATCTTAAATTAGAATGCACCCCTTTGTGAGAGTAGCGACATTTTGGAGAAACAAAAATTCCTATGATAAGTGATATACCTGCTGGAGGTATAGAAATGCTACTAGCAGATCAGGAGGTTGTTCCAGACCCCAAGAGATATCTTGGGAATAGCCCCAAACCTAAGTAACTCTGAGGTTATGGCAGAAACATTGAGAAGGAATGTAAAGGCAAAAGTCTTGCAATCAGATTAAACTCACAGGATAACTACGAACCAAGAGTGACAAAATTTTGTATAGTTCCTTAGTCTAAAGAGGCTAGAAGCTCATGCAACACTAGAAGGTTATCTTATTGGGCAAAGGGAATGCTATGTGCATCTTGTAGATGCAAACTGCTCTTGCACATGATGGGAAAAAGGGCTTGCAAAATGATACCCTATGTGCAGCATCAATTCACACAACATTCTCTTTTTCCAATGCACTAACCTTCTAGTTGTGGCCAAATAGCACTTAGGTCACAGTGGCAAGGCTTTCAGTAGCACACACTTACCAAATTTTCCACAAATTGTGTTATTGTACTAGAAATAGATCTTGGATCTATGCTAAGATGTGCAGTGTTTCCACTGCAAGACATCAAGAAGCATGTTTAGCATTCAGAGCTGACAAACTTGAGAAACACCTTGACCAGGGAAAAAAACCAGAAATAAACGAACAAATAATAATAATAATAATAAATCTAGAATATTATAAATAGGAAACCCTACTATCACTGCACTGGAGGTGCAGGCCTTCACTTTTTTATTTTTCATTATAATTTGCACAAAATCCCTCCAATCCTAGCTTGTCACATTTTTGCATTTGGCAACAGTTAAATCCTTTTTCATTTGGTCATGTATGAATCCCAATCGAAAGCTGGTATTATATATGCCATACATAAAAATCAGGAAGCCAAAACAAGTAAAGGAAATGTTTCAACTGTAACTTCTTATCATGAAATGTTAGTTACAATAACATCAATGGTATGTCAATTGTATAAGCCATATGTATCTCCTATGGAAAGGCTGATTGTAATCACCGTGTGAGCCAAAATCTCAATAAAGGTCAACATAAATAACTAATATGCAGTGAAATTGTTGTAGAAACTATTTTATAAATGGGAAAGGTAGTGAATTATGGAATAACATATCATGCATACTACCTATTTAGTTTCTTACCCTACACTATCGACTATCATTTTCAGTTTCTTTATTATTTTGGTACACTGCTCATTTTATGTAGAATTACAGTGAGATAGTTGTCTCATAGTTGGTCATATTATAGTAGGAACGTCATCAATATGGGAAAACTAGTTTTTGACTGAAAATGAGAGTAGGGCATAAGGAAAATCATTTCCACAAGGTAAAACTATGATTGACAACTTCTTATTGGAATGTATATTATTTGGAGTTAAATACAAACTGTGATTATTTTTGGTAATGCTATGGATGTTGGAGAATAGAATTCAAGAAAGTATTGTCACTATAACACATCTACAATGTAGCTGTAGATCCTTTTTCACCTTGGTTTCTATTTTCTGCAATGGCTTGTCGTGGTAGCATGATGTGTACATTAGATATTTGCTTCCAATGTTCTAGTGAACCTGGTATTTTCAAGAGGATCATAATCTGATAGGAAAGAACTTATTTTTTCATAAGAGGCATTCTTAGAAAAAATTGGTCAAGGGGCCAATCTGCAAGACAAAATTATAATATATATTGTGACTTCTCCAAAGCTTGAAAATTATTCACTGGTTGATACTTCACTAGTCAATGAATAATCCAGCAACCTTCAGAAACAGAAACATAGTGGTGACTTGCAGGTCATGTTTGCATTATTCTAGTACAAGCTTAGTATATTCAGAGGCCTACCATATGCAACAGAAGAGATTTGTAGAAAATATTGCCATATGCACTATTGGAATTTTAGGACAAATGAAATAGTTAGTTTATATATCTTCAGCGATTTTGAATTAGGAAAGAAGCCCTTAAAATGTACATCCATCATAAGACTAGGTCGAGTTCAATCTAGTCAAGTGTGTTTCTGCTTGCACACACTTGTTATTTATTTTTCCCATCTTAGGCCTTAGAAAACTGACATAGTAAATGTATAAGAGCTCCCAAAATAAGTGTCTAAATGAGATGGAAGACATGTGAGAAAAGTCAAGCTGGCCTATCCATGTTCACCCATTATTGGGCTTCTTTAGGATTAATAGTTGAGGAAATTTTTTCAGCATTGTGGGACTAAGAAAGTATGCCAAGTTGTAATATTAAATAACATTGCAACACCATGAGAGTCATCTAGAAATGTTGAACTGATGCTGACCAATTTAGCATAATAGTAAGAGACAACTTAGAAACTTATTAGTATCATGTTGCATGAAGAATTGACTCGAACCTAAGTTTTCTAGGCAACTGATATACTTCTCAAATCATGTCCTTTAGGAGAAAAAGTTTGTACATTGAGTGTGTTAGAGGGTGAATGGGTATCATGTTCCCATGGATTGATACATTAGTCCAATTTATATTTTCTTATCTTCTCCTAAAGGCTAATATCAGTAAATGTGAACATGAGAGTGGGTGCCCTCACATTTGAAGAGACAAATCTAGAGGGATTATGTTAAAGACCATTTAAGTTAATCATTCTAACGTCATGCTTAATGGAAATAAAAATTTCATATCATTCATGTCATATGTGCCCAAGGTTTGAAAACACTAAAGTTTAAACTCCCAAAATTTCCTTTATGAGAGTGGGTGCCCTCACATTTGAAGAGAAAAATCTAGAGGGATTGTGTTAAAGACCATTTAAGTTAATAATTCTACCCTCATGCTTAATGGAAACAAAAATTTCATATGATTCATGTCATATGATCCCAAGGTTTGAAAACACACTAAAGTTTAAATGCCTAGGATCTCATCACTTTCTTTATTTATGATTTTTACAAAAATTGGAGGTCATGGGTGAGAAAAAATCTCAAAAACCCTAAATTTTTTATCAAAATGATTAGAAAAAGAGGTGTTGCTTGTACAATGCAATTTTTGTTATGAACCCATGAGTTAGCAAATAAAACATCTCAAAATACCAACCACCACTAGGATTAGGAGCTAGACTAAGAGAGTCTTCTCGTAGGGAACATAAAGGATCTTAGGAGAATCAGAAATGACATTTGCACTTTCTAATTTAAGAAACAGATGCAAAAAAAAAACACACAAGCACCACCAATTTCATCCCTTTGTAGCTTTTGATTTTCTTCCATTTTTTTCTTTTGCAGCTTCAATACCATATAGACTATATGCATCTATAGGCCCACTTGGGAATTATCTTACATTTGTTCCTATCTTTGAGCCAAAAGGTATTTTGAGGAGAGTATGACCCCACTAACATATTTGTTACAAAAATTGCATTGTGCATCTCCCTCCTCTAGTGGTGCTCTTGCCAGCATTAAAAAAAAATATTTCAATAGAAAACTCTACAAATCCGAAGTGTAAGAGTTCCACAGACTTGCCAATAACTTGGAAGAATATATTGTCCAAAATGAGGACTTTTCTTTCCCATTTTGGAATTTATATTTGACACCTAAGATTTATCCATCCACTTGTGAGTTGGACTCTCAAGCAGGTAAAATTTTGGCATTTATATAATATATTTGACACCTAAGATTTCTCCATCCACCTGTCAGTTGGACTCTGAGGCAGGTAAAATTTTGGCATTTATATAATATATTTAACACCTAACATTTCTCCATCCACCTGTGAGTTGGAATCTTAGGTAGGTAAATTTCCCACAAGTTATTCAGGGGTCAGGGTTTGACCTACAAGTACTTGTAGAACTCACTTGCTACCAACAAGTATGGCATGCTGGAAGAGAGTTGGACTCACGACTTAGTTAACTCATCTCAACAGTAAGGCCAAACAAAGCTTAATTCCACAATTGTCCTTAACAATTTATTGTTTCAAAATTTTGTGCTTTCTATATGACTTATCACATTAGTCTTGGGAAAGAAACATTTTCTCTTTTGGATGAATATTGTTGCTAGATCACTACTGTTTTGGCATCATATTTCCTCATAATATTCTAAATACTTATGTTTAGTGGACACCTGAATGTTGAGCATCAAATTTTCTTGTAAATATCATTTCTATATTTTTTTTGAATAAAATAGCATTATGGAAGACAACAAACAATGAGAAATAAAGAAACAATAAGGAGATTGGATAGAGAAAAATGAATAAAAACACAAATAAGAGGAAAACGAGACAATATTATAGAAGAGGGATACGTAAACTTACATTTGGGAAAACCAGATTCGTGCAACAGAAAAACCATAGCCTATTGCTTAGACCTGCAACTTCTTCGCTTCCGGGCTTCAGATCTACATCAAATTTTATAACAGAAACCTAATTCGAATTCCAACACCTGATTCATAAATTACGATATATCCGAACAAACCTCAACATCCATCATCATCTAGAGATTCCTAAATCCTAGACAATAAATAAAAATTAAAACTTATTTCTCAAGCATATGATACATTAATGTATTAGATTTTATCTAACACAACTTCCTTTTGGTGAAGAAAGCCTCGGCTGTCTTCTGGTTTTTGCAAGGGAAAGGCAAGGTGAGGCACCAATGGCTACATCGGGCATGGTGCTAAATCTTGGCCGAGGGTCCAACGGGAAATATAGATATGATTATTCCTCCTCCCCATCCCCATTCCCATTTTGACATGGAAAAATAAGATCTGTACAACAGATTGAAATCACTACAGAGACAGATGGATTTCATTGACATTCAAGAATAATACATGAAGGATGAGCAAAAAAATCTAAAGAGATAATTGTTGAGAGCCCAGGAGGAGGTGAAGGGGATATAGTTGGTGCCTCTGGCAATTGGGCAGTTCATGGAGATGGTTGACCAGAACAACGGAATAGTGGGTTCAACGATTGGATAGAACTACTATATGAGGATTTTGAGCACAATCAAGAGGGAGCTCCTGAAGCCCTCCACCTCGGTAGCTCTCCATTGACATTCTAACACCCTTGTGGACGTCCTCCCACCTAAGGCAGACTCATATATCTCACTCCTCTCCTAATCTGAGAAACTACACGTAACCTACAATGATATTGGTGGCTGTGACATACAAAAACAAGAGATTCGGGAAGCCGTGGAGCTTCCACTCACACACCATGAGCTTTACAAGCAGATGAGGATAGAGCCTCCCTGGGGTGTTCTTCTTTATGACCCTCCAGGTATGGGGAAGACCATGCTTTCCAAGGCCATTGTGAACGAAACTACGACTTCTTTCATTCAGTTCATTGGCTCTGACTTTTTTCAGAAGTATCTTGGAGAGGGGCCAAGGATGGTTTATGATGTCTTTTGCCTTGCTAAATAGAATGTGCCTACAATAATATTCATTGATGAGGTGGATGCAATCACAACAACATGGTTTGATGCTCAAACTGGAGCTGATAGGGCTCAATCTCTATGAAAACCAGATCCCTGGCACTCATGTGACTGTACCATGAGTGATTTCTGTAAACGCTAAGGAACTTGCTTTCTACCATCATGGGCTGAGTCTCAAAATTGCAGTTGTTCTCGTGACCGTGGGCTTGCTTCAATATGAATGGAACCAGCTAGCACTGGAGGTCTTCTATCCATTCCAGTGTCATCTCTGTAGCTCTCCATGTGACCACAATGTCTCTCTTGCCCATTTTTTCCACCTCTGTAATTGCAATCGCAACAACATGGTATAGAGGATCTTGATGGAGCTCTTAAATCAGATGGATGGTTTTTATCAGACTGTGAATGTGAAGGTTATTATGGCAACCAATAGAGTAGATACACTAGATCTCGCACTTCTGCATCCTGGAAGACTTTATATAAAAATTGAGTTTCCTCTACCTGATAGGAGGAAGAAATGTCTTGTTTTCCAGGTTTGTATAGCGAAAATGAACCTCAGTGATGAGGTAGACCTTGAAGACTATGTATCTCGGCCTGATAAAATTAGTGATGTAGAGATAATTGCAATTTTTCAAGAAGCTGGTATGCATGCAGTGTGGAAAAACTGCTATGTTATTCTCCCAAAGGATTTTGGAAAGGGTTACAGAGCGAATGTTAAAAAAACAAACACAGACGTTGACTTTTACAAGTAATCTAACCCTTTTAGGAAACATATATATATATATATTTTTAGCTTCATCAATAGACATATCCTTTATGTTTAGTAGAAATGAATATGGATGATGCCAATTTGTATTTTATGAGTATATTGTTACAGGATTAAAATTGAAATACCATGTGGTTTATGTTTTATTCAAATGTGATATTGAGATACGTGAGGATGGAAATGCTATGTATTATAATAAAATTCATAGATTTTATCTAAGAAATGACGCCATGGCCAGTCTTGCTATCTTCGTCTATGGGGCAACCATGCAAATCCTTGCCATTAACTGCCAGCTCTCATCACTCGGACTGTTTCGATTTATCAAATGAGAGCAACCAATGCAAAGAGCTTCCACGATAAGTACACACAGGGCCGTGAATGTGGCTGCAAGAATAGGGAATGGGAAATTGTGGTAATGAGATTTCAGTAGGACGAGATTTAAACGCACCCTAAAGGAATTGCAGTAAGGCAATCACAAGAACAAGACCCATAAAAAAAGCCCTAATCACTAAGCCAGCTGGAGATGACAAAAACAAATTGATGTGTTTTGGGTGGGAGAAATGTTATTTTAACTCATGTCTAAAATTTAAACGAAAAATGAATACTCCCTCCCTCCATTTTTCCAAACATCATTTTTAATATTATGCCCTCCAAATATCATTTGTAATATCATACTCATTATTGTTTGATGGATGTTGAGTGCACTCGTGATTCCTTGTAATGTCATCATTTGATTTAAAAAGAAGCTTCAAAAATCAATTCAACTTCATTCTAATAAATTTATTTTAAAAACATTGATGATGAACCATAAAATGAGTGGTTTGAAAGGTGTCCAAACTTAAAAAAATTATGTTATTTATCTAGAAGAGTTGTTAAAGAAATTAATTAATTAATTATTAAAATAAAATTGAGATAAAATAGTAAATTTAGGAGAGGTTTTTACAACCCATGGTTTTGCTCATGGTATTCCACCTTGACAACAAGGGGGAATTAACTCGATCATAGGTCCCGAAAAGACCTGCTCTTGTTTGGAATCACTAATCCCAATGGGTTTTAAGTATTTTTAGAAGGGTTAGGGGAATAATAAGTTAGTGGTTAAGGGATTAAGTATTAGGGGCTTAGGGGTTAGGGGAATATGGGCTTAGGGGTTAGAGGTTTAGGGTTTAGGGATTATGGGAATAGGGGATTAGGGGTTAGAGGTTTAGGTTTTAGGGGTTAGGGAAATAATGAGTTAGTGGTTAAGGGGTTAGGGATTGGGGGCTTAGGGTTAGGGGATTTAGGCGCATTTAGGGGTTAGGGGAATAATGAGTTAGTGGTTAAGGGATTAGGGATTGGGGTTAGGTGAATAATGATTTAGTGGTTAAGAGGTTAGTGATTGCGGGGTTATGGGTTAGGGGATATAGGCACATTTAGGGGTTAGGGGAATAATGAGTTAGTGGTTAAGGGATTAGGGATTAGGGGCTTAGCGGTTAGGGGATTTAGGCGCAGTTAGGGGTTAGGTGAATAATGAGTTAATTTTTAATGGATTAGGGATTAGGGGCTTAAGGGTTAGGGGATTTAGCAGTTAAGGATTTTAGGAGTTAATGGGTTATGGGTTAAGCATTAACAGTTTATGGGTTTAGCGGTTAAGGGGTTAGGGGTTTAGGTGTTAGTGGTTTAGGGGTTTAAGGGTTTAGAGGTTTATGGTTTAGGGGGTTAAATGGGTTAGGTTTTTAGGGGTTTAGGGGGTTAAATGGGTTATGGGTTGGGAATTAGGGTTTAAGGGGTTAAGGGTTAAGGTTTTTGAGGTTTAGGGTTTAGGGGTTAAATGGGTTAGGGTTTTAGTGGTATAGGGGGTTAAATGGGTTAGGGGTTGGGAATTAGGGCTTAGGGGGTTAAGGTGTTAAATGTTTAGGGGTTAGGGGGTTATGAAATTTAGCAGTTAAGGATTTTAGGGGTTAAGGGTTATTAGGGGTTAATAGGGTTAGGGTTTAGGGGGTTAAATGGGTTAGGGTTTTAGGTGTTTAGGGGGTTAAATGGGTTAGGGGATGGGAATTAGGGTTTAAGGGGTTAGGGGTTAAGGGTTAGAGGTTTAGGGTTTAGGGGGTTAAATAGGTTAGCGGTTTAGAGGTTTAGGGGGTTAGGGGATTTAGCAGTTAAGGATTTTATGGCCTAGGGGTTGGGGGTTAAGGGGTTAGAGTTTAAAGGGTTATAGGTTTAGGGTTTAGGGGGTTAAATGGGTTAGGGGTTTAGAGGTTTAGGGGGTTAGTGGATTTAGCAGTTAAGGATTTTAGGGGTTAGGGGTTAGGGGTTAATGGGGTTAAATGGGTTAGGGTTTCAAGGGGTTAAATGGAATAGGGGTCGGGAATTAGGGTTTAAGGGTTAAGGGTTTAGAGTTTTAGGGTTTAGGGGGTTAAATGGGTTAGGGATTTAGGGATTTAGGGGGTTAAATGGGTTATGGGTTAAGGGTTTAGGGGTTAAGGGTGAAGGGTTTATAGGTTTAGGGGTTAAATGGGTTAGGGGTTTAGAGGTTTACAATTTAGGGGGTTAAATGGGTTAGTGGTTTAGGGGTATACAGGGTTAAATGGGTTAGGGGTTTGGAATTAGGTTTTAAGGGGTTAGAGGTTTAGGGTTTAGGGGGTTAAATGGGTTAGGGGGTTAGGGGATTTAAAAGTTAAGGATTTTAAGGGTTAGAGGTTAGGGATTAATGGGGTTAGGGTTTAGCGGCTTAAATGGGTTAAGGTTTTAATGGTTTAGGGGTCGGGAATCAGAGTGTAAGGGGTTATGGGTTAAGGGTTTAGAGTTTTAGGGTTTTTATGGGGTTAAACAGGTTATGGTTTTAAGGGTTTAGGGGGTTAAATGGGTTAGTAGTTAGGGTTTAGGGGTTAAGGGTTTAGAGGTTCAGGTTTTAGGGGTTAAATGGGTTAGGGGTTTAGAGGTTTATGGGGTTAAATGGGTTAAGGTTTTAAGGGTTTAGGGGGTTAAATGGGTTAGGGGTGAAGAATAGGGTTTAAGGGGTTAGGGGTTAAGGGTTTAGAGGTTTAGGGTTTATGGGGTTAAATGGGTTAGGGTTTTAGGGGTTTAGGGGGTTAAATGGGTTAGTGGTTAAGGGTTTAGGGGTTAAGGGTTTAGAGGTTTAAGTTTTAGGCGTTAAATGGGTTAGGGTTTTAGAGGTTTAGGGGGTTAAATGGATTAGGGTTGGGAATTAGTGTTTAATGGGTTATGGGTTAAGATGATAGTTTCATTGGTCTCTGTTTGTGCATAATAGTTTCTTATTCTTCGTGTCTCAATGTAACAATTTTGTAGGTACTGTTGCTTGTTTCCATGTCTTCTCTATTTATTAATTTCTAGTATTTGTTAGCCATTGCTTTACATTTATTGATGAAAATGTCTATTTCAATTAAACCAAATGTATGTTCAATCTCCAGTTTCAAACTCAACCACAGTGTTGTCACACAATTTAAGTCCAGAGAATGACCATGTGATGAAGTCTCAATAACCACAGTGCACCTCATGACTGCTACAAAAAAGATCAAGTTCGAGTGTCCCACATTCATGAGAAATTTGGCTCTTATACTCTTTATCCACTTAATATTGGGGAAGAAAGAGGGAGGTAGGAGAGAAATGGAGAGAGAAGAAGGATGACAGATAGGACTTAAGAGAGAGGAACCCGTATCATAGAAGAAAGAATATGTGACCAAATTACTCTATAGGGAGATGGGAGATAGGGGCACCCTACCTACCTTACTAAATTTCTAAATGAAGTGTGGTGTAATCGTCTGTAATGGTGTTCGATTATACGAGGACAGGATTTTATGAGGAGGCACTAGATTTTTAATGTGATATGCAAAAAACAAGTACCGATGCAAAAAACAAGTACTGAACCTAACCATTTCACACCCATCAATGTTCTCTCTACATGTGCTAATTTAGTAAATTTGGAACATGGAAGAGGAGTATTTTTTTTTTTATCACCTCCCATGAGGATTCACCAATTGTGATAACACAACACTTGTGGTCGCATCTTCTAAATCATCATCACTTCCACCAACACCTCATCCAATAACACTAGTATAAAAAGTCTCAGGCTCTCAGTAGTGAAAAGGAACATAATTTATGTGCCCTCAAGCTCTTCTACATACTTGTAGCTCCCCTCCCAAACCAAAGCCACTAGTGTTGTGTGTTAACTTTTCCTTGAATCTTGTGCAAACATCCTGAGGTAAGGAAATATTGCACCAAAGTATGGATCCACTATGTGTCATATCCACTGAAGGAGAACATGTTCGAAATAATAGGTAAATATTGACAACTATCCCTCTGTGGGATGTTGAGAACTCCAAAATGTGACATTCTCATTAATGAAATATATAAATTGAGAACTTTCGTAGAGGACGTGAAGTCATACTGAACTTGGACCAAAAGGCTTAGGGTTTGGGTAGCACAAAGGAGCATTTGCAATATGACTTGTATTATTCTCATCTAGATCATTTTGCATGGATATATCCTGGAGTTGAAATGCATATTCCAGGTTCCATAGAACATCTCCCATGGAAGGATTGTCGAAGCCCATCTCTTCCAGTAACTTTTCAATAGTCTCCCTTTACATTTTTAGAGAACCATTTTTGATGGTCCCAACAAGGTGAGGGTCAATGATTTTTTCAAGCTTGCCCTTTTTCTACCAGTTCATTTCCCACTATTCTATATTGAATTTTTCTCAGGGAAAAACAAGATTAAGATTTTCCCTTGCACACAAGAACTCTAGTAACACTACTCCAAAAGAATAGACATCAGATTTATCAGTCAGTTTCTACCTTCTGAAGTATTCAAGATCAGGGTACGCAAGGGAAAAAACTACCTTTGGATCCAGTCTTTGAATGTACAAAGTCTGCCACCTTTTTCGATGATCCTATTATTATGGAGGTCTTTGACATTTAGATAAGTGCATAGGATTCATGACAAGGGAATTAGATTGCATTGACCATATTTTGGAGCTTCATTATTATCTCACCAATCAAAAAAATTTCCAACAAGTCGAGGGAGTCTAAATTGGTGCAGTTGAAAATGAAAGGAAATATTGTTCCGTCGAGGCCAAATCCCAGGATGCTAAGCTTGAAAACACTCTCATTATTTCAATTCATACCTTCAAGCTTCAAGATTGTGATGTTGCAGGGTTTTTGATCTTGTCTCCAATCCACGGTCAGACCTTCGAGCTCTAAAATGGTGATAGTGTAGGGGTTTTTATCTTGTCTCTGGTCCACTGCATGCGCTTGGGTACATAAACCTGGCACAATGTCAGGTTAAGGGACATTATGAGTATTCAATGAATAAATCTCGATAGAGGAATGGAATTATGGAGACATTGGCTAATACATATTTTGTTTTCTCTGTCAATGTACGAAAGTCATCGGTCCTCCAAAAGGAGCCTTCTTCCCATTATTTCCCCCAAAATCAGGGTTCATTGCTGCTGCCATATATGCTAATAAACCCCCTTCACCATCTCCCCCATCAGGAAATCTGACCTGTCAAAAAAAAATGTGAAGGTCAAGCTCTCCATCATCGAGGGTTATATGGCACATCTTGTAACTGTGCAAAGAATCATCTATTTGTTAGAAAATTATATATTACAGAGCAATGCAACACATAAAATATGCGGAAAACAAAAGCATACAAAACACATAAAATGAGAGAGACACAGGTATACGTGGTTCACCTAGTTTCGGCTACGTCCACCCCGAACAACCAGTCCTTCCTTTCTATTATCCAGTGAAATGAAGAGACACAACCTCTAGTAGATCCGTTGTAATATCCTCTGTTCTCTCACACAATCTCCCTATCTTTTTCTCACTCTAAGAATACACATAAAATACACAGTCGCAATACAATTCCCTCATACAAGCAATGGGTTGCCTTCTAGGGTAAAGATGCCTAAACTAAACATAACTTCTACTATCAGATCATCCGCCTAATGAACGACCCAGATTGACTAGAAATTACTATACTTTTACAAGGAAATTTTACATCTATTTTTAGCTTTGGGGGCACTGCCCCCCCTCCCCCCCTGGACCCCCCAGGAAGCATTTAATTACGGGTGAAATTTCCACCCCATTAAGGTATAGGGGTCCAATGCTGTGATACAAAATAAAAAAGATAATGAGGCTCCACACCCAACAATGTCCCACTTGGAGACTGATTGTAGCAACTCCACTGCTGCTTCATTTGCTCGACAATGACTCCACTTTGGACCTAGTTGTTTCTCATCTTCATCATCATACTTGAAGTCCAATTGAAACTGAGCATATTCTCAGTTTCTCCCTGGTTACAATTTTTGTTAGCATATATGCATGATTAATTCTAGTGTGTATCTTTTCCAGCTTCAACTGTCCATCATCCAATACTGACCATATGAAATGGTACTTGAGCTGTATGTGTTTAGTCCTGGAATGAAATGTTGAGTTCTTTGCAAGATGAATGGCACTTTGGCTATCACTGTATAATGTGCCCATATCATGCTTCTTACCCAATTCATCCATAAACCTTTGTAACCAAATCATTTCTTTACTAGCCTCTATAGTAGCAAAATACTCTGCTTCTATTGTTGAAAGTGAAGCAACACTTTGAATTTTTGAAACCCAACTAACAGCTATTCCACATACAGTAAATACATATCTTGTAGTGCTCCTCTTGTTATCTCTATCACCTGCCATATCTGGATCAACATATCCCTGTAGAGAAATGTTTTAACCACCAAAGCATAATGCTTGATTTGTGGTACCTCTCAAATATCCGAGAATCCATTTCATTGCCATCCAATGTTCTTTTCCTAGATTTTTCATGTACCTGCTTACAACTCCCACTGCATGTGCAATATCAGGCCTTGTGCAAACCATTGCATACATTAAGCTTCCAAATGCTGATGTATATGGAACTTTTGACATATAGTCCATTTCTTCTTGGGTCTTGGGGCACATCTCCTTATTAAATTTGAAATGGCTAGCAAAAGGTATACTAACTGGTTTTGCATTCTGCATATTAAAACTTTTCAACACCTTTTATATCTACTCATTCCGAGACAATGCTAATTTGCGATTTTTCCTTTCTCTAGTTATTATCATACCAAGCATTTGTTTTACAGCTCCCAAATCCTTCATTGCAAAGGAATTTGCTAATTTTATTTTGAGCACATTTATTTCTTGCATGTTAGACCCTGCAACAAGCATGGCATCTACATACAATAAAAATATAATATAGTTTCCATCATTTTTCTTTTTCATATAAACATAATGATCAAAGTGACGTCTAGTATAACCTTGTTCAGACATAAACCTGTCAAATTGTAGATACCACTGCCTTCGAGCCTGTTTTAAGCCATACAAGCTCTTATTTAACATGCAGACTAATTTTTCTTTCACTTTTACCTCATATCTTTCTGGTTGCTCCATATAGATCTCTTCCTCCAAATCTCCATGGAGAAATGTTGTCTTTACATCTAACTGTTCAAGATGTAAATATTCTGCTACTACAAGACTTAAAATAGTTTTGACTGAAATCACCTTAACAATAGGAGAAAATATTTTATCAAAATCAATACCTTTCTTTTGTGAAAACCCCTTCACCACAAGTCTAGCTTTGTCCCTTTATTTTCCTCCATCTTCTTCCTTCAGCCTATAAACCTATTTATTCTGCAATGTAGTTTTACCTGCAAGCAACCTGACTAAGTCCCAATTCTGGTTATGCATTAAGGAGACCATCTCTTCTTTCATGGCTAGCTCCCACTTCCTCCTGGTTTCAACCTGAATTGCTTCTTCATAACATTCGGGTTCACCAGAATCAGCTAAAAATAAATAATATAATGAAGGAGAGTATTGTTTAGGGGGTCTACTTATCCTGGTAGATATTCTGGCACCACTTTTAGGTGTTTGAGGTGCCTGTTGCTGTTGTGGTGGTTGTTGTTTTTGTGGCTATTTATTATTATTATTTTCAGGCACCTTTACTTTTTCTGTGATCTCATCAAGAACTGTGTATTCTTTGTTTTCTTTTTCTTGTTTCTTTTCCTACAAATGATTCTCATACAAGACCTTTTCATTGAATATTACATCTGTACACCTAATGATTTTGTGATTTTCATAATCATATAAGAGATAAAAAAAATCATTAACACCATATCCAATAAAGGTACATTTCTTTGATTTTACCTCAAGCTTTGTTTTGTTTTCTTTATTAAAATGGACAAAGCCCTCACAGCCAAAAGGCTTTAAAAAAGAGAAAGAGATGGCTAAGGTTTCGATTTGTTCTGTTGCCGCCCTCGTCGATGCTGCTATTCGGGCTTCTGAACCTGAACTCTGCCTCGTTGCTGTTCCAAATGGGAAGTTATCTGGGGATGCTCTCGATACAGCCCCTTGTCTAGCGTTGCCTCCGCATGGACTGAACGCCTCTTCATTGAATGTCAATGCTCTTTCAGAGGGCACACGATTTACTGAGCCCAAGGACGATGCAGACCTCACTATAGCCAAGATTCACGACGTCTACCCTTCGGTGCCTGCGGAGGCCTCCCTTTATTTCAAAGGCATCTCTTTGCCCTGAGGTCTTTTTGCAGTCCTCCAAAAGGCAGATCCTATAGGCTTCAACATATGATCTGTTTCAGCCTCCGTTTGCTACCTCTGGTAGATGCATCCCTCGGATCGGCACTTGAGGACTGCAGTGGAGTTTATGGGGGGCGAAAATATTCTTGCTTCCTCCTCCATACCTCGGTTGGGCAAGGCATTGCTGGGTTTCCTGCGAACCTACTCCCTTTCTTCTCAGAGCTGTAATAATAAGATGGGATCAAATGACAGCTCTGCCCTACTACAGTTCCAGAGTTGGTCTACAGGCATTTCCCACCCTCACGGCCTTTCTTTGCAGAGGATTGGCGTTGTACGCAAAAGCAGATCAGCCCTTCGTTGCTGCGCAGATCCTACCATTAAAAAGCACCCTGCCACATATCAGATCCAACTCCGAATGCTCTCTGGCAAAACTATTTTGCTTTGGGTTTCTTCTTCAGATCTGATACAGAATCTGAAGCTTAATCTGGAACGACGGACTGGGATTCCCTCAATACTCCAGAGACTTCTGTTCCAAGGTAAACATCTTCAGGATCTTCTTCCCCTCTCTGCTTACAACATCAACAGAAATGATTCTATTGTGTTCACCCTTTGTTTGAGAGGTGGTGCTGCTGGACAAACTTCTTCAGCCCCCACCTTCTCTTATAAAGACGATGTATATTCTCAGAACCCCAAGCCCCTGCAGCCCCCACACCCCAGCCTTTTCTGGTTGAAAAATTGGATGAAGTACCTTCTATTGAGATCTCATTGCCAACTCTCGCAGAAGATCTTCAAAAATTTGCAGATAGAACCATCATTTGTAGATTTAATGGACTCTAGCCACGAACAAAGGATCTCTTTGATTAGAT
Organism: Pinus albicaulis; assembly: GCA_034641835.2. Lineage (NCBI taxonomy): Eukaryota > Viridiplantae > Streptophyta > Pinopsida > Pinales > Pinaceae > Pinus > Pinus albicaulis. The sequence continues at coordinate 807,021,860 of CM076578.1, read as the reverse complement.
CCATGAAAACTGGACTAGCAAATGCCAGGTTAGTTGCTGCTCACGAGGATTCTTCATAGTATTGTTCGATCACTCCAAGCATTATGAACAGGCCTTACAGGAAGGTCCCTGGCTTTTTGGAAATGCTGGAATCTTCTTAACCCTATGGTTCCCAGATTTCGACCCTGCTACAGCTACCATCACCAGAACTCCTATTTGGGTCAGGCTTCCCAACTTACCTGTCCATCTATGGCATCTGGTAGTGTTCAGACGCATGGGCGATACCCTGGGACGCTTTCTCACTATAGATTTTGAAAGGGCACTTCAGGGCCTCTACACATATGCCAGAATATGCGTGGAGGTTGACATCAGCAAAGGATTGCCTGATCAATTCATCATCAAGGTCGGCGATTTTGTTTGGACTCAGATCTTAGACTACGAGAACACTGCATTCCGTTGCCGCCACTTCCACCAAACAGGGCATCTGTAGAACTCCTACCCCACTCTCGCAGACAAAAAGACTAAAGGAAGCTATACAAAGTCCAAATCCAAAAAATGGACTCCCTCTACCCCACCGCCTACTGCAGATTCTACTTCCTCGTGCTCTGATGATGATGGGAGTGACGCAAAATCAGATCATGCTCCTCAGACTGAGAACTTGTCCACAGATGCTCCCGAGAATCCCCCTGATACTACCGTCACTCAGAAGTGTAGTCTTGAGTCTGCCTCCTCTGATTCAGACAAGGAGGCCCCTCTTTTGGAGAACCCCAGTCTTCAAATTGTCCCAACTCATACTCACCAGGATGGTTGGGTTAAAGTCATCAAAAAGAAAGGGAAGAAACTTCGTGTAGAAAAATCTACCAATTCTGGGTAGGAGTCGGTTCCTTCCTACTTTCCAGTCACTGATTACTGCTCCTTGCTTGTCTTTTTCTCTCTCCGGGGACCGAAGTTGATTTTATATCATTTCCAGTCGGCCATGTTTTTGTTTCTCTTGATTGTACTTTCTTATGTACCATATTTTTTATTAATATAATTAGTCCAATCCAAAAAAAAAAAAAAAAAAAGGCTTTAAAACAGATAACTTGACATTTTTAACTACCCATGCTTTCTCTAGAATACCACCATCCAAGGAACTTGAAGGCCATTTGTTTATTAGATAAATAATAGTATCTATAGCATCTGCCAAAAATTGTAAAGGTAATCCTGCATGCAATCTCATGCACCTTGCATTCTCCATGATTGTTCTGTTCATCCTTTCTGACACACCATTCCCTTGTGGTGTTCTTGGAAATGTGTTCTCTCTGTGAATTCCATGCTCTGAATAGTACCTATCAAACTCTTTGCTGCAATATTCACTTCCAATTTCTGATCTGAGACACTTCAACTTCTTTCCTGTCTCAATCTCAGCCAAAGCTTTCCATTATTTCTTGAAAGTATAAAATACATTAGATTTATTTTGAATACAATAAATCCAATTTTTTCTAGTTGCATCATCAATAAAAGTAACATAATAATGAGAGCCACTAAGAGATGATACCTGAGCAGGTCCCCATACATTTGTATGCACAAGCTCTAGTTTTTCGCTCTTCTTTTCTTTCCCAACTCCGAGAAATCTAACTCTCTTTTGTTTTCCATAAATACAATTCTCAAAAAAATCCAAATCAACATTCTTCAACCCGACAAAAAATTTCTTGAGTGAAGAATATTCATCCCCTTCTCACTCATGTGTTTGAGCCTATGATGCCATAATTCTGCATCTTCTCCTTTGGAAGTTAAAGCATTAACAAAGTTAGAAATTCTGTTGCATAAATACAATGTACCAACCTTTTCGCCTTTTTCTATTACCGGGGCTCCTTTGGTGACCTTCCAAGTTTTGTCTGTGAAAGTTGTCACACAACATTCACCACCTAACTGCCGTGTTGAAATTAGATTTTTCTTTAGATCTGGAACATGCCTTGCCTCCTTTAATAGCCATTGGTTTCCATTCTGTTCTTTTACAAGAACCTTACCCATTCCAAAAATTTTACAAGTTTTATCATCATCTAAATGAACATGTCCAAAATATCCTTGAACATAGTCATGAAAATGTTCTTATCAGGTGTGGCATGGAATGAGGCCCTTGAATCTACCACCCAGGAATCAGTAACATTTTCGAAAGAAAGAATCAAATAATCTTGTAACACATCACCTGTCACATTTGCTTCATGATTGTTTTCTTGATGTGTGTCTCCTTATTTTCCCTTCCAATATCTACAGTCTTTCTTCAGGTGTCCTTTCTTTCCACATTTCCAGCACACTATCCCCGATCTGGACTTGGATCTGCCTTTCCTTGATTTACTGTGATATCCTTAGCTCTTTCTTCTTTCCATTTTTCTTCCCCTAGACTCTGCACTCAAAGAATTACCCAATGTCTCAGCAGAGATTTTTCGTCGCATTTCCTCGCTAAGGATAACATCGACAACATCATCAAACTTTAAAGTACTAGATCCAGAGAAAAAGTTACTAATAGCCATAACTAAACCATTCCTGCTTTCTGGAAATCAACACAGAAATAAAAGAGCCCTAACTTCATCACCAAAGTTTACCCCTACAGAACTTAACTGACTGGTAACTATATTAAAACCATTTAAATGGTTTGCAACAGATCCACCTTCCGACATCTTCATATTAAATAAACATTTCATAAGAAATACCTTATTTGAGGCCGAGGGTTTTTCATATAGTTTCGCCAATGCATTAATCAAACCCTCTGTTGTTGTTTCCTTTGAAATATTGAAGGCTACCAACAATGCGAGGCACAACCATACTCTTCCGAGTGCCTTTCTATCGATAATATCCCATTCTTCATCTATCATAGTCGTCAGCTTCTTTTTTTTTGCTCAATGGTAGGTACATATCATTCTGATACATATAATCCTGCATCTGCATCTTCCATAGCGAGAAGTTTTGGCCATTAAATTTCTCGACCCTAAACTTACCATCTTCCGCCATTGCTCCCACTCTAACCAGGAACCCTTCTTTCTTGTGATTTTATTAGCCAAATAGTCCTTTGGATTTGATAGAAGTTTTTAGAAAATTATATATTATAGAGCAATGCAACACATAAAATATGTAGAAAACAAAAGCACACAAAACACATAAAACCATAGAAACTCAGATATACATGGTTCACCCAGTTTGGGTTACATCCACCCCAAACAGCCAGTCCTTCCTTTCTATTCTCCAACAAAATGAAGAGACACAACCTCCAATGGATCCGTTGTAATATCCTTTGTTCTCTCTCATAGTCTCCCTATCTATTTCTCGCTCTGAGAATACACATACAATACACAACCACAATTTAGCTTCAGGGGCGGTACCCCCCAAACCCCCTGCCAAGGGGGGGCTCCATAAATTCGTAGCCATCCCTCCCTGGAACCTCGAGGTAACGTTTAATTATAGGCGGCATTTCCACCCCATTAATATACAGGGGTCCAATGCTGTGATACAAAATAAAGAAGATAATCAGGCTCCACACCCAACACTTTTCAATGCATTTCTAGATGGTGGTATGATGCAAATATCCCATTTATTTTTGCTCTCTCACCTTATTACAAATCTATGTGGGACTATTATAACTACAGGAAAGGGATTCAAAGTCCCTACCATGTATGAATTGAGGCGAGCTCTTTTGAAAAAAGAGATTTACTACTTTTATTATTAATCAAATATAAAGCCGATAATATTGTTTTATTTAAATATTAATTTGATATAATCATGTAAATTATGTATTAAATGAAATAAATATATTCATCGGTACAATTCTCATAGAAATTGATAAAACTAATCACATTTATCCATTATTACACAATAAACCATACTTAAATATTTTGAATTGCATATTTATAACCATTAATAAAGGTTTATATATTATTAAAAAATTAAATAAAGTTCATACCTAAACAATTAACAAAAGTTCATAATACCATTAAAAATTAACCAAGGTTCATATCAAACAATTAATAAAAGTTCATACACCATTAAAAAAATAATTAAGGTTCATAACTAAATTAAAAAAGGTTCATACAATACTCGCTGATGGGGGTGAGGTCTGAGCAATATGTGGAAAGTGTCTTGCATGAGTAAATATAAGTGGAGCGACGGTGAGGGACGATACTCCTAGTCCCTTCACCATAACGCATGCAGTGGGAGAGTCACTAGATTCACATTGAAAATTCCTATGAAAAATAACTGCACATTAGTGTTCGGAGGTGGTGAAATGACAAGGAGAGGGAAGATGAGGGAGCCCAAGATTAGAATCATAAATATGGTTTGGTGTTGGTCCTAATGGTGGCCTTTGAAGAGAAGTGTAGGCGTCGCAGGAAGGTTTACAGAGGGAGTGGCTTGTGTGTGCTTATCATGGGCATTTGTTGGTGCGGTGTGTTCAACCGATCCCTGTTGCTCGGTTTCTTAGCCATTGACTGTGTCTGGGTTAAGGATACGAATTTGAAGGGAAGTGAGCTCACTAGTTTCCAGTTTTCTTGGCTTTCTGTGAGATTGTGTTTTCATGATAAGAGAGGCAGCTATAATTTGTAGTCTAGGAAACCTCAAGGGTGGTGGCAGAAAACTAGTTTCTTTTCCAAATTTCATGCCCTCTAGCGTGGGTGTGAAAATTTTTGGTGGATTCATGTGTGGTCTCTATGTGGATAATTTTTTGGCTGGTCACATCCATAGGGGATGTTACGCTCAAGCGTCAGCTACTTTGTCATCATTTTTTGTTCAATTTCCTATGTTGGTTTGGTGGGTGATGGTATTTAGTTTTTCTGGTGGTGGAAGTATTTATCTGGCAGTGGGAGATGTTTCTATGCTTCCTTGTGGTGGTGGGAGACGACATTTGGCTCCTTCATTGGTGGTGTTTGTTTTCTATAGTGAGGGGTCTGGTCTATGGACTTTGCACATGTCGGGGTTCCTTGACCTTGGCGAAATATGAAGCCCCTGGTGTGTTGTGGGTGTTCTCCCTCCCCTGTCATCCATGGCCCTCTCGAGGTGGAAAACTCCTAAATAATCATCGTGGCTCCACGATAGGGTCGAAAGACTACGGGGCGTGCATGACTCGCTAGTGTGGATGTGCATGGGGGTTGTGGAGGAGGTAAGCGGGGGGATAACAGAGGTGGGGGTTTGAGGGTTCAAAATTAGAGTCGTCGGGGCAGAGGAGGTCATGGTGGCAAGGGAAATCGTGGGTTTGATTGATTTGAGGTAAAGGAGGGGCGGGTTATACAACATTGTTGCCTAGAGAATTTTCGTGCAATTATCAACAACCTAAAGAGTGGACAAAACTAAGAGATTATGTCGTGAGGAGCATGCAAAGCAGACGAAAACATTGGATCGAATCCACTATTTACAATTCCAATTCCGGGAGACACTAGTAGTGTTTTGGCGAGGCCAAAATCAACTCACTGAGAAAGTAGAAAAGCTGGAGACTTGGTTAGCACACTTTGAAGGGCACGGTCAGTGTGACTTATGTCCTCCACCACATATAGGAACAACCCTATACAACCCTGCATCCATCACGTTGGATGACTATTGTACTATTTGGTGTTCTCTAATTATGTTTTATATGTGTTTTGGTGCCTTTGGGAAAACCGTTTATGGACAATGTCCCTAGTCCCTCTTTTGTATGTTTTTTCATCTGGTTCTAATTTTTGTCAACAAACCGAGTTGAGGTGAGACCACCTGTTTTGTAACTGGCTATATGTACTCCTTTTTTCCTACATGAATATAACATTGACTTACGAAAAAACAAAGGTTCATACATCATTAAAAAATTAATTAAGTTTCATACTTAAATTAATAAATTTCCATACCTATTTACTAAATAGGTCTATAAATATATATTTTAGGTTTATCTATTTAATATTTATCAAATGTAAATATGATGATTTAAGACTAGATTTAAATGAAGTCACATGTTTAACATAAGAAATGTTATATTTATCTATTTATTAAATGTAAATATGAAGATTTAACCTTAGATTTAAAACAAATCTCACTTTTAACATAAATCAATGAAGTTTAAAAATTAAACTTTATGGCCAAATATTAAATATAAATATAAATATTAATTTGGCTATCTAATTAATATAATTATAACCTTTACTAAAATTATAATGAAGGCATTAGTGTAAATTTGATAGATGATACATGCAATTATGTTAATTTTAGATGAATCCATCTACACTATTAAACTTTAGAGAAAAAAGGGTATTCATAATTTTAACACTGTAAATTTAGAGACCCATTTGTCTTTAAATTTTAACACTGCAAATGGATTCAAAGACACCTATAGTGAAATGTAACACTTCGGTACCAAAATTTAAATTTTCCATATATAGAGTGACACAATTAAAAATTACTGACATAAATGACTAATTCATATACTTGTACTTGTTATTTGGCCATATTTTTATTCTTGGAATATAATATTCATTTACATTAATCATTATTAATTTTGTCACTTATTATCTAGTCGTATATTTTAATCCTAGACTAAATTAGTCATTTAAGTTAGTCGCTTTTACTTTAGTCACTTATTATCTAGTCATATATTTTATCCATAGACTAAAATAGTCCTTTAAGTTAGTCGCTTTTAGTTTAGTCACTTATTATCTAGTCGTATATTTTATTCCAAGACTAAATTAGTCATTTAAGTTAGTCACTTTTAGTTTAGTCACTTATTATCTAGTTGTATATTTTATTTTAAGACTAAATTAGTCATTTAAGTTAGTCATTTTTAGTTACGTCACAAAAATTGCTCAAATTTAGTAGTAATTCACTTGAAATAATTGCGGTGACTAACATTTTTAGTCACCTAGTCATTAATTTCATCATTTTTTACTAGTGAAACAACCCCCATCACTGTAAGTAGCCTAATATCAGTACGTATAACCAGTAAGTTAAATCGATTTAAATCATAAAATGGAGAGAGCCCTCTCTGAGTCTAGGAAGGCTAGGTCCTGGACTCCAAAGTGGTTTGGTGTTGTGCTTTATAGTTTATTTTTGCCAATCTTCCAAATTATAGAGTGAAAACAGGCTTGACAAAGCAATTTTAAACAAAGGAAAACTTTGTGTTTGGCACAACACTATTTTTCCTTTATTTATTATTTGTATATGACACGTGGCACACTTTGGCCGAATGCTCATGTTTTAAACTATTTTAGACAATTCAATATTTTACATTGTTATGTATAAGTTTTGGGGAACTTGACATGTGTCGACCTATATCTGGTGTGTCTTGTGTATCATGTGGTTCTTGCAAACTCTCAATTAATGATCTATTGTATATATGAAATAGACATACATGTGAGATATTTCCTATGTAAGCTATGTTTCTTAGCTATTTTATGGCCATGGCTAGATGTGATCCTTGTCTTGGTAAGTTCTTAAGTGGGAAAATTTAAGCTTGGGCATGACTGGCCTAAGATGAGGTATAGGAAGTTCTTAGGTGAACAAGGTACAATCTACTTGTAGTAGGTGCAATTTATCATGTTGTTACGAGTGAAGCAGGCCAATGTCACATGAATTGGAGTAGCTAAGAACTTGATTGGGTTCCCAAGTCATGAAAAATGTAAGGATATTTGTGATGGCATGAGTGCCAAGGCATGCTAGGGAATGCTAACATGTGCAAAATAGTTCGAAGGCATGTAAAATATGTTAATATGTGTCAAGTGCTAAGGTATGCAAATATTTGCAATGGTGTGACAATACATGCTAGAAACTATCAAGGAAACAAAAAGGATAAACAAGTTAAAATGCAAGGAAATGAACAAATCATAGAGTTAATAAGTCATCGATTTACATTTTCCAAGGGGGGCATGCTATGCACACCAACACTAGGTGGAAATGAGTGTCAAGTGCCAAGTGTTAGTGCATTCTAAGTGCCAAATAATCCTCTATTACTTCTCTTCTACTTTATAATAACTCATCTCAAATAACTTTAATATTAAACCATGCCAAAGCATATTGAGGCATCATAATGAATGCTATACATGATAATGATCATGGCCTCTTTAGGACTACATGTCTATTCGCCCCCTTATCAAATGAGCTCCTTCTCACTTGATGCTATTTCCTTCATCCTAAGGACTCCTTAAATAGTTTTTCCTAGAGCTCTTAGGAACCCTATAGAACTTACAGGTTTTATCCACTTAGACCTTACAAAATATTGATTTTCCTTTTTAATTTTCTTTTAGATTTTAAACCCCGTATTGGGTCCAAAATCCCATTGCTTTGCTTCTATTCCCACAAAGCATTTTGTGACCAAACTCACACAAAGCCATCTCACTAGGCTTGTGGAGTACCTCCCAAGTTACACAATTCAATAATATAGTCTAGTTGTAGTAACTATAACTTGTTCAAGCTCTTGTAGTCAAGCGAGGGCTTGGTTGGGTTCCCAAGTCAAAAATTAAGTAAGGGTAGTTGTGAGGGCATGATAGCTAGGGAGGGTCAGGACATGCAAAGTAATGAAAATGCATACTAACACGTGTCGAGCAATGTCAATGTATGTTAAACTAGAGTGTTAGGGAGTGTTGGGGCATATCAAGTGATAACTAGGACAAAATGCATAGAAAGGAACAAATAAGAGTGTGTGCAAGGGAGTGTTAGCAAATTCAAATGTGCTAAGTACGAAGTGTGTTAGGAGAAGTTTAGAATCGGATTTACATGAGGCAAGAATACAGTTGTTATAAGTGGCTTGACATAGCAATTTCAGACCAAGGGAGATCACTTTGTGCTAGGCACACCATTGTTTTTCTTTTAGTTATTTTTTTTAAATGAGATGTGGCACACTTTGGCTACATGCTCATGTTTTAAACTATTTTAGATAATTGCATATTGTACATTATTGTTTATAAGTTTTGGGGCACACAGCTTGTGTCAACTTATATCTTGTGTGCCTTGTGAATCTCATGGTTCTAGCAAAATCTCAGTTAATGTTCTATTGTTTATATGAACTAAACATACATGTGAAATATTGCCTGTGTAAGCTATGTTTCTTAGTTGTTTTATGTCCATGGCTAGATCATGTGATCCTTGTCTTGGTAAATAGTTAAGTGGGACAAGTTGATATTGGACATGAGTGGCATAAGATGAGTTATAGGCAGTTCTGAGGTGAACAAGGCACAATCTACTTGTAGTAGGTACAATTGATCAAGTTGTTGGGGTTGAAGCAAGCCAATGTTTTCACATGAACTACAGTAGCCAAGGACATGATTGGGTTCCCAAGTCATGAAAAAATGAAAAGTATAGTTGTGAGGACATGAGTGCCAAGGCATCCTAGGGAATGCTAAGACGTGCCAGATAGTGTGAAGGCATGTCAAACATGATAATATGTGCCAAGTGATAAGGCATGCCAAGATGTGCAAGGGTGTGTCAATGCATGCCAAGGACCATCAAGGCAAAAAAAGGGAGAAAAAAATTAAAGTACAAGGAAATGAACACATAAGAGGGTTAATTAGTCATCAATTTACCTTTTCTAAGAGGGGCATGCTAGGCACACCAACACTAGGTGCCAATAGGTGCCAAGTGCAAAGCCTTAGTGAATTCTAAGTGCCAAGTTTTCCTTTGTTACTTCTCATATGCTTTCCAAAAATTGATCTAAAATAAATTTAATATTAAACCATTCAAAATCATACCAAGGCATCTCAACGTTTTCCATACATGCTTAGACTTTCCAAGCACCAACACGTGCCAAGCGCCAATATGTGTCAGGGACTGTTATGGATGCTATGAAGTGGAATGGCATGTTGAATAATGCTAAGGTGTGCTAGAGAGTGCTATTGCATGTTTATGAGTGTTAAGGAGTAACAGGAAAAAAAATTAAGGGAGCACTAGGTAAAAGTTCATGGAAGTTAATGAATATGAGGAATGTGTGCCGGAGACTAGTGGTAATGAGTGCTAGCTATCATGCCAAGGAGGGAGTGACAAGGTATGCTAAGAATTCGTAAGGCATGCTAGGGAATATCAAGGCATGTAAAGAAGTGCCAAAGTGTGCTAGAAGTTCTAGTGTGTGCTAATTATATGTTCCAAATAGTGCCAAGATATGCCAATACATGATAGGTGCTAAGGATGTCCAGGGTTCCAAGGTATGTCAATATGTGTCAAGAAGTGTCAAGGAAACAAAAGGAAGAACCAAGCTAAAATGTAAGGAAATTACCACATAAGAGGGTTAATAAGTCAGGACTTTATCTTTTTCAAAAGGGGCATGATAGTCACACTAATAATAGGTCCCAATACATGCCAACTAGCATTGTATGCCAAGTGCTAATGTAGGTCAATGCATTCAACCAAAGTGTCATAGGGCATGCTAGGGACTACATGCATGCTAACACATGCTATGACAGTTCCATATTGTGCTAGCGCATGCCACCATGGTACAAAGATGTTCTAGGTACAAATATTTTCCAAGACATGTGAGATGATAACAAATGTTAGTGTGTGACAAAGCATTAATTTAAGGTGTGCCCGAATTGTTGAGGAGTGTTAGGCCTTTCTCATTAATAGAATTGTTAGAGCTTGATTATGTATTAAATAATATATTTCCTATACACACTAGTGGAAATTTCTCTAAAGGGAATTTGATAGATAATAAACTTAAAAGATATGAATCATGTGTTCACTCATAGGAAAAATCTATTCGACTAGTGATTACTTGAGGGAAATGATACACACTAATTAGTTCTTAAAAAATTGACTGATTATAACCACTATGGCCTTGGAAATATCACAAAAAATACTCCACAATAATGTCCTTAAATTATTATCTTTTGAAAAAAAAATATTAACAGGCATATAATGTCATCAAAAACTCATTGGAATGATCAATAGTGATGAAAAAAATTTGACCATCACCAAAAGTACCAAAAAGAGCATTGGTGAGGCTCATTAAAATTTCTTCACTAGAAGTGTCACCAAAGAGAGAATTAGTGATGGGACTTTAACGACCCTCACCAAAAGTGTCATTGAAAATGGCTTTGGTGACGAACCTTAAAGGACCATCACTATATACACTTACAGTGATGCTTTTTTAAGGACCATCACCATATGTGACATTGGTGACGGACCTTAAAGGTCCATCACAAGCATGACCCTCACCCATGTCCTTTTTTATTGTAGTGTGAGTTCAAGATCTTCCTAATCCACCTTAGATATTTCTCCTGCTTGCTCCAAAACAATGCATTTACAAGAATAATTAGGTCATGATTAGATGCATGAGTGAAATCATGATAGTTAAAGAATAAAGTATACAAAGTGTGTTTAGCCTGTTGGCCCAACAATGTGTTATTAGATTAGTATTCTTTCTTCAATGCAATTCAGAAATTTACTTCATGAAGATGCCTAGTTTGCTTCCATTCTTGCCACAACTTAATTTGTAGATTTATTTCCTTGAAGAGTAGCTAGATGTTCTTTCTTGTTGTAAAATAGTTCTTTGATTTCTGATAGAGTAATGGTTTTAAATCACTTGTATCTCTAGGTCTAAATTCCTAAGTGTGACATATTTCACTCAGAATTACTAGAAATAACACCCTTTCGTAGGACTCAGAAGTGGATGAAATGAATAGAATGAATCTACTGTGTATATAACACTGTCACCTCCAATTTTTTACGAACCCCAGGTTGCTAAAGTAAAGTACAGTGGCCTGTCAAAGTTGCAACATTCTTGGTGAAATATCAGGGCTCACGTTATGGGAAGACTAAGTTAGTCAACAGTACTTGTTGCAACCTTTGAGGGGTTACAATCAAAAGCATCTAAATACATATGATGAAAATTCGGTATACATGAAATAGTATTATAACATACTAGTCCACAATTTTTTGGTAAGTCCCCATTTAAAACTTGCTTTAGATATTTTCCACCTTCACCTTTGGATATTGCATATGGGAATCAAGGAGGATTGAGGGAGGATCAACAAGGTATTTGTTGAGCGCTAAAATTTTTGTTGAGAAGATTAGGTAGATCCATAGATAGGTATAAGAGGCATTGTAGAAGTCACAGGAAAAATATAAGGCTAGGCATGATCAAAACAAAATCAGGAATCCATTCAAGGTGGTAGTCAGAGTATGGTTATTATTGAACAAGGAGAGGCCATAGGGTCTTAGTAAGAAATTCAAGGATTTTCGATATGGTCCCTTTGAGATATTGGAAATAGTTTTTGATAATTATTAGAGACTTATTCAACCTCCATAAATGCATATTTACTCAGTGGTGAATGTGGAGAATATGAAACTCTATGATCCTTCCATGCTAGATTAGGAAGCAGAACAATTCCTACAACTAGTAAGCTATCAAGCTATGTTCTAACAAGGCCATTAGGAGGAATATGGGTCCCATTATTTTTTACTATACCTTGTTCCATAAATGTGTAAAGTAGTCATGAGGGTTAGAGAGTGTGTAATGACCCTATACTAATACCATTTTTTTTAACAATATTTATATAATACAACTCATTGTTACATGTATATTTTTGTTTGATGAGAAAGTATTTATAATTAATAGCTCAAGTATTATCACCATAAATCATCATTGTTTTGTTTAACTATGTACTAGACCCTATTATTTCATATATGGAGATGGTATTGATTTAATAAAAAATATACTTTTGAAGGTAATCATATTGAAAATAATATTTTATCTATATTTTTATATGTATAATTGTAACATATTCAGACCATATAAAAATTATTTTGGTAAGGTGTTATTTTAACCTAGATTACATTATATATGTTACAAAATATTGCACTTTACACATTCTTATGGTTATTCCCAATATTTGATCTATGTTTCAAAGTTATTTATTAAAATGTTTGGATATATAAGGCAAGGTAATTGTTTATTTCTATATATATATTATCAGTTTATTCATTATTCCATGAACTTAGTGCATCCACCACATGTACCAACAAAATATAATAAGCTTTTAATATTTTCTACTCATGCAACTTTTACAAAGGAATTCCTTTATGGTACTTATTCCTATGTGGGATTATATTTATATCATATGTCGAATTCCTTAGATAAATCAAATGAGTTTCTAGAGTTTTCCAATCATGGGTGGGAAGACATATATACTAGCCACATATAAGTTTTATGTTATAATATAGTCTATGGTCTGGATCAAATTTCTATCAAATTTACAGTTGTTAATTAGATTATGTTTTTTTGAAATATTATTAGCCTTTCATCATTTGGCATCACTGGTTTTCATTTGCTTCCCCATTCCTCTTGTCAGACTGCCTCTAGAAGTTAGGTTTTGATATAGACCTTGAAAAACACTTGCCATTATTTCAGGTAGTCTGTTACCAGGTGTATGAATTTCCCTTCTACTTCGAAAGCTAGCCACCATTTTTTAGTTAGAAAGGGTGATAATTTACCCTCTTTCAAGATGAAACAATTACACTCAAATATCCAGTCGCTTTGAGGTTGCGTGCTTTTATTTAAAATAATCCCAGTGAATTTTAATTTTTCAGTTTGACCCTCTTATGTTGTATATTATGCACATTTAATTTAATTTATATTTTGCAAGAGATAGAAGATCTTTGATCTATAATTTCATTTACCAATTGATCAGAAGTTGTGGTCGTGACAAATTTTAGACCATTCTTGGTTAGTACCATTGCCTGGTGTAGTTATAATACACACACACACACACACACATATATTGTTCAAAATAATTCTTATTTAAGAATACTTGAATTAGTCCAATTTCACCTTTTTCGTTTTCTCTCTAGGACTTGTAGAGTTATGTACGAATGTTTCTTATTCATTTTCAGAATCCTTGTCACATAGGGTTTTTATCTGTAATATTTGAAAACGTCTGCTACTTTTGTGATAGCAATATTAATATTCATGTAATTTATTGATAATTTGTGGAAGAAAAGGGATTTTACATTCGAAAAATGATTAACATTATGAGAAGGATTCTTCCTCTTCTAGAAAAACCCTAGGGTTCAAAACCCGTCATTCAACATTTATTTATTTTAATTAAATTTTTATCTTGGATTGTATAGAAGAAATTTTTTCTCTACTATAGTTGTCTTTTTTATATTTTTTTGGTTATATTTATAGTCCTTTTGTCTCTCCACAACAACAATTTTTCTTTTTCCCTACAGACAAAAATCTAGAGTGGATCAACAACCATTTAAGGTGATTATCTTACACTACGTTTCTATACTAGGACAACAGTTCAACAATGTTTTTTTTTTCATCTATGTATTATCATTTTAATGATATAAAGGTTCTCATAATGTGTTACATGTATTCAATGGTTTGCATTTACTTTGTCTCCTTCCTTCCCTTAACATCTACAACATTTACCTTTCATAGTTTTATCACTCATAAAGTTGTGAAACATTTCTTGATAGGGTCATATAGGTCACTCACCAAATGGATAAGGTCTCCTAAGCCATTTCAATGCGGTATAGGAAAATATTATTTTTTACATTTTTTAGCCTAAGTTTCATGATCACTTCCATTTATGCCATTTCATGTAAAATTAGTCCTCATATCATGTCAGTTTTCATTCCCTACGCATTCAAACTCAAAAGGGCACATCTGTCAGCTTTTCAAATTTTCGTAGCATTTCACACAGGAAAATAATAGTTTTCGCAACGAAATTGCCTAATAGTTTTGTAGAAAATATGTCAGAGGCTTAACTAATTTCACTACGAAAATACGTTTTTTAAACCTGTCTTGTTAGAGTTGTATGAGGTGTCATTTTATGATTAGAGGAGTTAAGGTGGAGGTCATTCAAGGTTGTTGTTATAAATTTAAATGTACATAGTTGTGCTTGATGTCATCATTATCTTTTTGGCATGTATGTGTCATGATTGTAGCTTGAGCTATCAGTTAAACCATTAAATCTTACCTCAATTAGCGTTTTGTCATATTGTGATTTATACTTTCATGTGCGTCAATTTCTGGAGAGTTGATTCATCGAGCAAAGCAGGTGGCTGGCAAGTTCGAATTCTACAGGTGTCATCAGCAAGCGAGGAAGTGAACACTATAAACCATCTATGGCTACAAGAAGGAAAACAAACAAGGGCGACCATTGTCACAGGTATGAGCCCATCAAAATGAATTTACTCAAGGAAGACCCTATTTCCATGGAGGTTTTCAGAAGGACTGGCTACTTGCAGTTATGTCGCAGGTATGTCAGAGCTTGCAGGGGTTTCATTTACAGGTTTCAAAAGATTTTTCTACCAGCTTCATAGGAATAGCTTCAAAGGTTGGAATTTTGAACCTTACAGTGACACCAGAGAGCATCTCATCAGCTACAGGAATCCCTAGAGGAGGTGAACAATGGTTTAAAGGTATCAAATTCACAATGCAGGATTGAAAAGAGTTCATCAAGCAAGAACATAATGAAATTTATTTGAGAAATGCTATCCCTAGGAGATTCATGAAGGAGAATTATGAAAAACTCTTGATGGTCATTCAAAAGTATTTTACCTGTAAAGGAAGATTTCACACAGTATACTCCTATCATCTCATACTTCGTCTACATCTTGTATGTAAGAGGTGACTTGAGTTTCCTTTTTATTTATACAGAAGTCTTGGGAAAATGTTAGATAAGGTTCAAATCAAGACAGAATGAAGTGAGACATCTCTTTTTCATCATGGTATAATAAAGTTGTTAGTGTTAGAAGAGTTGAGAAGGTTAGACAGGGATTTGAATTTCTTCTTATTCATGAGTGGCTATGAAATTGATGTGGTTACTCATAAGAAAGCCTCCAAACCTAGAACTACTTCATCACCATTTTTGATAGAAGAAGTTGAAGAAGAAGATAGATCACCTCCTACAAAGCCAGTGGACATGAGAACAGAGCCTTTTCAAGAGGCTGACACACCTCAAAAAACACCTGCAAAACAGAAGTAGACAGTCAACAAACAAGGCAGCATGAGAGTCACTAGAAGCCAGATATTGGCTAAAGGAAATTTGGAGGATATCCCGCATGCAGTTGACATTGAAGAGTCACCCATTGTGCAAGTTGAAGACATTGAAGATGGAGGAAGAAAGCTGAAGAAAGGTAAGAGTTCTAAAAAACTACATTTTTTAGGTTATGGAAAGCAAAGAGACTGAGAAAATCGATGAAGCTGCCCATCCAACAAGCATCATAGATTTGTCCTCACCAGCATATGAGGAACTGGTTATCAAGCAAATAAAGGGTAAAGAGAAAATGATTGGAAAATCATAAATCGAAACCCTCAAAGAGCAGTTGAAGGAAGGAGGTAAAGAGATATCAGTTTTAAATCTAGAGGCAAAGAAACATAGAGCTAAGAAGGTTCAGTTTGAAGAAATGAGAAAATATAGGAAGAACAAGTCATAAGCGTTACAAAAACCTTGGACAATATAGAAAAGTCGATAAAATGGACTCATCCACTAAGAGGAGAGGTAAAACACATAAAAATGATAAAATTTCACTTCCAATCGAAAAACAAAGCATTAGAAGATCAAGTGGAAGATCTTCAGGAGCAGTTGGATTTGATTCAAGTGGAGTTATGAAAGAAAGGGCTGAAGATGAAAGTGGTAGAAGAGCCCATCAACCAATTGATTTTAAATGAAGATGAAACACCACAAGAGTAAAAAATTGAGATGGAATATGTTTTATGACATTCATAACATGCAAAGAACCCAAATTTTTCATCTGGAGAACAATTTTTGAAGATAATCTCGAACTCAGCAAATTCTGATTTTTTGCATAGTTTTGTAGCGTACCTCAGGCTTGAGGCTAGAAATACGTTACGAAAATTTCTGTAGGTGCATTTTTTCCTTAAAAATCAGTTTTTTCAAGTTTTATGAAGGGAGATTGACTATTTTCAAGGTTTCTTGGCATAATACAAGTGTTGTAACAACAGAGGAGTCAAAGAGATAGATGGAAAAACAAGTTTTCATACGCTACTAAAACTCGCTATGAAACTGCCTAAACTATCCTGTTTCGTAGTGAGAAGCTTTTAAAGAGTTTTGAGCATATCAACAACAAATTTTCTAGTTGGAGACATCCAGCATGTCAGTGGGACATATCAATAGAGAATCATTGCTTAAATTGAGTTTCACATAGCCAACTCATCAAGAAAAACGAGGATTAAAGTGAAGGGTTATCCACTCCTAAAATGTAGGATCATGTTCCACAGATCTAGGGGTGTTTTGAAGATGTAAAGTGGTGGTGAATTATTTTGATTTACCCTTCGAGCATGTGAAATTAATTATGTAATTGTTTCACTGATAGGATAAACAAATGTAATAAATAAGAGATAGAGTCCTATTAGGAGTTTGTTTTCTTTTAAATATAACTGTCATTTTTCTCTTTCAAGCTAGTGGTTTTAGTTATGATAGGTATCAGAGTAGAATTCGAGGACCTAGCTAGATGGGAATATCATATACATTGTAAAGAATGTATATTTATAGACTAAACATTGAAGAGCAAAGGGTTGGAGAATATTGCACCAGATTTTTTCTTGTATGTTTAATCCATTATCAGTAATACAAAGTGACATTCTACTTCCAGACCTGAGATTCTCATGAGGTTTTTTGATATGTTATTGATATGTATCTTTAGGTTAATCAATTGTAGTTTATTTTATCTCTAATTAATTATAATTCATAATATTATGCTCTGGTGAAATTATTAAGTTTTCCTATTTTATATGTATGAATTATCTTTTTTAAAAACCTCTATCTGCCTCAGCTTCCATGTGAAGAACCACTGTCACTAAGAGTATTGATGTTGACTCCATAGCCAAATGGTATCAAGCCTTTATTTTTCAACCCACAATCATACAAAAACCAGGTCGCAATTAATAGAGTTAGCCATCTAGTATTATTTCTATTGAAAATCATAAACCACCTTTGAGAGAGCCCTCTCAAACTAAAGAGGCTAATCTTCAGTTAGAACTGGTTTGAAAGAGTTACATTGAGTTGATTGATGAGTAGCCAATTAATATCAATTTTGTGATAACGTTTTGGTGCATTTGTCGGGAGCCTGAAGACATATTTTCCAAAGCTTTTATGCAAATAGTGAAGTTGAACTCTTGGAGGTAGTAGGAGCTCAGAATTTTTTCGAGCCTACAACTACTTTGGTGACTCCATTAAAATTTTTTAGGTTTAAAGGTGGCTTCGAGAAGGAGATATACAAGGAGAAATCCAGATCCTAACCCACCTACAATTGTGGATAATCCAAACACAATTTCTAGAGGCATTCAAGGCAGCTCTTCAAAATCAGGTATTCCATCATATTCAAGAGCTTTGTCCTCTGAAATTGTAAGAAGTCCTAAAGATAAGAAATTTGATGATAAGATTCAGGAAGCTTTTTTTAGGTCTGAAAGTGAAGATGAATTGACTGAGATTGTTATATACCTACAAAGACGAGGTATTGATACATCAACCCTAGTGACCAAAAAATAAATAGAAGAATTCTGGGAGGCAATTACATCGGAGTTACTGTTAGAGAGGGATTCTTTTTATAGGTTAAAGGAATTAGACCCATTTGATTTTTTTTTAAGAATAAAATCTGGTATTCCTTTACCTGACTGGAGTTCATTTGTATCTGGAATACAAAGACCAACTATACCACCTCCTAATAGTTCATATTCTACTACTGTTGTTCCTAGAAATACCACAGTCCCTGTTATCATGGCTGGAAATGTTCCACCTCCACCTCCTGCTGCACCTGCTAGATATGCTCCACCTATTCTACCAGTTGTTCTTAGTGCCCTCCCAAGTAAATACTTCTCTAGAATTAAAACGTGGAGAAGTGATGAAGAAATTACAGTTGAGGAACATGTAGACCAATTCAATGATTTCATAGACATAGAGGAGCTAGACCATGAAGATGTAAAAATGAGACTGTTTTCTCAAAGTTTCACTAGAGAGGTCAGAAAATGGTTTAAAGCCCTAGCTCGAGGAATGTAATATTCCCAAATGGGGAAATCAACAATACATGCACATGAAATCCATTTTTCAGAAATATATGCAATAATAGTTAAATGCAGCCCATGGATCCATTCATTTATACATTATAGTATCGAAATACAAAAGGATATCTGAAACAAATCATGGTCGCTTAGTTAAACAAGCCTCCCAAGCCATATTAGCCCAAAAATCATGCAAAAAGAGGGGCTGCAACCATGAATTAAAGTTGGAAAACCTTGACATCATTATTTTATTAATCCTGCAATAGCACTAGATTGTACATCAGATATAGAGCTTCTATGTGCATAAAAAGTTAGATCTATATCAGATCCATGCACTATACAGGCTCCTCTAATGAACCCCCTTGGAGTTTTCAGCAAAACACCAAGCACAAAGTGTAGATTTGAGATCTAAGACTATAGATAAACTGAAATATTTAGATCTAAAAGGTGGATCTGATGTGATATGAATAATAATATGACCTCCTCCAATATATCTCCAAAGTGAAGGGCAGATCCCCAACACTCAGAAAATCACCTCACCAATGGTGTGTTGTGTTACACCATTTTTTGGTCATCTAACCTATTATCATTAGATGGACCCAAGTACACCATGTAAGACCAATTTTACCCTAAGTAAAATTGCCTTCACTATGTTAAATAACTTAATAAACCACATTTATTAGGTTGTTTATGGTCTGAACAGGAAACCCCAAAAGGAAATATTAAACAAACCTATATTTGTTTGATTTTCCTCATGGAATAATTAATTAACCATAATTTAATTATTATTCCCAGTCATGTTTAACCAAAAAACAAAGAAATTAATTAGATAAACCTTTATTTATCTTATTATTTTCTAGGAATAATTATTTAAATCTTATTTAGATAATATTCCTTGTTAAATATGACCAAATCACCCAAAAATAATTAAATAAATCATTATTTATTTGATTATCTTCTAACCGCTTCCTTAAAAAGATAAATAAATCATTTATTTATTTATTTTTGACAAATTAAGGGATTTGACCCAAGTCAAATACCTTTTCCCTCCAACAAATATAATAAAATATTCCATAAAAAGTGGATCTAGATCTGGTTAACCCATGCACCAAGATCTAGAATGACCCAATATTTTGTTATAAATAGGAGGGTGTTTCCTACCATTCTTCACCTTTTGTTGCCTATTAGATCACTCTGGATCTATACACTTGGTCACCATTTTCTGCCATTTGCTGTGTGAGCTCCCTTTGAGTTCCATTCTTTGTGTGGGTTTTCTACACCAACAAGAGAGAGAAATCTTAGATCTGAAGTGCCGAGGACTTCCAAGAACCCATCCCACTGAGGAGAATTGGATACACCTTCTTGTTTTCCTCCCAGGTGCCCCATTAATATAAAAATTCTTTCAAAAATTGTTCTTGTCTTGTCTATTGGTATATGGAGCAAACCCTTACTTTTTTCTGCTTAATGTCTTTCCATGCATAGATCTGGTTTTTGCAGCTCTTTTATGTCTAACTAACCGCAGATCTGAAGATATTGGCAGCCACTATTGTTGTTAGGGCTATTAGTTATGCGTAGCTAAAGTGGTCCTTTTTCGTACACTTCGATGAAGGATTCATACTAACAAATGGCGACTCCACACGGGTTTTAAATTACGACCGCTGTCGTTTTTCATATTCCTGCATATCCAGCTACTTCAGACCCTAGGGTTTCTTTTCAGTTGTTTATTTTTCCTATTTTTATGTTGTTTTTCTCACATAAAACCCTAAAACATTAAAATTTTTAACTTCCGTGTGTTTCTGGCCATATTGCGCAGGTAAGCGGCATCAGCCGCAACTGAGACGACAAATTTTCTGAAAATCTGCTGCCGAGACAACCGGAATGGGAGGTCGCGCTTTTCAGCCCAAAAACTGCAAGCTGGACCTCCAAGTCGCACTTTTCAGCCTCTTTTCTGCGACCTGCACTGAAAACAGGTCAGAACCTGCGACCTACCAATTTTTCAGTTGTTTTTCTGCAATTTTTCTAGGTTTTGCTGAAGCTTCTGTCAGGGTTTTCCAACCTCTGTCTCAGCCTGCTTTGACCTAGTTCTGATCTGTTTTTACTCATCTAAGTGGAAACCTAGCCCCCTAGGGCTTCAATACCCTCCACTTTTTGTGGAAGAGTTTTAGCTGTTTCAGCCGTCTGTTTTTCAGAGTTTCAGCCTTCCCTTTTTCAGATCTGAAACCTCCTCCTCAGATCCCTTTAAATCAACCTTTCTTCCTTTCAAATCACCTCTTGTCGTTTTGTTTGGACCTCTTTTTAGGACCTCCTCCCTGTCCTTTCCGCTTTTTGCTGATTTCCTCCCTTTTTCCAGCCACCTTGCCTCTGTCTCTTGGCTGTGATCTGCACCTCTTTTCAGCAGCTTTATCCTTTAGATCCCTATCCCTCCCGACCTTAGATCTATTGGCCTCTTTTCAGTGTGTTTTGACTAGATTTTTTCCCTTTTTTTAGACTAGTTTTGAGGGACCCGCCTTCTTGGGTTAGATAGATGCAATAGTAGCTATTAATTTTCTGTTATTTCAGCATTATATACTGTTCTCTGCAGATTTATTTTCAATTACGCAGCACACTTTTTTCTTGCTCTCAAAACGAAAAGGGTTTAAAAATTAAAATTAACGCATGCCACACACTCACCCTAAGCGAAGAAGAGCCTGGTTTACACCGCCAGGAAAAGACTTTAAAATCAATTGACACTGCACCTATCTGCCCTTGTTTCGACATTGTAATCACTTGATTCTGCACCTCCTTGCCCTTGTGGTCGTTCTTCTTCCCCTTGTGCCGTGTTTGTGTTGTCATCATTGCGCCCCCAAGGTGCACTTCCCGGAGACTTCTTGGCCTTCACCCTCAGTTTCCGGTCGATCGACCTGCTCCGTCCCGCCGTCGTCGAGCCAGTCCTCCTCCGAGTCCACACTCTGACTCCTCTTCTGATTCATTGGGTTCTCCTTCTCCTCCTGGTTCTCCCTCTGTCACCTTCACTATGTCTGGTCCAGGGCCTAATATTAGCAGTGCTCTAGGCCCTAATGCCGGAACTACTACTAGCGGAACCGCCACAGGAACTACCTCGGCCATACCCTTGCTGTCGTACATTGCAGGCCTCAGCCTCCCCGATTTCAATCAGTTGATCAATGACCCTATCCGCCACGATGTTGGTTGGCCTGCTATGCCAACCAAGCTCCCCTCCGACATCCCTAAGTTCGAAGGCCTTGCTAGAGAAGATCCAACCAATCATGTCTGATCTTTCCACATGTGGTGTTCCTCCAATTCCATCACCGATGACTCCATCCGTCTTCGATTGTTCCAACGCACACTTACCGGCGAAGCTTCTAAATGGTATGTCGACCAAGCCACCTCTTCCCATACCACCTTTGCGACCATTGCTCAAGCCTTTTTATCTTACTTCCAGCTCCCTCTCCAATACGATACTGGTACAGAGTTCTTGACTTCCTTCAAGAAAACATATTCGACCCGCCTTTCTACCCATGTTTAGGAATGGCAACGAAGATGAAGCTTATGTCGAGCTCCCCCCTTCGAAGATTGGATCTATATGGACTGGTTCCTTCAATCTCTCTTAGCTCCCATTGGAAAATATGTCGCCTCCCATTTCCCTCAAACCGAAGAAGCCGCCCTCCAAATAGCCTTGAAATATGACCTGATCTATGCTCAGTCTGGTTATGTTTATACCATCCTTCCTGACCTCCCCAGGCCTGGTGGTGCTAGCGCTCCGGGGGCATCTCATTCTGCCGACGGTATCATTGGAGCCCTTTCCCATCCGTATGCTCAACCTCCTATGGGCTACGGTCTCCCTCACGGAGGGGCCAGTACCTCTAGCACTCTTCCCCCTCCCAGTAGCATGTATCCAGGATACGGCATGCCTCCTCCTTTTTCCCAACCTCCTTCTTACCTCAATGTTGCCCACCCTAACCATTACCCTTATTCGCAGCTTGGTACGCCAGCTCCTCCAGCATATGCGCTTCCACCTCCCTTGCCTCCTCAACCCCAGCAACAGCACCTACAGCCCCCTCCAGGGAAAGTATTTGCATAGCAGGGCGCGACTAATTCCCCTTCTTCTCAAAGAATGCGGAGAGGCAATCCAAATAAATCTTCCCCTGGTACTCGTGGACCCAATCCTCAAAGTTTTGACCCTAACACTGCTAACCAGCAACAAGGAACTTAGCCCAAGCCAGACAGGCCTCTTCGCACCAACAAGCCTTGTTCATGTTGCGGTGTTTACGGTCATTAGACCCATGATTGTCCCCTTTTACCATAGATGCGGCAGATGTGGGAGGCTCAGGCCACATTGCAAGGACAACAAGCCTCCCCTCACGCTCCCCCTAATGTGGCCACTACTCAACCAGCTGTGTTTACTGATCCTTTCCCTCAGCAAGGATTCGTGGCTACCCAACCACCTGATGGTCGGGTCACCACTCCACCTTCCATTTCTGGTTCCTCCGATTACCAGATCCTCATGATGAACTCTGATCCATCCCCAACCGTCGACCTTCACCTTCAAACTCGGTCTTGCCAGTACCCCAAGCCTCCCGCTCAGTCTGCCCCCGAGTCCTCTTCTTCCGGTTCTACGAAGCCTCTTTCGACATCCAATGGCCCCTTAAATATGCCTCAACCCAAAGTTGAGGTCCATCCAAAGATTCCTATGGGACCATTACGTCGAAATGCTGCTTCTAGTCGAGTTGCTCATTCGTATAGCATAGTAGATGATTTGGCGCAATCTCCTGCTGCAATTTCAACACTGGAACTCCTCCAGTCGTTCCCTTCCCAAAAGAAGGCTCTACTCTCTACCATGGGTGCTGTAGATCCTGCTGATGACCAAATGATTGTTTTCGACGCCCATCAATTAGACCATCCTCCTCTCCCTGCTTCCGTCGCCTTCCAAATCCCAGTCAAAATCCGGAATGCCAACGTTTCTCGGTGTATAATTGATGAGGGGGCATCCACCTGTGTGATGTCCGCTTCGGTTTGGAAGCAACTCGGATCCCCTGAGTTGGCCCCTTCCACGATCACCCTTCGAGCGTGGGACGGCTACGCCTCCCAGCCCATTGGCCTGTTTCGTAATTGTCCTATCACCCTTGCAGGTAAGACTGTTTGCATTGACGTCGAAGTCATCAACGCCCCACTAGACTACAACATTCTATTGGGCCGAAGCTACACCTATGCTATGTCTGCTGTCCCATCCGCGGTTTTCTGCAAGATGTCTTTCCCTCATAATGGAAAGATAGTCACCATTGACTAGTTGACATATCATGAGCCAAAATCTCAGACCTCACCTGAGATGACGATCTCTTTTGTAGCTAACAAGCAAACCGTCGATTCCTTGACCAGTGTCTCCCCAGTGTCTACAAAGATTCCTCCCTGCTTGGAACTTTTTCCGGTCTCCCCCCTCCTCCTATCACTGATCCCAGCTTATCGAATGTTTGCATGATGCAATCGTCTCAGGCTACCCTTAAGCGGCTTGCTTCGGCTAGTCAGCAACCTCAACCTCGCCCTCCGCAACCCGCTCATAGCCATTCCTCTTAGCCAGCCAGACCCCCTCCTTCTGGCCCTTCTCCTACAGCTGGTATCCCTGAACCCCTTTATCTTCCTGGATCAGTTCCCCTAGGCCTTAACTATCTCGGAGCCGTCCCTCCTGGTCATTACCCTGCTGGTCAGATACCTTTCCTGGCTCCCCCTCCCGGAGTCTATTCTGTCCCCGTCATGACCACCCTCTCTCTCCCTAACTTGACCTTGGGCATACCCGTCTGGTACCTCGACCCTCCAACTGCTACCCCTCCTGGTCATCCCAAACCCTACATGGCTTTGACCCCGGTCCAACCAGTCCCCCTTGCTTCCTCCGTTACCACCGGGCCCCCAGCACCTCCACAGGACCTTTCTCCTGTCGTGACGGCTCCCGGGAAGAAAGGTAAAACTCGCAAGGGGGCACCCAAAGACAAGACTACCCCGACTGAACCGGCCCCTCCTCCACCTGCAAAGCCCTGCGCCTTGTGTGATGTCGTCGGTCACGCCACTCATGCTTCTCCTGAATTGCCCCGTATTCAACCCATGGTTAAAGTCGCGTTCCCTGAGTCTACGGTCCCTGAAGCCTCCATTCCTTCTTCGTTCGTAACCAAGAACCCCAAGACTCTCCGCACCAACAAACCATGTGCTTTGTGTGGTGTCCATGGCCATTACTCCCACCATTGTCCTCACCTGACGCATTATCGTGCCTCTTTAGAGGTAGTCCGAGAGTATGAGGTTGAACAAAATAAATCCGCCTCTCCCATACTCGTGCAGTATGCTACGGGCCAGCCTGAGGATCCCCCCGCTCCCATCGACATTCTCCCCCCTGATGTTCAGATGACAGAGTCTACTACGACCATTCTTTACCTATCCTCCTATGCGCAACCCTTGGAGCCCAGTCCCCCTGCACCCTCCCCTTTTGTTTCGCCTAATCCCCTCTTTTCTACCCATACACAAGATCACTCCACCCGTGTCTCTGTTGACCTCCGCAGCCTGAGTCCTCGCCACACTTCCGATAGCCCTCATATACCACCCTCTAGTTTGTATATGAGTCATCGTCATCCTGCCCCTTGCACTCCCTCCTGCAGTTGCCGCTCGATGTCTTCTGTCCACTCACGCTGCTGTCATTCTATCTCCTCCCCCCATTTGTTGTCTTGTGACACCATTCTGCAGGACCTCCCGTCCCCACCCTTTATCGATTATGCCAATGGTGCAAGTCGTTACTCCCGGAATCTAGCCTCGGCAGGTTGGGCCATTTTCACCCCCTTGCATGCCCTTGTCCTCTCTAATGGGGTCTACATTGGTACTGCCACCAACAATCAGGCTGAATATGATGCAGTGCGTGGTCTCTTAGCCAATGCCCTCTTTCATCGCATCCTCCATCTGCATGTTCGTTTGGATTCCCTACTTCTTGTCATGCAACTAAATGGTGTTTATCGTGTGCATAACCCTGTGCTGTTTAGACGATATTTACAAGTGAAACTCTTGATACGTGAATTTGAAACCATAACTTTCAACCATGTACCTCGAGAAAAAAATCACTATGTAGATAGTATTGCAAACCATGTTCTAGATTGGCATTTATCACACGCATTTCATACAAGACAATAACATTCATAATCATTAGAAACGATGCATATCCATAATATGTGTCGCAAAACATGTGTTTAGAGTCCATCTACTCTGATACATATGACATGCCCATAGCATGTTACAAAAAACTCAAAACTGGGGGCACCACCTGCCCCTACATACACACTAGGGGGCACCACATGCCCCACACCTACTCACTATCTGGCGGATCCCGAGCCAATGGCTCTGCCCCTGCAGCCCGTAGATCACGAATGCCTTGACCGGCCATCGCCATGCGCCGCATGACACCTCGCCATTCTGAGGGAAGACCAATGCATGCCTCCACGTACTGGTCGTCTAAGTATTGCCACCCGTGCTCTGAAACTCCGGTCAGCAATGTCTCACATCTACGACGGATGTCCTCCAGAAGGATGGCCATATCCTCATTGCGCGCTGCTCTCGACCCACTCAGCCTTGTAGCTCCAGAGGCTACTGGGCGCCCCATATATCCGGCCAGTTTTACCGGAGCTATATCTGAATACCAAAAGTACATGAATCAGTACCATATCTACTATTCAAAAACTTTAACGTGCCCATACAAGAATAGTTACTTATCACTTACCATCGGGCCCCCATACTTGACCAGGTGGAAGTGGTAGGTCCGGATCCCCGCAATAACTCATCCCACTATAGGGATAGTCATCTATGTATAACGGCATCTGATCCCAATGGGCAAAGAACTCAGGTCGAAACACTCGCCCGACCACCCCTCCTCCTCCTCTGCACAGTAGCCGCCCCCACCGGCGCATCCTGGGCTCTCTCGGGCCCCCATCTGGAAGCTGTATACGAGGATGCAAGGTTGGGATCTTCTCAAAGAAGAAGGCGCACAATAAAGTCCCATACGAGCAATCGTGGTTCACTTGCCGCTTGCAGAGCGACAACTGTCGTTTTAGCAACACCAGCATCATTTGGGCCCACCCACAGTAGGTACCACTCAACACACTATCCACAATCATCATCTGCCCCCCAGTGATGTGATGGAGCGCCTGGTTGCCCAGGATATGGAGCACAGCTGCGGCCACTGCACGGGTCTCTAGTCTCTCTAGATCCCCGATCAGTATCCCGTGAGTTCCCTTGACTTGGAGACCCGGTCGACAATGTCACTCCACAAACTCCATGATATGCCACCCCTGCGATAATACTGGCTGTGTGTTTCCCACCATCCCCCGTGGCGGGAGACCCGTCAGGAAATACACATCCTGGACTGTCAGTTCGATCCTATGCCCCTGCACTACAAAGACCTCTTGCTCTGTATCCCAGTAACTGATAATCCGGGCCAACAAAGGCTCTCCCGCTCTCATCAAAGGGTTCTCCAAAAACTTTAGAACCCCAAACCTGGCCAATACACGACAGACACCCTGATCTGCCTAGATCTCTGCCCGTAATGTACCCAGGTCTCTCTCTCTCCAGTTAACCCGTATATCTACCATATCTGCACAAAAACGTCATTTTTGTCAGCATACAGATCGGGAATACCATAACCAAACACAAAAACCCAACTCTCAGCCATAAAACAGCACTAAAACCCCTTCATCTCCCAAGTCGCAGTTTTCTGCCCAATTCTGGGACAAGTCGCTCTTTTTTCCCTGAAACCTGCTTCCCAGGTCGCACTTTTTGGCCCAAAATGTGCGACCCGGCCGTAGAGATGAAGGAGGGTCTGTTTCTGGGATTTTTCACCCTAAACTGAACTTTCAATCCACCAAAATGAAAGAGTAGGGTTAGGCCTCTTACCTGCAACTAACGGATCTCAATTCCAACGGTCGGTTTGTCCGCTACGCTCGCCGCAAGATTTAGGGCCTTCTCTCCTCTCTACATTCACCACAGCAACAATAGCAAATGAGTGAATTTGGAGGGAAAACTGCCTTATTAAAAGAGAACCCATGTTTCTTCTTTCGACTGCTGCGACCATACCGTGGCCCCGTTTGACAAACCGTCTGCACCGTTGGAAAGCTCTCACCGAGCCCTCAAATGGGTATCTGTTAGTTTTTTGTGATTTGATACTTCACCAGGACACATTTTGTCCAAGAAGGGTCACTTCACCTCTCCTTAAAATCGCATTTCTTCACTTACGACACTTGTACTTAGGGCACCATTTTTCCTCCTTACTTGTCTTTGTTCGTGTCGATTTTCGTCATGAGTTACCATCTTGTACTCATGTTTTCATGGTCCCCCATTGGGCCTTTACTGTGTGGCAGCACCATCAAGTCGCCCTTGTTTAGAGCATCCAAGTTGAGTCATCATCGCATTCATGGAGTCTATCCCGAGTCCCTTTGTACCCCAATATAGCCCTCCATCCTTCATTGCTTGGTCTCTCTCTTGTGTCGCACATTATGACCTTCAGTCCCACTGTCCCCTATCCCTTATGATATTGTGTCAGTCGCTGCCATGTCATTCATGCCCTTTATGCTCTAACAAGGGAAGTCATCCATTCGCTACTCAGTCCTTTCCATTTCACCATCATCGTTAGTGTCAGTCTGTCCGTCGCTCTACTGTTTTCTCTCATGCCTTAGTTGGGGACATCTCACTCCCTCAACTATGGCAGACTTCCTTCTGTCGACATTAGTACTTTCATTCCAGAAGCCAGGTCTAGAGGGCGGTGTACCTTGGTTCTAGCTTCCACTCTTGTTCGGTGCCTCGGATCAGGCCAAGGGATCTCTCATTTCCCTTTGACTTGATTTTTTCTCCAGCTCCTTTCAGCATGATCGAGATTCGTATACTTGATGGTCCAGTGATCCAGCAGCAGCTCTTGATGATTCCCGGGTGTGTGTGAGATGTCTCAACCCTCATGAGGGGGTGGCCCTGTAGGTAGCCCCCCACATGCCCGGATGACCTCTTCCTTGCAGCCTTCGATGCAGCTCCAAATATTTGATGATGTTGGCCTTAGCCACTTGCAGCGCCTCTTTGATTTGCATGTATCAGTCAGATTTTGTGAGCCCTTCCCCATTCACAGGGGGCATTTGGGTTGTATTTGTATCTCATGTACTCAGATATTATTGTATCAGTCCTGGCTGTTATCCCAGGCACAACATGTATGTGGGATTCCTCATTGTATTTTTATCTAGCTCATGATTATGCCAGCTGTACTTTATGGTTCGGTCCCTTGTTTACTGGACACACTATTCTTTTGTACTTTGTCTCGGCGGGCATAGGTATGCCTCCCCCGCCGCCTTTAGCACAGGTACCCTCTCATAAAAAGAGACTTGTTGCACTTGCAAGTCTCGTCTCCTCAGGGTCTAGTTCTTCAGCACATTAGTCTACCTTACATTTCTCTCTCTGACTTCCCTTTTGATGTCTGGTGATTGAGTTCTTACAACGTACTTCGATCATACGATTTGCTCCTAACACTCGCACGCTGGGGGGCAATCTGTTACACCATTTTTTGGTCATCTAACCTAGTATCATTAGATGGACCCAAGTACACCATGTAAGACCAATTTTACCCTAAGTAAAATTGCTTTCACTATGTAAAATAACTTAATAAACCACATTTATTAGGTTGTTTATGGTCCAAACAGGAAACCCCAAAAAGAAATATTAAACAAACCTATATTTGTTTGATTTTCCTCATGGAATAATTAATTAAACCATAATTTAATTATTATTCCTAGTCATGTTTAACCCAAAAACAAAGAAATTAATTAGATAAATCTTTATTTATCTTATTATTTTCCAGGAATAATTATTTAAATCTTATTTAGATAATATTCCTTATTAAATATGACCAAATCACCCACAAATAATTAAATAAATCATTATTTATTTGATTATCTTTCAACCACTTCCTTAAAAAGATAAATAAATCATTTATTTATTTATTTTTGACAAATAAAGGGATTTGACCCAAGTCAAATACTTATTCCCTCCAACAAATATAATAAAATGTTCCATAAAAGGTGGATCTAGATTTGGTTAACATTATTTTAATCATGCACCAAGATCTAGAATGACCCAATATTTTGCTATAAATAGCAGGGTTTTTCCTACCATTCTTCAGCTTTTGTTGCCTATTAGATCACTCTGGATCTATACACTTGGTCACATTTTTCCATTATTTTCTGTGTGAGCTCCCTTTGAGATCTATTCTTTGCATTGGGTTTTCTACACCAGCAAGAGAGAGAGATCTTAGATCTAAAGTGCTGAGGACTTCCAAGAACCCATCCCACTGAGGAGAATTGGATACGCCTTCTTGTTTTCCTCCCCGGTGCCCTTAATACAAAAATTCTTTCAAAAATTTTTCTTGTCTTGTCTATTGGTATATGGAGCAAACCCTTATTTTTACTGCTTAATGTCTTTCCATGCATAGATCTGTTTTTTTGCAGCTCTTTTCTTGATCAACTAACTGCAGATCTGAAGATATTGGTAGCCAATTTTGTTGTTAGGGCTATTAGTTATGCGTAGCTAAAGTGGTCCTTTTTCGTACACTTCGACAAAGGATTCATACTAACATGTTGAACCACCCTGTAGCTACTCCTTCAGAAATTACGCAGATCTGGATCTATACTATGTTGTAGGGATCAAAATGTAGTTGGCATGATGCCAATATCTAGAAACGAGGCTAAATTCCTTCAATTTTGTCCTCCCAATGGAGTAGAAACCTTCTCCACTGAAAATGAGCACTGAAATGGCCTAGATATGAAGATCTAGTCTCCACTTGCTACAGCTTACTGAAACAACCAAACCCTCAACAGGATCTGTGTTGTCAAAGAAAGGTGAAGCTTGGCCTTAAGCTAGATAGTGGAAAATATGGTGCAAGGCTCCTCCAAGAGCTCCTCAATGGAAGAGGTGGGATTCCCGATCAGGAACACCCTATGCTAAACAACACTCTATCTTAGCTAAATAGCAAGAGAAAGAAATATGTCTAAACAGACCATATATTCATAAATTCATAATCATAAGCTAACCCCATATGGCTTTGATCCTCTTCCTTATAAACAATATGAGCCTTCTCACCTTGGGTCCCACTCATTAAGGTTTCCATCTTTATGCAGTTAATATCCCTCCAAAACTACGTTGTCCCATCATCAATGCCACTCCTCCATAATAGTGTTGTTGGATTTGGTCAAAATTGACTTAATCTCCATGCAATTCCTCCTTCTATACTCAAGGTGGCTTTGTTCTAACTATCTAGAATGATCCATATTCCCACTGGGTTATCCCTATTAATGTTCCACTTCCTTCATACTAGCTTTGTTGACGTGGTCAAACTTGACCTCATTGTTGGGAAAAATACTGAGACGGGGGGGGTGAATCAGTATTTACTGCATAATAAAATCTTTTTGCTTTTTCATTCCTTAAAACCCATACGCTACTTTCCTTCAGTAAACTAGCGTATATACGCAGATCCCCTTTATGAAACTAGCGTATACACAGAGATCTAGATATGTCATTAAATCTTCACTTCTATTATTCCATCATTCATTCATCAGATGTTTAATAAATAGTAAACATGTGCAGTAAGAACAGAATAAACCATCACACAAAGCATCACACATGAACACCGGGATTTTTAGGTGGAAACCCAAATCGGGAGAAAACCACCGCTGCAGTTGCTCAGCCTTCAATATTTTATTATAGAGAAAACATATTACAACATATGTGCTGGCGCAGACTTGACCAGCACGCAGGCACCCACCTGCGCTCGTTTACCAGCCTCTCCTGGAAGGGAGCTCCAACCCCCTGACTCGTTTACCGGCCTCTCCTGGAAGGGAGCTACGACCCCCCGATCTCGTTTACCAGCCTCACCTGGAAGGGAGCTACGACCCCCTGACTGAAGGCTACAACCTTCAGCACCACCTTGGACCACGTTTCATCAATTTTCACACTGGATCCAACCACTTCAATAGAACAACACTTGCAGGCCATATTTCATCATATTTTCATACTGGACCCTTTCCATACTTTTAAGCACAAACATACGTCACCAACAGATACATATCAACATAGATCAGATAGCAGAAACACAGCAGAACAGATCAGATATTTCATACCCTTTGCTTCAGCAAACCCTAGTTTGCATACGCGCTTTCACTTCACTGATGTCGCGTATATACGCGCTTCCGTCCACACAAACCAGCGTATACCTTAGTGTATATTTTATTGCGCATACGCTCTTTCTCTTCGCTGAAGCCGCGTATATACACGCTTCCTCCGCGGCGAAGTAGCGTATAGATCTTCAATGATTACAGAGCTGCATACTTCATCAGATCAGATGTTCAATTCAGATTTACCCTTTTCACTTCAGTCAGATGTTCACCTAGATGTTCGCCTCATCACAGATCTAGGCCTTCCATAAGCAGATCTAGCAGATACAAGTGCATTTCAGATCTAGATCCCCTTCTTCATCATTGGTGAATCATACCTTCAGATTTGTCTTCAAGTGTAACCCTTCCATTCAGATCTACTTCAGAGAGAAGTATTCATTCAAGCTCAGACATCTTGCACCCACACTCATGATTTGCACAATGAATTTCTTCTCCTTATATAGGTTTATCCTTTTCAATACCATGAGCCCCTTTTTTCAATACCATGGGCCAAAACAATACCATGAGCCCAAAACTACCTGGACGGGGTCAATTAGGCGGATCATTACCCAATACAATGGGTCAATACCATGGTGGTTACCCTTGGTTTTGCACTTTTTGAGCACTTTAGCCCATACGCGACTTGGCACGTTCTTTTCCGCGTGCATACGCGACTTCCCCTAGTCCAATCCGCGTATACCAAGAGACATACTCTTTTTCATCATACTTTGAGTACATTCTAAAATCCTTTCTTCATAGTCTTCTGTACACACTGTAGAAACATCATATTTTCTTCATCAGGAACATATTCTCTCAAGCACAACTTCATCAAGTAAGTTGTCATCATCTTCATCAAGTGGGTTGCCTTTCAAGGACAACACTTAGAACAATGTTACCGATGAAATAGGTAACCGCACAGATTTACATCATTTACTAAGTCCATCAAGTCAAACATAACTTCATCAGGTGAATTGCCATCAAGGACAACACATGTCAACAGTTAAATGTCTTCATCTTCATTCAGTGGGTTGCCATCAAGGACAACACTCTGCATCATATTTCCAACAATCTCCCCCTTTGGACTTGATGGCAACCATGATGGTGTTTGGTTACCACAACAGATAGATACATTAAGAATACAATGACACCATGTCATTCTCCCTATTTTCCATGTCACTCTCTCCATTTTTGGCATCATCCAAACACCATGTTACTCTCCCCCTTTGACATCAAGGGCAAAGGGCACATCATTATCTTCATTCAAACACCATGTCATTCTCCCCCTTTGACATCAAGGGCAAAGGACAAAACCAGCAGATCAAAACCAACACACTCTCCCCCTTTGACATCAAGGGCAACGGGCGGATCAAAACCAACACACTCACCCCCTTTTCTCCTCATGTAGAAGAAGCGTTCTGTAGATCTGATGTATACTAAAGTGACCAAACTCCCCCTGAGTTCATGCTGAATCTTCAAACATATTTGTCAATGAAGTACATGACTCTATGAACTTCCTATCACCAAAGACTCATACTTACATCAATTATCCATCCAAGTGGATTTACATATGAGACTCAACTACCCAACCAAGTGGGTTTACAAAAAATGACTCAGCTACCCAACCAAGTGGGTTTGCAAAATTGACAAGTCCTTACATGACTGAATATTACAATTTTACAACATGGGTCTCAACCAGACCTTTTCATCAAAGTACAAATATGAATTTTCATAATTAATACCAAAAAGACCTCAAGAGAGATCATATATTAGAACCACCATAATGCCAGCAATGCATTATACTCAGCAAAACTAATGCTCCCCCTGAAACTGTGCAACCAAGCAATCTTTCCAAAGACTAAGGCTCCCCCTTAGTTTGTGCATCCTGAAAACTTTCATCAACAAATCATCAAGGCATCTTCATCAAAACATTAGAAACAGAATTATGAGAACTGGAACACCACCAGACATACCAAACATTATCAGAGATACCAAGCAGCACTGCAGCTGTGCTGAAGAGAGCTAAACCAACCAAAAATTTCCAGCAACCAAACATACGCGGTTTTCTATGCATGAACTCGCGTATATACGCGACTGTGTTTCAGGAAACCCGCGTATCCCAAGCCATCTTCTAAATTTCAACCAGATCTGATTCTTTGTGAGGTAATGACAGTGTTCAGCTTCTTTCTGAGATATTTGAAAGCTTCCTTGGACTACAGATGGATAGAAAAATTTAGTTGTGTCTTCAAGCATTATCCAATGGTGGTATCATAAGCACATTAGTATCCAAGTCTTCAGATTCTTTGCAACATCAATACATTCTTTCCATACCAGAACAGCATCTTCACATAAGTGTCAAGCAATCATCCATGTGGTCCAACATCACCATGATATCTAAGATTTAACATGAAGTACCATATGTAGGTAAAAGATCTTAACCATAGTAACAAGCTCTGCATGAACTAGACTTCCAATTTCATCCAACAGATAAACTCCAGCAAGAGGTAAACACAACTCATTCAACGTCTCATAAACCATGTATCAAGCCATCATCATTTGAGCATGAGTATCACAATAACCAAAGAATAAGCAGTCATAATGCAATCATTAGTATTCAACCTGCTGCTCCCCCTAAACCAGTGCTCTTCCTTAACTTGTGCAATCTGAAACACCTTCAACAGCAAGTCATCAGCAACAATCTCTGCATGATCTGTCCTTGTCTCTGAATTATAAGACTTTCATCTCAGTAACGAATACTCAAGCAAACAGGACTCCTCCATAGTCTTCAACATAAGAAACCATGTATCATAACATCATTATTTAGAACTGATAAATTAAGCTGATACAGAGTCAAAACTTCAGTTATTATTAGTCAGACTGATGCTCCCCCTGGACCTCTGCTCCAGATCTTAAGCTATCAGATAAATTCTCTTGTCATCAATGCATACGCGGCTGTGTCAGCTAGAACTCGCGTGTATACGCGACTTTGTTTCATAGAACCCGCGTATAGAAAGTGAAATATAGAAAATTTCACACTTTCATCTTCTCATTGCTCCACCTGTGACGATACATTACTAGATCTCATAATGTATCTCACATCATTCCTGCAGTCAATCAGAGAAGTAAGCTTCAGAAGCGGATGACTGCAGTAGGGTCAGAATTCCCTACGTTTCTGATCGGTCCTCCTTCTTTTTCCAAATTTGCTTGAACTTTCTATTTGAGTGCTGGAAGTTATCCACTTTCCCAGATCTGTTCATCCTGCATTCCTTTTCTACATGTCCATACTTATTACAAGCATAACATCTCATGTGGTCAGGAAAATAAGCATAAGAATCATAAAGAGTATTTCTAATCTTCCTCCTTTTGCAATCAGCTGCTTTATGTCCATACATGTTACATGAGAAACAATATCCTCTGAAGAGACTAGAGTACCTTTCTGAGTAGGATCTGTTTGTTTGTGGCTGAAACAATCTACTTATGCAATTTGTTGCAACATGCCCATAGTTATGACATCTAAAGCATTCAACATTATTGAATGATTTCCTTTGAGTATTCATGACTGTTGGTTGACCTTTTGTTTCTTTCAACACTTCAGGTTTTGCATTGTCTTCCTTTGAATCATTAGCATTCCCTTGTGAACTAGATTCACCTTTAATGGTTTCATGGAAACCAAGACCATGTTTGATAGCAGGAGACCTTTGATTACTCAGAATATCGTCCAAGATATTAGTACTATCATGAGACCTCAAAAGTTCAATCTTTTCTTCTAATTTACTTTTGAGAATGTTTACCTCAACCTCCAAGGCTTGGCATTGCTTTGTCATGCTTTCTTCTTTCCTTCTTCCATCTTCTACTTGATCCTTTAGATTTAGGATTTCTTCTTTCAACCAATTTTCGTTGTCTTCACATGTTTGCTGCAGCTCTTCATTCTTCTTGTTTGATGCTATGAGATCTTCTTTGAGGGAGACAATTTCTGCTTCAAGTCTTGCATTCTTCTTATTTGATTTATCCAAGTCTTCTTTGAGGGACACGATTTCTGCTTCAAGTCCTTCCTTATCAAATGATGGTAGATGTTCCTCACTCTTCTTACTTGATGCTTCAAGTTTTTCTTGTAGAGAGATGATTCCAGCTTCAAGACCTTCATTCTTCCTTTTTTATTTTTCCAGATCTGTTTTTAGAGAAACGTTTTCTGCTTCAAGTCCTTCATTCTTCTCATTTGATTCTTCAAGTTCTTCTTGCAGAGAGATGATTCCAGCTTGATATCCTTTACTTCGATTGTATACATCATCGAACATCCTTTTCAGTCTAAAACACAAAGCTTTGGAGGCAGCGTCCTTCTCATTAAATATTCTTTGTTGATCTTTGATAACTTCTTTTAAATCCTCAACATCATTGCTTGCACAGATAAGATTACAAGGATCACTGTCAACTTCTGCTGTACTGGTTTTCTGAGACATCTCCTTACCTTGAGTATTTTGCTTCTTTTCCATGAGTACTTGTAGAGCTTGGTCAGAATCTTTTTCGGCTTCTTCTAGGTCGATAGCATATTCTTCACTATTGTTTGTACCACTAAGATCTTTCAAAGGATGATCCCAATCACTATCAGATTCATCTCCTTTGATTTCTGGTATCCATGTTCTCTGAAATATCTCCTTTCTTCGAATAGGCTTCTTCTTTTGCTTCTTTCCCATTGCGACGGATCTCCTTCAAGCGATCAAGCTTCTGCAGAAGGACCACCCTCTGATACCAATTGTTGGGAAAAATACTGAGAGGGGGGGGTGAATCAGTATTTACTGCATAATCAAATCTTTTTACTTTTTCATTCCTTAAAACCCATACGCTACTTTCCTTCATTAAACTAGCGTATATACGTGGATCCCCTTTATGAAACTAACGTATACACAGAGATCTAGATATGTCATTAAATCTTCACTTCTATTATTCCATCATTCATTCATCAGATGTTTAATAAACAGTAAACATGTGCAGTAAGAACAGAATAAACCATCACACAAAGCATCACACATGAACACCGGGATTTTTAGGTGGAAACCCAAGTCGGGAGAAAACCACCGCTGCAGTTGCTCAGCCTTCAATATTTTATTATAGAGAAAACATCTTACAACATATGTGCTGGTGCAGACTCCTACCATCACGCAGGCACCCACCTGCGCTTGTTTACCAGCCTCTCCTGGAAGGGAGCTCCAACCCCACGACTCGTTTACCAGCCTCTCCTGGAAGGGAGCTACGACCCCCTACTCTCGTTTACCAGCCTCACCTGGAAGGGAGCTACAACCCCCTGACTGAAGGCTACAACCCTCAGCACCTCTATGGACCACGTTTCATCAATTTTCACATTGGATCCAACAACTTCAATAGAACACCACTTGCAGGCCACATTTCATTATATTTTCAAACTGGACCCTTTCCATACTTTTAAGCACAAACATACATCACCAACAGATACTTATCAACACAGATCAGATAGCAGAAACACGGCAGAACAGATCAGATATTTCATACCCCTTGCTTCAGCAAACCCTAGTTTGCATACGCGCTTTCCCTTCACTGATGTCGCGTATATACGCGCTTCCGTCCACAAAAACCAGCGTATACCTCAGTGTATATTTTATTGAGCATACGCGCTTTTTCTTCAGCGAAGCTGCGTATATACGCGCTTCCTCCACGGCGAAGTAGCGTATAGATCTTCAATCATTATAGAGAAGCATACTTCATCAGATCAGACATTCAGCTCAGATTCAACCCTTTACTTCAGACAGATGTTCGCCTAGATGTTCTCCTCATCACAGATCTAATCACTCCATAAACAGATCTAGCAAATACAAGTACATTTCAGATCTAAAGATCCCGCTTCATCATAGATTCAGATCTATCATCAAACCTTTACCCTTTCCATACAGATATACTTCACAGAGAAGTATTCATTCAAGCTCAGACATCTTGCCTACACATGTGATTTGCACAATGAATTTCTTCTCCTTATATAGGTTTATCCTTTTCAATACCATGAGCCCCTTTTTCAATACCATGGGCCAAAACAATACCATGAGCCCAAAACTGCAGACCCAAGGTCAATTAAATGGATCATTACCCAATACAATGGGTCAATACCATGGTGGTTACCCTTGGTTTACTTTTGGGCGCTTTACCCATACGCGACTTGGCACGTTCTTTCCCGCGTGCATACGCAACTTCCCTTAGGCAAATCCGCGTATTCCTAGAGACATACTCTTTTCATCATAGATCTATCACATACTGAATTCCTTTCTTCATTGCCTTCTGTACTCACTGTAGATACATCAGATTTAGTTCATCAAGACATATTCTATCAAGTACAACTTCATCAGTAAGTTGCCATTATCTTCATCAAGTGGGTTGCCACTCAAGAAGGACAACACTTAGCATCATATTGTCAACAAACATCATATCACATGATTACATCATTTACTAAGTCCATCAAGTCAAGCATAACTTCATCAGGTGGATTGCCATCAAGGACAACACATGTCAACCGTCAAATGTCTTCATCTTCATTCAGTGGGTTGCCATCAAGGACAACATCCTGCATCATATTTCCAACACTCATCCACATGCATTAGCCTTTGTTCACACATGAAGGTGCTTTATCCAGCTATGAATATGATCCCTTTTCACATTAAGAGGGATTTAATTTCTACTAAAAATATTTATGGGCCTCCCTACCCATTTATTCATCTAACTATATGTTAAAAGAAAAAATAATATTCAAATTAGCTGCATGCTAATTTAGGAATATTTCAGTCCTCCCCTCCCAAATGTTGCTTATCCTCAAGAAACTGCAAGGATTGAAATGAAGAGCCTCTCCTCTTCCTGCTGTAGCATCCTCAAGTGATAAGTTCCCCAAAAGAACAAGATGCTTTCTCATTAATATGTTCTCAAGTTGTTCCTCCCATGTGTGTAATTATGCCCTTGGTGAAAAATCCAAATGGCTCTCATCATGAAAAAGTGGGATATCCATGGAAAAAAATATATGTGGTCTAGAGGCCTTCTTGTGGCATGGAATCTAAAATATATTGGGAACCATCATTCCCATGTGAAGCTTCCATCCCCAAGCTATCATCCACAAAAAGTGACTCACCCTCCAACATGGTAACTCCTGAAACATCTAGTCCACCTCAGGCTCCTGCAAAGAAGGTGGGTTGTATAGCTGAATATGATGGATCAAAATTTCCATCCCACACTGTCTCTCTCTCCACTTATGATAAGTGTAGAGCTGATGCTGAATATGGGCTGCAATAATGTTGCCTTCATGGAGAAAAAAGGCAATAGGGTCCTCAAAGTTCCCCCCTTTGGTTCTTGCCCAAATCATCCCATACAAAATTAATATGACATTATCATCATATGGAATCCAGATAAGAGAGGTACAAAACGTTTTACATAGTGCTGGAAGGTACCAATAGTTTCTCAAGTGGTCACAGTGCAGTTTTACCAACTACAGTTTCAGAACATGATGTGGCAAGTTGTCTCCCAGCAAATTGCTAGTTGTACATGCCATCACACTTACTAGTGAATAGTAAATGGCATTGTATATCAACTCAAAATACAGGAAATAGTACAACACTTTCCCAAATCCATACAATAAATGGTTCTCTCCATCATAGATGTTGGTCCCAAAATGACCATGAATCCCAAATAGAGGCTTTCCCTCTTGTGGAGCAATGCACTATATAGATATCGTAAGAGAATGAAAATACTCTGTTAGATAATCAATAAGTGAAAAAAAACAATTCTTAACATGTACTGAGAGAAATATGATGCTAAGACCCATGAATTATCCCTCCTTAGTGTTGTGACATAGTCCCATGAAGAGGAATGAACTATGGGCTGAAAGTAGATCTTTCTTCTTACGCTTGAAAATCCAAGTCAAGAAGATTGTATCATGATAATAGATGATCCAGGTGGATATTGGTGGTCACCCGCCTATTCCACTTGGGGCTCCACCATTATCTATTTCAGTTTTTCAGTTTCGGCACAGTTTACTATTTTTAGCAGTTTTTCGGGTCCTAAACTTCCGGAGCCGTTTTGAGGCCCTAAACGACGTTTTTTGGGAAAACGGAGGGCAACATGGGCCCATGGACTGATGTTTCCCGTTCCAAATTTGTAGTCCTCGGATAGATCTTTCTAACGAGGTATGGTACGCGTCAAGCGGAGATCGTATGCCAAAGTTACGCCCCTGGGAAGTTGAAACACCAATTTACCCAAACGGGGCCCATAGTTTTGGCGCTTCATCTCCTAGGGTTAGGGTTTGGGTTGTTTAGGATTTCCCATTGTTTCTAAATAATAAATAGGCCCTCGAGCCTCATTGTAACTCAGTTCAGAGGCCTGTAGCCACCACATCTCTTCTCAGAGATAGGTACCAGCGCCCTAGCTAGTTTTATTTCCATTCTGTCTGTAAGCAAATTTCGGTTCTTTGATATTAATGAAATGAAGTGTTATTTCCACTGCATCTCTGTATTTATGGTTATATGTTTATTCTGTTGCGTTCCTGCATAAATCCGGATCAGTGGTATCAGAGCGGTCTGCTTTTTCTCGGTCCTTCTTTGCATGTCCCCAACGAGGTCGGGGTATAAGGAGCTAGGGCTTGATCTGGTGGAACCTTTGCAAGATCAGCCTCGCAAACCTCGACGGACGCCCATGGGGGACGAAAAGAAAGATGAGGGAGCAGGAGATCCTATTAAAATATTGCTCGAGGAGGCCCTCGAAAAACAAAGGAACGCGATGATGGATAGCTTTGCTCAGATCCTTCAACGGCTGCCCACCGGCGGCGCATCTGCATCCAGTAGCCACTCTGGAGTTGCGACTCCCTTTAAGGTACAAGTAAATTTTGACATTCCCATATTTGAGGTTCAAATAGATGCAGATGTCGTAGATAGATGGTTGAATCTATTAGAAGGATATTTCTCTGTTCATGACTTTTCAGACCGGGAGAAGATTATTTTTGCACTCCTCAAAGCTACCCCCATGTTAAGGACTGGTGGGAAACCTACTGTGAGAACAAGGACCAGACAGAACCCTCTCTGTTCTCGGCCGTACCAACTTGGAATTCTTTCCGAGACGCCGTCAAGGAACAGTACTATCCTGTGGGGAGCTATGAGGACAAGTACATACAATGAACCACGTTGCGACAACAAAGGGATCAAGATGTGCATGAGCTGACGAATCTGTTCCATACCCTGCGCACAAAGTTGGGTATCAAAGATTCAGAGAAACATCTGGTGCTAAAGTATCGCAGCTGTCTGCACAAATACATTCAGAAGGAAATGGAGTTCCTTGACATCTCCTCGCTTGGTACGGCATACCGGTATGCTGCCAAGATTGAGCAGAAATTCAAGCAGAAGAAGCGAGACTTTGGATCTGCGAATCAAAAGCAAGGGAAAGGTGCTTCCAAACCGCAGAACAAAGGACCGAGCCAAGGCATGGCGGTGAAAGACAACTCATCGAAGCCACAAGAAAAGAACAGCACGGCAAAGCCAAAGAAGGACACGGGAAAGTGGTGTGAGTTCCATAAGAGCTCCACTCACAACACAAGTGAGTGTCGGGCCAAGCAGTCGCTAGTGGCGAGATGAGGGACTACAGTCGGATGCATGCTCGACTCCGAATCGAGAACCTAAAAGGCGAATGAAAGGGAAACATATTATTGATACGAGAGCCAAACCCCCTTTGTGCCATTGCAAAGTATCAAATTGAGGAACCGGAAGATCAGGAGGAGGAATGAGGAGGAACGTCTCTTCCACTCGCACATGTGGGTAAAGGGCTCCCCTGTACAGTTCATTGTCGACAATGGGAGCCAAAGAACCTCATTTCAGCAGACGCCGTGAAGCGGTTGGGCTTGCCGACCACAGCTCACCCACATCCATACACCATCGGGTGGCTTCACCAAGGACGAGATCTCCGCGTCAGCCGGCAGTGTCGCCTTCCCTATAGCATCAAGCCCTTCAAGGATGAGGTATTATGTGACGTTGCTCCTATTGATGTTTCTGATGTATTATTAGGACAACCATACTTGTGGAAGCGTCATGCTGTGTATGAGTCTCGACCTCGTGCTGTTATTGTTACTTTGGGAAATAAGTTGTACAGGATACCGGAGGTACCACCTCCTGCGGCTATCTCTTTGGTTACTGCAAAACAATGCAGTAAGCTCATTTCCCAAACCAGGAAATTCGTTTTCCTGATGATCCGCCCCCAGGGCAAGAAGAAGACTGTGGCCACGACCTCCAGACAGGGCTCCTCTGCACAACAACAAAAAATGGATAAGGTTGTGGAGGAGTACAGGGACATATTCACCTCACCCACAGGGGTTCCTCTGCACTGTCAGGTCAAGCACCCGATTGATCTGACCCCCGGTGCGCCACTACCTAATGGACCGATCTATCGGCGCTCTGTTCTGGAGAATGATGAAATCAAGAGGCAGATTCAGGAGCTGTTGTAGAAAGGTCACATCATACCAAGTTCATCGCCCTGTGGGAGCCCGATCGTGTTGGTACAGAAGAAGGATGGGACGTGGAGACTCTGTATTGACTATCGGGTGCTGAACAAGATCACTGTCCGGAATAGGTACCCAATCCCACGGATTGATGACCTTCTGGACCAACTCAAAGTGCAAAATATTTCAGCAAGATCGACCTGAAGTCTGGGTATCACCAGGTACCAATTGAACCCTCCGATGTGTGGAAGACTACCTTCAAAGCCAAGGAAGGCCTTTTCGAATGGCTGGTCATGCCTTTCGGGTTGACGAATGCTTCCGCCACCTTCATGAGGATGATGGATGACATCTTGCGGCCATTCACCAACTCATTTGTAGTGGTGTACTTGGATGATATTCTGATCTTCAGCCAGACTTGGGAAGAGCACCTTCACCACATCCGACAAGTCCTCCAAACACTGCGGCAACACAAGTTGTGTGCCAATTTGGAGAAGTGAACTTTTGGCATGACCCAGGTTCAATATCTGGGATACATTATTGATGAAAGGGGGGTGCATGTGGATCCAGCCAAGATCCAAGTCATTCGGGATTGGCTAGCCCCAACCACTATAACAGAGCTTCGCAGCTTTCTGGGTCTTGCTAATTTCTACTGGAGGTTCGTGTTGGGATTCTCTCATATCACTTGGCCCTTGAGTCAAGTCACCAAGGGAGGAGCGAGAGAAAAATTATTTTGGTCGGAACCTCAATAGAAGGTGTTCACAGAATTGAAAAATCGCCTCTGTTCTGCCCCAGTGCTCACTTTACCAGACTTGCAACGGCCATTTGAGATCGAGACAGATGCCTCTGACTATGCTATTGGGGCAGTTCTTACTCAACAGGGACATCCAGTGGCATT
Organism: Pinus albicaulis; assembly: GCA_034641835.2. Lineage (NCBI taxonomy): Eukaryota > Viridiplantae > Streptophyta > Pinopsida > Pinales > Pinaceae > Pinus > Pinus albicaulis. The sequence goes on along the minus strand of CM076578.1, from coordinate 806,978,364 downwards.
TCACAGTGAGACATTGTCTGACACAGTTCGCAAGTACCCCACATATGACAAAGAAATGTAATCCATTGTGCAAGCTTGTCGACAATGGAAGCATTACATTTTGGGGAAGGAAACAATCATCCACACAGACCACAGGCCCCACACCATCCAACCATGTTAACGACTTCCACTTAACCAAAGGCTCACATATCTCAGCCATTTGAACATCAAGTACAAGAAGGGTAGCACCAATAATGTTGCAGACTGCCTCAGCCGACCACCGATCGTGGCGCTCACCACCGTGCTCAACTCTTGTGGGCACGAGACTTCCGATTGGCCGCTTCTCTATGAGAGTGACCCAGAATTCGGCCACACTTACAAGGCACTCTTGGGGGGTACGCAAGTTCCAAATTTTCACCTCCAAGATGCACTTTTATGTCACATGGGACACCTTTGTGTTCCTTCAAGCGAGCGTGCGAAGATGATATGGGAAGCACACTACAGTCGAGTCGCTGGGCATTTCGGGGTCGAGAAAATAGTAGCAATCCTGCAGAAGTATTTCTATTGGCCAAACCTTCGAAAGGATGTAGAGAAGCACATCAGATCCTGCACTGCTTGTGCCATTGCCAAACCGACCATCAAGAAGCAAGGCCTATATACTCCTCTACCTACCCCTAGTCGACCTTGGGAATCCATCTCCATGGATTACATGTCGGGCCTGCCTTCTACTAAGCAGGGAAATGACTGTGTTTTTGTGGTCGTCGACAGATTCTCGAAGATGGCTATTATGGCGGCCTGCAAGAAGAATATCACAGCAGAAGCCACTGCTAAACTCTTCTTTGAACGAGTGTGGGTGCACTTTGGGATCCCACAGTCTATCATATCAGATCGGGATAGCAGGTTCCTCAGCACATTTTGGTCCAGCCTCTGGTCGATGTTGGATACCAAGCTCACCAAGTCCACAACTTTCCATCCCCAAATAGATGGCCAGACAGAGGTCATCAACAGAATGATTGTACACATTCTGCGCATGTACAATTCAAAGAATCCACGCACATGGGACGAGAGCCTCCCTTATGTACAACATAGTTATAATCGGGCTCTCCACAGTTCAATCAGCCATAGCCCCTTTCAGGTGGGCTTGGATTCCAGCCACTATGCCCCATTGACGTAGCCATGCCATTTGCAGCTGCTCAGGCCAATTCAGCTCATGTCCAGTCTGAAGTTGACAAAGCCAGTAGCTTCATCGAGCGCATTCAACACATCCGCCAACAGGTTCATGATATATTGGACAGAGCCAATGCCAAGTAAAAGCAACGCCATGATCAACACCGGGTGCCACACAACTTCCAGGTGGGTGACAAAGTATGGCTACATTTGCAGAAGGAGCGCCTCACTGGACCCCACCGCAAGCTTCGCCCGCTCCGATACGGGCCGTACACCATCACCAAGGCTGTAGAGAACAATGCATTCGAGCTCAGTATTCCACCATTCCTTGGTCTGCACCCAGTCTTCAATGTGGATCGCCTTCGTCCTTACTTCCCACCTCTACTGGACACCTCGGACATTGCAGAACAACTCACACCAACTGAGTTAAATCCAGACTGCATGGAACAGGCCACCACAGATTGCATCATGGACATGCAAATCAAGAACACTCGCCAGCACAAGATCCAACTATATCGGGTTGTCAAAGCTGGCCAACTCCTGCACCAAGGAAAGTGGTTCACCAGGGACCAAGTTCAGCAGAAATTTCCTCATCTCATGGAGGAACTTAACGCAATGGGGACCATTGCTTCCTAAAGGGGGAGGAATGATCCAGGTGGATATTGGTGGTCACCCGCCTATTCCACTTGGGGCTCCACCATTGTCTATTTCAGTTTTTCAGTTTCGGCACAGTTTACTATTTTTAGCAGTTTTTCGGGTCCTAAACTTCCGGAGCCGTTTTGAGGCCCTAAACGACGTTTTTTGGAAAACGGAGGGCAACATGGGTCCATGGACCGATGTTGCCCATTCCAAATTTGTAGTCCTCGGATAGATCTTTCTAACGAGGTATGGTATGCGTCAAACGGAGATCGTATGCCAAAGTTACGCCCCTGGGAAGTTGAAACACCAATTTACCCAAACGGGGCCCATTGTTTTGGCGCTTCATCTCCTAGGGTTAGGGTTTTGGCTGTTTAGGATTTCCCATTGTTTCTAAATGATAAATAGGCCCTCGAGCCTCATTGTAAATCAGTTCAGAGGCCTGTAGCCACCACATCTCTTCTCAGAGATAGCTACCAGCGCCCTAGCTAGTTTTATTTCCATTCTGTCTGTAAGCAAATTTCAGTTCTTTGATATTAATGAAATGAAGTGTTATTTCCACTACATCTCTGTATTTATGTTTATATGTTTATTCTGTTGCGTTCCTGCATAAATCCGGATCAATAGATATCTCCATCCACTACCCCATCACTCTCATCTCCTTCTTTCCCATCAAGTGCATCATATGTAAATTGATCCTGGGGACACTCCATCAACAAACCCAAGCTCCCAAGTGAGAGCGTTGTTGGCCTTTGTAATAAGGCTCCTGTCATATCATAACTCCATCCTTTGACACCCCACATGTCAAAGTCATCAATCATAATGCTAATATATATGGGAGATTCCTTCCCAAGTGGAAGTACCTCCTAATCCTCCAAGGCTAAGGAGTAGCCCCTTTGCACCATGATATTGTCATCTCCTACTCCTGCAACATCATGAAAAGTATGGGAGAAGATCAGCCCATACTCTCTCAATAACAACCAAAGCAACAACAACTCTTATTGCCTCCCCACACCATCACCATATAAATCATGGAGCAATAACATGATAGTTGATATGAAAGATATCACATCACCCTAATACACCCAAACTCCTTGCTGCCATATGATGTAAGTGCCATGCCAAGTTCCATCCACCAACCAACTCTATGAAATAGAATGTGTCACAGGATGACCAAACTCTTTCAAGAGTAACCAACGCATTCTTGCCTCCTGCTGCCCAGTGTCATAAATCTGCAAGTGTTTTCCCAGCCTCTTTCTCATCAACATCATCCATCCAACCCATGGTGATTTTCTATCATCATGTCCAAAAGTGGCATCCCTCCAGTGGAGAATACCATCCTCCCAAATCAGATTTCTGTCTTTGCATTTCATGGGATGTTGAAATGCAATCTCCTCAATGACCAAGTTGATCCTATGAGGATCCAAATAAGGTGCAGGCAAAAACTTCTCATCAATATGTGAAGTTATCCTCAAGAATTATCTATCATTACAATGGAATAGGTTATCCATCATAATATGCCCTTCATCAACCATCTGCCTATCCTCCTCTATACATGTAGAAAGGTCATTGGAATTCTCCAATAATGGTTGGGCCCCCAATTCATCACTGCTACTCAATGACAACATTGTTGATCTCCATAATGGTGCATCTGGTGTCTTAAGATCATACTAAATGATGAACATATAGTTCTACATGGTATGGTTTAGGACAATACTCATCCCATCCTCCAAGAATCTACACTCCAACCCCAAGAGTTGTGTGTAGCTCAACAATGATACACTAGGATGGTTGTATATCTCATCCTTGAATAAATGAAGGCTGCTCAGAACAGTAATAGTATTTTTCTCCAAATCAGAAATTTACTTTGACCCTAGGTCATGTAATGGTACATTCCCACAATCCTCCATATGATGTGTTGAATTAATAGAAAATGGAAACATATACATACCTTGGTAAAGCTCGGGAACATATTTTATTGCTACAAGGGTTCCTTCCTCTGGTGTGATGGATTCCCGAAATGCTGATGATGATGGCCACTCTTTTATGGCTTCATCAGGGCTGGTACAAGTCTCCTCCTCCTCATGCATCTCCAGAATGGTGCATGGGACTCTAGATGTCAAAATATAAACACCACCTTCCAAAGATGCAAGGGTTCCTTCTCCTGATGCAAGTGCTCCTGCAACAAGTGGTGGTGAAGGCTTCTTCTACTATGATTTCTTCCTGTAAAACATCATGATCAACCTTTGAGTAAAATATACAAATGCAGTCACTCCTGAATGACTCAAATGGCTGAACCACCAAATGTTTGCTTCACCCTCAAGGTGCAGCGCTGCAATCTCAACAACTTCTTTTTCTACTACTGGATGTAGCAGAAAAAATGAATCCAATCTCTTTCCCCAAGCCCTTGTTGTGCATGTGGATGACCCATCAAAGGTAGACAATAGGAAACTATTTCCCTCTTTTCTTCTATTGCTGCAAGGTATCCTTTCTTCCTTGAGCTGAATGAACTATGGGAGAGTTAGATTCTCCTTGAAATCTATAGGTTAAGACTTATATTATGCATGATACTCACTTACAATCTCATGATCTAATTTTACTCCATCTTCATGCCTCTTTTCTTCAAAATAAAAGGGTATAGCATGTTTCTTTGGAGCTCTATGCAATACTGAATTTTCTTTTTTCTAATAGGAAATACATGGACCTTCCTCATCTTGAAACCGTAATGTGGTTTCACTTCTTCTCTCCATTTTTCTTTGCTTGACCTCTTTGGTGAGGTGCTTCTTAGATTTGAAAAGAGATGAGATGAAACTCATTCCTCCCATCATTTTTATATCTTTATCCTTCTCTTATTCTTCTTATATCATATTGGCTGAAATTTCACAGGCTGAGCCAAAGGTAATGCTTTGATACCAGTGTAATATTCCCAAATGGGGAAATCATCAATACATGCACAAAAAACACATTTTTCATAACTATATGCAATAAAAGTTAAATTCAACCCATGGATCCATTCATTTATACATTATAGAAGCCAAATAAAAAAGGAGATCTGAAACAAATCATGGTAGCTTAGTTAAACAAGCCTCCCAAGCCATATTAGCCCAAAAATCATGCAACAAGAGGGGCTGCAACAATGAATTAAAGCTAGAAAACCATGACAGTGTTATTTTATTACTCCTGCAACATAATTATATTTTACATCAGATATATAGCTTCTATGTGCATACAAATTTAGATCTATATCAGATCCATGCACTATACAGGCTCCTCTAATGAACCCCCTTAGGGTTTTCAGCAAAACACCAAGCACAAAGTGTAGATATGGGATCTAAGACTACAGATCTACTGAAATATGTAAATCTAAAAGGTGGATATGATGTGATATTAATAATAATATGACCTCCTCCAATAGATCTCCAAAGTGAAGGGAAGATCCCCAACACTCAGAAAATCACCTCACCAATGGTGTGTTGAACCACCTTGCCGTTTCTCCTTCAAAAATTACGCAGATATGGATCTATACTGTGTTGTAGGAATAAAAATGTAGTTTTCTTGATGCCAAGATTTTGAAACGAGTCTCAATTCCTTCAATACTGTCCTCCCAATGGAGTAGAAACCTTCTCCACTGAAAATGAGCACTAAAATGGCCTAGATCTGAAGATCTAGTCTCCACTTGCTGCAGCTTACTGAAACAACCAAACCCTTAATAGGATCTGCGCTGAAAAATAAAGGTGAGGCTTGGCCTTAAGCCAGATAGTGGACAATATGGTGTAAGGCTCCTTCAAGAGCTCCTCAATGGAAGAGGTGGGATTCTTGATCAGGAACACCCTATGCAAAACAACACTCTATCTCAGCTAAACATCAAGAGAAAGAAATATGTATAAACAAATCATATATTTAGAAATTCATAATCATAATCCAACCCCATATGGCTTCCATCCTCTTCCTTATAAACAATGTGAGCCTTCTCACCTTGGGTCCCACTCATTAAGGTTTCCATCTTTATGCAGTTAATCTCCCTCCAAAACTACACTGTCCCATCATCAATTCCACTCCTCCATAATAGTGTTGTTGGATTTGGTCAACCTTGAATTAATCTCCATGCAATGCCTCCTTCCATACTCAAGGTGCCTTTATTCTAACTATCTAGACTCATGCATATTCCCACTGGGTTATCCCTATTAATGTTCCACTTCCTTCATACTAGCTTTGTTGACTTGGTCAAACTTGACCTTGTCCACATGCATTAGCCTTTGTTCACACATGAAGGTGCTTTATCTAGCTATGAATATGATCCATTTTCACATTAAGAGGTACTTTATTTCTGCTAAAAATATTTATGCACCTCCCCACCCATTTATTCATCTAACTATATTTTAGGAGAAAAATTAATATTCCAATTAGCTGCATGCTAATTTAGGAATATTACAAGGAAGCTTGCATAATTGGAATCAGTTTGAGGATATTTTTTTGAGAAAATGGGGGAGTAGAACAAACCCTGTGCAGGCCCTTACTGAATATAATAGTTTGAAAAGAGTTTTAGATGAAACTATCCAAAATTTCTTCAAGAGATTTAACAAAGTTTATGATTTTATACCTTCTCATCTTAAACCTCCACCAGGAGCTGGTCAATTGTGCTATGCTGAGGCATTTGATTATGATTTCTCTATCCTACTTCAAGAAATAGAATCTCCTTCACTAGAATAAATGAAAAATTATGCTTTGAAAGTAGAAGTAAACATGATAGCAGCTAAGAAGTCTAAGATGGGTAAAACAAAACTAAAAGAAGAACAAAAGCCTTCCACCTCAGATGATAAGTTTGATTCTATAATGAAGGCTATGGAAAAATTCATGGAGAGACTTACCTTTGGAATTTCTTCTGCACCTCCTGGACAACATGAGCCACAATTTAGAAATCCATAGTTTAGAAGGCCTTAGAATCAGCAAAGATAAAGAGAAAAAAGAAATCAACTTGACCCTCAAGTAAGGCCTCCTTTTCAGTAGAACTTAATTGATGAAGTTGAAACTCAGTTTGAGATTGAAGAAGACACTATCCACTTCCTAGATGAAAACATGTCTGGAATGTTTTTGACTAGCATGACGATTCTGATCATGATGTAAATAATGGTGAGGGACCATCTGGCTATCTTAAGGGTTATCAACATGCAATTTTTGAGATGAAAAAGCAATACAATCTCAGAAATAGAAATGTTCCCATCACGTCAAATAAAACACAACCAAAGAAGGATGCTCCTAAAGAAAATGAGTCTAAAAATGACCCATCACTTCCTCTCCCTGCCAAAGAGAGTGAAAAGATTACTTATGTTTTCAGTTTGGAGAATGGGATTTCTAAAATCAAGATTCTAGTTGCTTTTGCAGAAATTCTCAAGGTTAATGAGTACAAAAGAAAAATTGTGAAACTATTGAATTCTCAACCAGGAGCTTTAGATATCCTTAATGTAAAAGAAGACCATCCTACCATTTACTTGGGACCAAGATTGGAAGATGAGCAAAATGAAGAAGTACCTCCTTTCAATGTCAACCTTGGTATCCATGACATGACCCTACACAATGCCATGGTGGATTCAGGGGCTTCTCATAACCTCATGCCTAAGGTGATTATGTAGAGGATGGGTTTGGAGATCGCCAGGCCATACAACGATTTTTTTTTCTTTTGATTCTAAAAGAGTTGAATGCATAAGATTGATAAAGGATGTTGTTTTTGGTCTAACACAAGTGCTTGCCAAGACAGTGGTAATGGACATTGTGGTGGAAGATATTCCACCCAAGTTTGGCATGCTCTTATCCAGATCTTGGGTAGCAAAAGTCAAGGGCACCATGTAGATGGACTTTACATATGCCACCATTCTTGTTTTTGGTAAGCAAAGAAGACTGTACAGGGAGACTAGGATGGCCTATATGGTAAGAAGCAAGGATAAACCTCAGAATTTTCCAATTTATATTGTTGAAACTAAATTAGGATCAGAAATTCTTTTCAATGAGCTAACTTATGAAGCAGAAAGTGAAGGGAAAGAATAAATTTAAGAATTTGAAAATAAACAATTTGAAAATAAGGAAATCATAGAAGAAAAAGCAGAGGGTTGATGGCTTTTAGACTTTGATGGATCTTTTGGAAGAGAGGGGGCTGGAGAAGGAATATGGATCACTACTCCTGATGATGAAAGTAAGTTCTATTCTTTCAAATTGAACTTTGATTGTACAAATAATATGGCTGAATATGAAACTCTATTTTTGGGTTTGGAAATTTTGAAAATATTGTGTGCCCAAAAAATTTCAGTTTGTGGGGATTTTGAAATGGTAATTAAACAAGTTGAAGGAACATATCAAACTAAGGATGTGAGGATGCGAGCTTATAGAAATATGATCATGGAAATGTTGGAAAAATTTCAAGAATATTCATTTATTGTGAAAACTAGGGATCAAAACTCAGTAGCTGATTCCCTAGTTGTCTCTACAAGTTTGTTTATCATCCCTATAAATTCCACTAAAAAGTATGAGATTAAGGTTTTCCATAGGCATGCCATCCCAGATAACATCATCCATTGGCAAGTGCTTGAATATGACCAGCAAGTAAAAAAATTCATAGAGTTGAAGGAGGAGTTTGAAAGCACACAAGTAGATCAGAAAAACATGCTTGCTGAAAGTAAGGGTAATTATGAAGTTTTTCAGATGAAGAATAATTCTATACCCAAGGGTCTTATCCCACTTGAAAATATTTTTGACAAAAATTATGTGTTCAAATCTCCTAGAATGTAGGCTGGTCATGAAGAGGTAGAGACTTGTAATCTTGGTACAGTAACAATGCCTAAAATGATAAATCTTTCTAAGTTTCTTTTTGTGGAAATGAAACGGGAATATATTGAGATGATGAAGAATTTCATTGATGTTTTTGCATGGATTTATGCTGATTTGAAGAAATATGATCCTACTATTATTCAACATACTATTCCTATCAAAGAGAATGAGAAACCTTTCAAATATAAAGTGAGAAGGATTAATCCATTGCTCATGACTCTGATTGAGAAGGAAATTAAGAAGATTTTTGACAAAAAAATTATTGTTCCTATCAGATTCTCAAAATGGCTTGCTAACTTGGTACCAGTAAAAAAAAAGAGTGGAGAGATGAGAATCTACATTGATTTTAGAAACATGAACAAGGCTTCTCTGAAAGGAAATTACCCTCTACCTAAGATGGATCAAATTCTACAGAATAATGTTGGCTCTCAAAGGATGTCTATGCTGGATGGTTTTTCAGGATACAATCAGATATTGGTACACCTAGAGGATTAGGAGAAAACAACTTTTACCACACGATGGGGGACATTTATGCATGCTAAGATGTCATTTGGTTTGATGAATGAAGGAGCAACTTTTCAAAGAGAAATGGAAATTTCCTTTGCTAAGGAGAAAGATAAGCTAGTGGTGGTCTATCTGGATGACATAACTGTATTTTCAAGAAGAGAGGAAGACCATTTGAAGCATCTAGATAAAGTTCCGTTGAAGTGTAGAAGATTTGGTATTTCACTTAATTCCACTAAAAGTATTTTTTATAACCTATGGAAAGTTTCTTGGACATATTATATCAAAATATGGGATAAATATTGATCCAAATAGATTCAATTCCATTCAGAAGATAGACCTGCCAAGGAACAAGAAGGAGACTTAATATTTTCTTGGGAGAGTAATTTATTTTAGAAATTTTATCCTGAACTTTGCTGATATTGTTAGACATTTCCAAGAAGTTGAAGAAAGGAGCTGATATTAAATGGAGAGTTTAAGCCAAGCAGTCATTTGAAGAAATAAAGAAAACCCTTACTCAGGCCCCAGTATTGATTAGTCAAAATTTTTCAAAAGAATTTATGGTTTGTACATTTGCATATGAAAATACCATAGCTGGAGTTTTACTACAAAAAGGAAAACAAGGTACAGAGTAGCCTATTTCATTCTTTAGCAGAACCCTTGCTAACTCAGAGTTGAAATACAATATTTTAGAAAAATAGGGATATGCTTTGATCAAAGCCATTAAGGATTTTAGAATCTATATTTTTCATTCTCTTGTCATAGCATTTGTGCCTAACACTATGGTGAAGGAAATATTGACACAAGATGATCCCTATGGAAAGAGAGGTAAGCGGATAGCTAATTTGCTGGAGTATGATATAGAAATCATACCTACAAAATTGGTGAAAGGACAGGGGTTGGAAAAGCTGATGGCACAATCTAATTTTGACTATCTTGATATGGATTTTATTGCATAAATTTCAAATTTATCAGATGAATATGAACAACTGATTCCTATTGAAGAAAAGTACATTTCATCTGACTGGTATAGAGACATTGTCTTTATCTTGCATCATCATAGAGATCCTGCAGAATTAACTAAATGAAAAGCACGGTTTGTGAATTTGAAATCTCTGAGATATTGCATTATAGAAAAGAATCTATACTAGAAATATACTGGTGGCATTATTTTAAATTGTTTGTTGGAAGAGGAAGCTAAAAAGGTGATTGAAGAGTTTCATAAAGGATATTGTGGAGGACATCACTATTGGAAGGCCACAACAAACAAAATTCTCAGAGCAGGGTACTACTTGCCCACCATGTTCAAGGGTGTTTACAAGAACATAGCTGCTTTCCATGAATGTCAGATCTTTTATGGTAAGAAAAAGCTAGTTCCTTTACCCTTGATGCCAATTTATGTTGAGGCGCCTTTCCAACAGTTGGGGCTAGATTTTATTTGTGAAATACACCCATCATCTTTAGGGGAGCATCGTTGGATCCTGATAGCAACATATTATTTCACCAAGTGGATTGAAGCAATCCCAACAAGGTAGAGAAATGATTCAGTTATCATAAAATTCTTAGAGAATAACATATTGTATAGGTTTGGATATCCTATGAAGATTATTACTGACAATGCAAAAGCTTTTAAATCCAAAAGGTTGATTATATTTTGTCATCAGTATCGCATAAAAATTGGACACTCTACTGCTTATTACCCACAGGGTAATAGTCTTGTTGAATCTTCTAATAAAATTATTATAAGAATTATCAAGAAGGTACTGCAGGAAAAAAAAATATCATGGCATCTGAAGCTAAAGTATGCTCTGTGGGCTGATAGGGTATGTACAAAAAGATCAATTGGTACTTCACCTTATGAATTAGTGTATGGAGCTGAAGCCATTTTTCGGGTAGCCTGGGGAGTGCCTGTAATGAAATTACTGCAAGGACTAGAAGAGGAGCCTAATGATATTGAGAGGAGGATAAACCATCTTATAGCTCTATAGGAAAAAAGGGAGGAGGTATACAAAAGTCATTAGAAGTCACAAAAGAGAGTAAAGAAGACATTTGCCATGAAGGTAAAAGAAGAAAAATTCCAGATTCAAGATGTGGTGTTGAAGTGGGAAGCCAGAATTGAAGAAAAGGGGAAACATGGAAAGTTTGAAATTTTTTGGAAAGGACCATTCATAGAAACTGCATTCCATGGAAACAACACTTACCTACTTCACGAGATGCATGGACAACCTTGTGCTGGAGGGCCTGTCAATGGCAGGTTTCTAAAGCACTATTCCTCTTAATTTTTAATGAATTTTCACCCCATGGATATATTCTGTTTCATTATTCTTTTCTACTAATAAAGATAGGTTGGTCGTCAAGTTTGAGCCCAAGGTGAAGTCCATAATAGTTTGAAGAAGGCTTGGCGAATTTTAGTGTTTTATTTCCAGAAAAGATGGATGGCACTGGAACTACAGCTTCTTTGGTGTACCACAGGGGCACACAATCCCAAGTGGATCCACTATTATCACTCATAAAGTTGTGAAACATTTCTTGATAGGGTCATATAGGTGACTCACCAAATGGATAAGGTATCCTAAGCCATTTCAATGTGGTATAGGAAAACAATTTTTTTCTTTACATTTTTAGCCTATCTTAAGTTTCATGATCACCTCCATTTATGTCATTTCATGTCAAATCAGTCCTCATATCATTTCAGTTGTCATTCCCTATGCATTCAAACTAAAAAGGGTGCATCTGTCAATTTTTCAAATTTTCATAGTGGTTTACATAGGAAAACAACAGTTTTCGATATGAAATTGCCTAATAGTTTTGTAGCAAATCTGTCAGAGGCTTAACTAATTTCACTACGAAAATCCATTTTTTAAACCTGTCTTGTCAGAGTTGTATGAGGTGTCATTTTATGATTATAGTAGTTAAGGTGGAGGTCATTTGAGGTTTTTATGGTAGATTTAAATGTACATCGCCGTGCTTGATGTCATGATTACCTTTTTGGGCTTGTATGTGACATGATTGTAGCTTGAGCTGACAATTAAACTGTTAAATATTACCTTAATTAGCCTTTTTTCATATTGTGATTTATCCTTTCATTTGAGTCAATTTCCGGAGAGCTGCTTCATCAAGCCAAGCAAGTGGCTAGCAAGTTTGAATTCTGCAGGTGCCATCAGCAAACGAAGCAGTGAGGACTATATCTATGGCCGCAAGAAGGAAAACAAATAAGGGTGGCCATTGTCATAGGTATGAGCCCATGGATATGAATTTACTCAATGAATAACCTACTTGCATGGAGGTTTTCAGAAGGTCTGGCTGCTTAGAGTCCTGTCAGAGGTTGCAGGGGTTTCATTTACGAGTTTCAAAATATTTTTCTACCAGCTTCACAGGAACAGCTTCAAAGGTTGGAATTTTGAACCTTACAGTGACACCAGAGAGCATCTCATTAGCTACAAGAATCCCTAGAGGAGGTGAACAGTGTTTTAAAGGTATCAAATTCACAATGCAGGATTGCAAAGAGTTCATCAAGAAAGAACAAAATGAAATTGATTTGACAAATTCTATCCCTAGGAATTTCATGAAGGAGAATTATGAAAATCTATTTATGGTCATTCAAAATTATTTTACCTGTGAAAGAAGATTTCACATGGTCTACTCCTATCATCTCAGACTTCTTCTGAATTTTCTAGGTAAGAGGTCAATTGACTTGCCTTTTTATTTATAGAGAAGTCTAGGGAAAATGTTAGATAAGGTTCAAATCAAGAAAGAGGGAAGTGAGACATCTCTTTTTCATCATGGTCTAATAAATATGTTAGTGTTAGAAGAGTTCATATGGTTAAGTAGGGATTGGGCTTCCTTCTTGTTCATGAGTGGCTATGAAATTGGTGTGATTACTCCTAAGAAAGCCTCCAAACCTAGAACTACTTCATCACTAGTTTTGGCAGAAGAAGTTGAAGAAGAAGATAGATCACCTCCTGCAGAGCCAATGGACATGAGAATGGAGCCTTTGAAAGGGACTGACACACCTCAAACAACACTTAAAAAATAGAAGCAAACAGTCAGCAAACAAGGTAGCAAGAGAGTCACTAGAAGCCAGATCTTGGCTTAAGGAAATTTGGAGGATATCCTACATGAAATTGACATTGAAGAGTCACCCATTGTGCAAGCTGAAGACATTGAAGATGGAGGAATAAAGTTGAAGAAAGGTAAGACTGCTAAAAACTAGATTTTGTAGGTGATGATGATGGTTTGATTTTCAACCTAGGAATCTAATGACCAGACATGCAAGGATGGTCATGGAAAGAAAAAATACAGAGAAAATCAATGAAGCTACCCAACCAAAAAGCATCATAGATTTGTCTTCACTAGCAAAGGAGGAAATGGCTATCAAGCAAAGAAAGGGAAAAGAGAAAATGATTGAGAAATCAGAAATGGAAACCCTCAAAGAGAAGTTGAAGGAAGCAAGTAAAGAGATATCAGTTTTAAATTTGGAGGCAAAGAAACATAGAGCTGAGAAGGTTCAATTTGATAAAATGAGGAAAATATAGGAAGAACAAGTCATAAGTGTTTCAGAAACCTTGGAAAATAGAAAAAAATTGATAAAATGGACTTAGCCACTACGAGGAGAGGTCAAACACATAAAAAGGATAAACTTGCACTTACAATTCAAAAAAAGAGCATTAAAAGATCAAGTGGAAGATCTTCAGGAGTAGCTGGATTTGATTCAAGTGGAGTTAGAAAAGAAAGGGCTGAAGATGAAAGTGGTAGAAGGACCCATCGGCCAATTGATTGTAAATGAAAATGAAACACCACAAAAGTAAAAATTGAGATGGAATATGTTTGATGAGGTTCATAACATGTAGAGAACCCAACTTTTGTATCTAGAGAACAATTTTTGAAGACAATCATCAGCTCAACAAACTCTGGTTTTTTGCACAATTATGTAGCGTACCTCAGGGTTAAGGCCAAAAATACGGTACGAAAATTTATGTAGGTGCATTTTTGCCTTAAAACTGGGTTTTGTCAAGTTTCATGAAGGGATATTGATTGTTTGCAAGGTGTCTTGGCATAATAAAGGTGTTGGAACAACAAAGGAGTCAAAGAGATAGATGGAAAAGAAAGTTTTCATACGCTATTAAAACTCGCTACGAAACTGCCTAAACTGCCCTGTTTTGTAGCAAGGTGCTTTTAAAGAGTTTTGAGGATATCAAAAACACATTTTCCAGCTGGAGACCTCTAGCATGTTAGGGGGGAAATTAGCAGATAATCGTTGCTTAAATGGAGTGTCACACAACCAACTCATCAAGAAAAACAAGGATTAAAGTGAAGGGTTATCCACTCCTAAAAAGTAGGATTATGTTCCACAGATCTAGGGGTGTTTTGAAGATGTAAAGTGGTAGTGAATTATGGTGATTTTTCCTTCGAGCATGTGACATTCATTATGTAATGGTTTCACGGATAGGATAAATGAATGTAATAAATAAGAGATAGATTCCTATTAGGAGTTTGTTTTCTTTTAAAGATATCTTTCCTTTTTCTGTTTCAAGTTAGTGGTTTTAGTTATGACAGGTGCCAGAGTAGAATTCGAAGATCTAGCTAGCTGGGAAAATCATCTACATTGTAAAGAATGTCTATTTATAGAGTAAAAATCGAAGAGAAAAGGGTTGGAGAATATTGCACGAAATTGCTACTTGTATGTTTTATCCATTATCAGTAATATAAAGTGACATTCTACTTCTAGACCTGAGATTCTCATGAGGTTTGTTGATGTGTTATTGATATGTATCTTGATGTTTAATCACTTGCAGTAGATTTTACCTCTAATTACTCAGAATTCATAATATTATGCTCTGACTCCGTTTAGGGGTGAAATTACTATGTTTTCCTATCTTATGTGTATGAATGATCTTTGTTAAAAACCTCTATTTGCCTCAACTTCCATGTGAAGTACCACTGTCACTAAGTGTAATGACATTGACTCAATAGCCTAGTTGTAGGAAGCCTTCATTTTTCAACTTGCAATCATACAAAAACCAAGTCACAATTCATAGAGTTAGCCATCTGGTATTATTCTATTGAAATCATAAACCCCCTTTGAGATATCCCTCTCAAACTGAAGAGGATAATATTCAGTTAGAAGTGGTTTGAAAGAGTTACATTGAGTTGATTGATGAGCATCCAATCAAGATCAATTTGGTGATAACATATAGTTAACATATTTTCGATTTTTCTTCCCAAGTTGGAAATAAGTCTTCCACCCCCTAGTTTTTCCATATGCAAGGAAGGTTTATGTTAAGAAGGTTGTAATTGTTACTTTATGATTCTTCTTCTATATCTATTTTATCATTTATCACAGAATTCTGAAATCTTCCTTATGGATTTTTTTTATGTTCTATATATGTTATGTGACCAACTCATAAAATAGAAGAAAATTTAGATCAATGACTTAAAAATTGTCCTCTTTGAGGGGAAACCTCCTTTCCACTGCATAAATGAAAAATTCTTAGATGATTCAAATGAAAAAAACGTCCTTTCTATATATAGGAATCTAAGGGGTCACGATATAATCAGAGTTGGCATAACAATAATAATGTAAGGCAAGAAAAATAATAATAGTGGGCTTCTATGGGGAAAAATAATAAGAATATGGGGTATACATGGGCACAACAATAAAAATTATATAAATATCTCTTTTATACCATGTAGAAAATCTACAGTGGATTTAATCCGATCTTGTGATGTACTAAAAAAAGATAATGAATCCTTCTACAATATCTGCGTAATAAAAAACATGATCACTCAATCAGATGCAAGTAAGAGAAAGAAGTAAATCAATCACACAACATAGAATGTATCTGTGGAAAGAAACTGTTCAAAACCTCTCTATCTATATTGTGTATTAAGTCAAGGAATCATAAAACAATACAATGCTTAATCTCTCATGAGATTCTTGAGCACTCTACCAACTGTCTCACACTGATCTAGGAAAAACCAGTCTAGTACTTATCCAATTCTTATCCTTCCTTCAACCTGCCTTTCTCATGCACTTATTAGGGAATTAGCTCCCTATTAAATAAGAAAATTCATCCTTCCTTGATTATGCAATCCATCATGCCATCCCAATGACTTTATAATTGCACATGGAAAATTTCCAATGAATACAATTGATAGTTACATTCCCTTTAACCTTTGTATCAACTGGGTCTTCCTTATAAATGACATGCATGGAGCTATTAAGAGTGAATTATCAGTTATCTGATTGATAACTCATTGTGAATTAAATACAATTTAATTCCCCAGACCTCTCACTAGCTCATCACTTAGTTAGAACTAGTTAACATGAATTTAACTCAATTAATTAACTGATTCACACCTGCACCCCACTGATGCATCAACTACAACTAGACCCCCAAAATATTAGAATCTATCTACATGCCTCATATTAGACCCTCAACTCAAATTTCTTCAGATAACTTAGTCATCTTGAATTATTTAACTAACAGAAGTTGTTATGAGATGAAATTACAATTTATTGTCCAATTTATTTAAGGGAAAAAATAAATTAGACGCCCCACATTCCTCGCTAGTGTAATTCATCACCATTTTGCATCAGAATTTCCTCACCAATGTGGGTGAAATTTTTGTCCTTTCTGGTTGCCAATTTCACTATTTCTTGTTGCAAATTTTAACACTCCCTCTCAACAAGAAATGAATTCAATCTATCCTTATCTAGTACCTTTGGAATTTTATACATACAACACTTCTCTAGTGTTGTTTGCATCTGAAACTCCTGAAACTGAGTAGCCTCTGAACAACTGAATCAATATATTGAATATGTCAGCATAGTCTTATGACTGATACTAGCTACTGCACCTATCTACTGGACTCTCTGCACTCCTACTGACATCTGCATCTGTTCCCTCTGAATTGCTGCAACCTTTGATCTGTGATCCAACATCTGACAAATGTCACTCTAATTTATGTCTTCCTAACATCTGACTACATCAATCCAATCGATCCTTCCTGCTATTTTTGTAATATGGGCTCCTCGTAGCTAGGTTTGATCCATGAGGCACACCATCTCAATGGATCCTACCCAAATTTCTTCTTCGGATTATATCTACACATTTCCCCACCTCTCACCTGGAGGTATGGCTGCATGTACTCCCTTAGCCCATCTGGCTCAAATTTTCCCCCTCGTGTAGGTCTCTGCTTGAGTGGATGCCTCCACTCGATCTCCTTGCTGCTTCTCTCATTGTGGCTGCTCCAAAAAATTCTAAGACTTATTCTGAGGCTGCATGTTCAGAGATAATTTCTCAATCTCAACCACCAAGTCACTAAACATTGATTTTATCCTCAAATATTTGATGCATCCTCGACCTCAAGGGAATACAGGTTCTTGACTCTTAGACTGATATGCTTCACCCATATTGTGGAAATGTGTCTAAGAAACACCTTTCCTTTTCTAAATATGAAATTATAACCACTGTCTTCGAATACTGCTACAAAGACAAGATTCTTCCTTAGGCTTGGAACATGAAAAATGACCTCCTAGTCTGAGAGGGGAGATATACTTCCTTTGAAAGGTAATTGTACCTATGTAGATCATGTTATACCTCTCGTCATCTCGAAACTCTATGTTCTACTAGAGGCCCTTTTCCTCCAAGTCACAGAAGAGATATATATTCCCTATCATATCGAATGAGGCACCACTTCCTAGATACCACATCCATCCCATTATAGTATTTCCCATGTATGCAATGAGAGTAAAATCAAGTTTGAACTTTGAAGCCAACGCTTCACTTGATGCAACCACTAGCCTTATTTTGTGCACAATTCATAGTATAGTACCCGTGCTCATGACAATGAAAACACTTGATACTGGAAAAGTCTCTCTTTCCCTCTTTGCCTTCAGACTTGTTTCCCTTGGCTTTCTTTCCTTTTCCAAATAATGCACAATTTTCTTCTTTGTCTCTGCCGAAGGTCCCATATTTGGTGCTCCACCTTATTTCTTCTATTAGCAAATTACACTAAAAACACTCCCGGTCTGTTAGCTTCTCTTTCCCATTCATAGAGTCCCAGTAACTCTTCCATATCTTGGGAAGGCCTTTAAGAGCTAGGCTCACCAAATCATATTGGGATACTATCACACCAGAATTTCCAAGCTCATATTGACATTGAGTGAACTTCGATAAGTATGTTGGTATCATATCACCCTCCTCCATCTTGATCTTTTTGAGCTTTTCCTTTAGCGCCAAATTCCTATCGTCATTGTTATTTAGAAATAGATATTTCAAGGCCTTCCACATAGCATATGGAGTCACCTTTCCATGGATACTCCCGAAAATATGTTCTAAAACTCCCTCTAACAATATCATTCTCGCCTTTGCTACATTCTTCTGCGATGCATCAAGATTTTAAGCATATGGTGTTGCGGGGTTGGGAATATCAATGTTTATGAATTAATTCAACCCATTCTCCTCCAAAAATGCATCCATCCTATCCTTCCATGCCATATAATTCGAATTTCCCTCAAGGTAATATTTGAGTCTCAATCCATTGAAAGACATCTTGATTCGCTACTAGATCCTAAAGAATAATCTGCAAATTTGAACCTCTTCAAGAAAAAAAAAATTTCTTCTCTTCTATTGTGATTCTTGGCACTTTGATACCATGTAAAAATATCCCTCTAATACCAGGTATAAAATATACAATGGATTTAATTTTATATTGTGATGTACTAAAACAAGATACTGAATCCTTCTACAATATCGATGGAATACAAAAAAAATCTCTCAATCACATGAAAATAAGAGAAAGAATTAAATAAATCACAGAACACAACAATTATCTAGGGAAATAAACTGCTAAAAACCCCTCTACTGTGTATTAAGTTAAGGAATCATGAAACAATACAATGCTTAATCTCTCACGATATTCTCCCGCACTCTGCCAACTCTCTCACACTAATCTAGGAAAAATCGGTCTAGTACTTTTCCAATTCTCAGCCTTTCTTCAGCCTACCTTACTCATGAAATTCCTATGGAATTATCTCCCTATTAAATAGGCAAAATTATCCTTCCTTGATTATCAAATCCAGCATGGAATCCCAATTACTTTATAATTGCACATGGAAATTTTTCTATAAATACAACTGATAGTTATGTTCCCTTTAACCTTTGTCTAAATTGGGTCTTCCTCAGAACTGAAATGAATGCATATATTAATAGTGAATTATCAGTTATTTTATTGATCAGTTATTTTGAATTAAAAATAATTTAACTCATTGGAACTCTCACTAGCTCATCACTCAGTTAGAACTAGTTAAACTGATTTTAACTCAATTAATTAAGTTAACTAATTCACACTTGCACCCCACTGAAGCATCAACTGCAAATGGATCCAAAAAATATTAAAATCCCTCTACATGCCTCATATTAGACCCTCAATTCGGGCTTCTTGAGCTAATTCAATCATCTTGACTTAGTTAACTAATACAAGTTGTTATGATATCAAATTTCAATTTAATGTCTAATTTATTTAAGGGAAAAAATAAATTAGGTGCCCCACATTCCTTAGTAGTGTGCATCAGAAATTACTCAACAGTGTGCATAAGAATTTCCTCACCAATGTGCATCAAAAATTCCTCACCATTGTGCATCGTAATTTCGCCACCAATGTCAGTGCAATTTTTTTCCTTTTTGGTTGCCAATTTCACTGTTTCTTGTCGCAAATTTCAACAACAATAAGTGGGCTACACTAACAATAAAAATAGGGGGATACATAATATTATAGGAACATAACATGCTCCTCTCCTTCAAAAAAGTGTTTTCCTCAACACTTGAGTAGTTCTGGATGCTTCTCTATAAAATTATCATCCTCCCATGATGAAAATTTATTGGCTAAGTTCTTCCACTTAATGAGATACTCTAAAATTGATATATTTTGTAGCTAGATCAGGTTCTTGTTTCCATCATTTCTTCAGGTACCAATATGATTTTTCCTTCATCTTCAAGTTCTGGAAATATTGTTTGACCTCAGAGCTTGTCACCTATAACCTTATTTCAGCATGAAACTGGGAAAAGTAGGTGCACTTGGGAAGATGCATGACACTTCAATTTTGATTACATAGTACCAATATTTTGCAACACCTTGTAAGGACCATAATACTTTGGTGATAATTTATTATCCTTCTTATCTTGCTTAAGGGACAATTATTTTAATGTTTGCAGCAGTAGAAATACCCAGTCACCTACATCAAAACTTATTTCGTTGTGATGTTGATCTAACTCTTGTTTCATTTGATCCTGTGCCAATGTGAGGTTATCCTTTAAGTGTTGGAGAACTTGTTGATGCTCAATGTGATCTTCCACTACTTGAAAATTATAACTTTCTCTTAAAGATGATGTGATGGATGATGGATGATATCCATAAAGTACCATAAATGGGGTCATTATTTTTGTAGCATGGAAGGAAGTGTTATACCACCATTCAACCAGAGGTAACCACTTGGCTCATTGTTCATGTTTATCATATACAAAGAAATTAAGATATACTTCGAAACATTCTTTCACTATCTCAATTTTCCCATAATTTTGAGGATGATAAGATGAGCTATGAGCTAATTGAGTGCCCAAAAAAGAAAATAATTCCATCCAAAAATTTCTTGTGAAAATTGGAGCTTTGTCGCTTACAATAATATTTGGGTTTCCAAGTAGCTTTTGAATTATTTCCATAAATGCAGTATCATTTGTACAAGATTTAAATAGATGAGATAATGCACCAAAGTGAGCATACTTGGTAAGTCTATAAAATACCACCATGATGATACTCTTTCCTTCAGACTTCAGTAAACCTTTGATAAAATCCATTGAAACCTCCTCCCAACATTGGCTTGGAATTGATAAGGGTTGTAACAAACTAGGGGTCTTAATTTTCAAAAAATTATTTTGTTGGCAAACCAAACATTCCACTAGAAACTTTGAATATCATATTTAATTCCATCCCAAAAAAATTCCTTCTTAACACTGTGGTAAGTTTTTAAAAATATTGAGTTGCCTCCTAAGGGAGAGGTGTGCAACTCAGGAAGAATCTTTTGTTTGATTTGGGAATTCTTACAAAGGTATAAGCGATCTTTGTACCATACTGAATCATTTTTCCAACTAAATGTATCATATGTACTGGGATATTGTTGTAACTTTTGAATGAGTTCCCACACTTCTTTATCATTCTTCCATTCATCCCTTGCTTCAGTTATCGAATCTAGTTGGATAATAAGAATGTAACAAATCAATTCTTTAACATCCTCATTGTTTATCAGCGGTTGTCATTGATGTCAACCCAAGCAGCACCATGGGAAACCCCAATAATTCATGGGAATTTTGACCTATCAAATTAATATATTCTGGGTCAAGAATGCTTTTTATGGTTTCTATTTTTCGAGAAGTTTCTGTTGATATATGGCACGCCACGTAATTCTTCACTGTTTGAGAGATATTCATATTTGAAGTTTGTACCCCAAGTTAGTGGGCTTAAACCCCATGGGGTTGTGGCATGGGTCTTTGAAAAGTCATAAATAATATTTTTTAAGCTCCTAAAATCCCTCCCACGTTCACTTGTTGAAGCCCCTCTCAACCTAAGCATTTATATAAATTGTGATCCTCATATCCTCCTTATGTGAGGATTTTTCTATCTGAAATAGGTAATCGTGACAATTTCGCTCTAACATTTTTTCTACAAAGGTTCAGAAGCTAAATTTTTTATGAGGTGAAGCAAAATTCCTGAGGAAGCTCCTATAAAAATTGCAGATCAAGGTGCGCAATATTTTCAAAGATATGATCTATGGAAGTTACTGTTTTTGCAGGCTCCTAAAATTCATCTCAAAGAAGTGACCTTGGGATAATCATCATAACTGTCTCTCTGAATATCGGATTGGAATTCTATAAAAAGTGGAAAATAGTGCATGGATTGGAGGTTTCTCTCTATCAATTTTAGAGCCAAATGAAGAAACAATGACACGTGGTACGTTTTACAAGTTCGCTCAAATAAAATCGTCCATAATTAGGGAATTGTGAGAGATTGGGCATACCTCTCCCTTGAAGAATCCGAATTGGGTCAGACTTGTGGAATTGGAAATATGACTCAGAGGAGTACTACAGGACTGAAAATCACATATGGGGATCTGAAATAACAGAGATACACCAGATTCAATATCAAGCTCCTAGAAGGCAAGAAAAAGCTAGATCATGTGTTGTCAAGGGCTGCAAAGGACCAAAATTTCTAGGGTAGCAATGAAAAGCAAGGTGTAGCAGATGGTAGCATGACAAGAGCAACAACCAATGTGCAGAAAAATAGTAAGAAGTTCATCACATGAAGTCTTCAAGTGGGCAGCACTGCATACAATCACTGTAAAGGTATCATTGTACTAAGTCATTGTAAATACATTATTGTAAAAATTGTACTACTGTCTATTTTCCAAGAGTCAAAGAGAAAGTGTTGAGAGGTCTAGGATCACCATTAGGCAGTTGTGGCATAGTTGGGGTTATGGTTTAGTGTGCCTTCTTCTTCTACATCATTATATATCATCGTAAAGTGGACCATTTTCCCTGGTACGAGAGTCCATTCTTCTTTTATTCTTCTACAGGGTGATAGGGTGGTGCTTGGGTGAGTCGTAGCTCATTGGGTGTTGGGGCATCCATTCAGCTGACTATTGAAGAATCTCGGGTGTTGGAGTGTCCATCCAGTGGGAGCTGGAGAAGAATTCTTTTCTAGATTCTAGGAAGTTGGAGCTTTATTTTCAATTGGAGTTGAATATTAAACAATTATTAGAAAAAAATTAGGTGGTTTTTGTCCCGGAGTGGGTTTCCACCTTAAAAAATACGTGAATTTATGTTCCTTTTGTTTACTGCTATCATTGTACAAACACTGATAATAATTGAAGATTAACTAATGCTCTAATTGAAAGGAATACTGACTCCCCCCCCACCTCTAAGTATTTCCAATAATTGGAATCAGAGCTTGGTTCCTTCAATAACAGTTTAACAGCTGGAAGGAGGTCATGGAGCATACCAAGAATGGTGTACCTATGTTCAATGAAAATAGCTATGCACTCTGGAAAGGAAGAATGAAGGTCTATTTCTTGGCGCAAGGTTACGAAGTATGGGACACTGTTCAAAATGGATTTACATCAACTATGGATGAACAAGGTAAGAAGAATTTGGTAAATGATGTAAAATCAAAGAATATTATTATCAGTGGACTTATTGAATCAGCTTATCATAAGGTGTTGGGTTGTAAAACCACCAAAAATGTATGGGACAAGCTTGAGAATATATATGCAGGTGACTCAAATGTCAAAGAAGAAAAGCTTAAAATATATAGAGCAAAATTTGAGAAACTCAAAATGAAAGACGATTGTAACATTGCTGCATAATTCCAATATGTTGATGAAATAACCAATACTCTGGAAGGATTGGGAGAGCCAGTTGACAAGAAGACTACTATACAGAATATTATTAGAACATTACGAGGGAGATTAAGTCTTAGAATACAGTGCAAATTTGGACAAAATCAACAAAGAGGAATTACATGGAGTTCTCATAGCATATGAAATGAGACTTGATGAAGAAGAGGGTAATTCACATCTAGAAACTGCGTTCATTGCATATAACAAAACCAATAAGGACAAACAACCTTCAATATAACAGACATGCACCTGCAAGGGTGAAGAAAAGGGAGATGATGGAGGAGGTCTTTCAAATGAATAATATGCTTACTTTATGAGAAAACTAAAAATTGGTTAGGAAAAATTCAAAGGTAAAATTCCATTGATATGTTTCAGCTATGGTGAGGTTGGGCATTTCACAGCAAAATTTCTGAACAGAACTGATGGCAACTGAAAAGGAAACAAAGGCTTTAAGAAATTCAACAAGCAAGAATCCAAAAGGAACTTTCTCTCTAAAGAAGATAGCTCATCATCCAATGAAGACAATGATAGTGAAGAAGAAGCCAATGAGAGAGCAGTGCTTATGGCCAAGCACAATAAACAAGAGGTATCAAACAATGAAGAAGAAGGATTGACCATAGAATAATTTTCTAAGGAAGAAATAAATCTTATAAAAGATCTCAAGGTAGAGAAGATATATTCCAATACTCTTGAAGATCAAGTTCAAGGTCTCAAAATTGAAGTTGAAGAACAAAAATTCATTGAAGAGTCACTTCAAAAGAAGTTGGAAGTAAGTAATCAGAAAAGGGAAGAATGATAAGCTGAAGTAGTCTCGTTGTGTAAGGAAGTGAAGAAAGGAAAAACTATCCAAAACTATGCCAATAGCTCAAGGGCATTGGAAGAACTCATCAAAAATCAAAAACATTACAACGACAGAACTGGCATCGGTTACAAAGAAGAAGAAGTAGGGCCTTCTACAATAAAATAAAATGAACCTATGAGATTTGACATGCATGTAGAATTTATTAGACAAGATTCCCAAGAACAACGTTGGAAGACAATTCCTCGATGAATATTTCCATCTAGGTACCAACATATTTTTTATGACTACTATTATTCATGTGGAAAATTTGGTCATAAAGTTGTAGAATGTCACACGTACCCTAGGAACGAATGAAATTATAGGAGATCTCTCAAATATGAACCTCCTATGGCTCGTCGAAACATCAATAGATTTGAACATTTAAGAAATAATATTGAATGTTACAAATGTCGAAACTTTGGATGCATATCCAGAGACTGCAGACTTGAAAATCCTCCAGAAGAATCTTCGAAGCCACAGAATGAATGAACATGGAAGAATAAGAAGATTGATAATTTTTCTCTCACTCTCAAGGCTCAAAACAACAAATATGTGTGGTATGTTGATAGTGATTTCTCAACGCATATGACTGGAGATAGAAAGAAAATTGTATCTCTGAAAGAGAAGAAGGATGGAACCATGTCCTTTGGAAATGATGGATCTTCAAATGTTATAGGATCAGGCACCATCCCTCTCGGAAGAAAAGATTCTCTAGCCAAGAATGTTCTATTGGTTGAAAACATGAATCACAATCTGCTCAGTGTTGGACAAATGTGTGATCAAGGACACACAATACTATTCAACTCCATAAAAAGTGAAATCAGAAAAGGTAGGTATGGTGAAATTGTGGCTACAACAAGTCAAGCTCCAAAATACATATATGTTATATATGAAGCAACTAAAGCACATCTATTAGCTAA
Source organism: Pinus albicaulis (assembly GCA_034641835.2). Classification (NCBI taxonomy): domain Eukaryota; kingdom Viridiplantae; phylum Streptophyta; class Pinopsida; order Pinales; family Pinaceae; genus Pinus; species Pinus albicaulis. The sequence goes on along the minus strand of CM076578.1, from coordinate 806,953,046 downwards.
GAGGATAATATAATATTTGGTAGAAATGATGATTGACTAAGTAAGAATTTTTCTACAAAGATGCAAAGTGATTTCGAAATGCTCAAGAAATTCAAAATGGAAGATTACAAACCCATCCTTACTCTGATGGTAACAGGTTGCAAATTGAGCATAGACGACTCATCTAAGGATGTGGATCAAAGGTTGTATAGATCTATGATTGGTAGTCTTCAATATGTCATAGCCTCCCGGCCAGATGTTATGCAAGCAGTTGGACAAGTAGAAAGATTCCAAGCAGCACCAAAAGAATCACATACTATTGCCATCAAAATAATTCTTCGATATCTAAAGGGAACAAAAAAATATGGCTTTTGGTATCCCAAGGGTAAAAATTTCATTATTCATGCCTTTATAGATGCAGATTGGGCAGGAAGCATTGATTATCATGAGAGTACTCGTGAAGCATTTGAATATCTTCGCCAGAACCTTGGGATTCTCCCAAGTTCTCATTAGATTTTCCTTATTTATAATATAAAGGAGGAGTAGAAGTGTGTACAGGTTCGCAGGATGGTTATGCGTCAGGGGGAGTTACCCTTTGCCATTGATTTCAAAGGGGGAGAGAATGTTGTAGGAAGAGGTGTCATGATCGTATGGCAAGTACTTGTGTTGCCATCAATGCCAAAGGGGGAGATTGTTGATCATTGGTTGTCACTGATGTCAACCCAATAAGCACCAAGGGAAACTCCAATATTGCATGGGAATTTTGATTTAAAAAATTAATATATTCTGGGTCAAGAATTCTTTTGATGGCTTCTACTTGTTGAGATGTTCCCGTTGATATATGGCACGCCAGGTAATTCTTCACGTTTGAGAGATATTCATGTTTGAAGTTTGTACCTGCAGTTAGTGGGCTTAAACCCCATGGGGTTGTGAAATGGGTTATTGAAAAGTCATAACTAATATTTTTTAAGCTCCTAAAATCCCTCCCACATTCACTTGTTGAAGCCCCTCTCAACCTAAGCATTTATATAAATTGTGATCCTCATATCCTCCTTATGTAGGGATTTCGCAATCTGAAACAGGTCATCATGGAATTTTCGCTCTAAATATTTTTATATGAAGGTTTACAAGCTGAAATTGTGATGAGGTGAAGCCGAATCCCTGAGGAATCTCCTGCCAAAATTTTAGATCAAGGTGCACAATATTTTCAGAGATATGATCTATGGAAGTCAGTGTTTTTGCAGGCTCTTGAAATTCATCTAAAAGAAGTGACGTTGGGAAAGTCGCCATAACTCTCTCTATGAGTATTAGATTGGAATTATGTAAAAATTGGCTGATGGTGTACAGACTAGATTTTTCGTTCCATCAATTTCATAGCCGAGTGAAGAAACAGTGACACGTGGTAGACTGTGCAAGTTTGATCTACTGAAACAATCCATAATTGGGGCATTGTGAGAGATTGGGAATAAATCTCCCTTGAAGAATGAAAATTGGACCAGACCTATGGCATTGGAAAGAGGACTCAGAGGAGTACTACAAGACTAGAAATCACATATTGGGGATCTGAAATAACATAGATACACCATATTCAATATCGAGCTCCTAGAAGGCAAGAAAAAGCTAGATCATTTGTTGTCAAGGGCTGCAAAGGACCAAACTTTCTAGGGTAGCAAAGAAAAACAAGGTGCATCGAAGGGTAGCATGAATAGAGCAGCAACCAAGGTGTATAACAACAACATGAATTTCATCACATGAAGTCTTCAAGTGGGCAGCACTGCATACAGTCACTGTAAAGGTATCATTGTACTAAGTCATTGTAAATACATTATTGTAAAAATTGTACTAGTTTCTATATGCCAAGAGTTGAAGAGGAAGTGTTGGGAGGTCCAGGATCATCATTAGGTGGTCGTGTCATATTTGGGTTTATGGTATAGTGTGTCTTCTTCTTCTACATCATTCTATATAATTGTAAAGTGGACCATTTTCCCTAGTACGAGAGTCCATTCTTCTTTTATTCTTCTACAGGGTGATGGGGTGGTGCTAGGGTGAGTTGTAGCTCATTGGATGTTGGGGCATCCGTTCAGTTGACTACTGAAGGATCTTGGGCATTGGATCATCCATCCAGTGGGAGCTGGAGAAGAATGATTTTCTATATTCTAGAAAGTTGGAGCTTTATTTTCAATTGGAGTTGAATATTAAAGAATTATTAGAAAAACATTAGGTGGTTTTTGTCCCATAGTGGGTTCCCACCTTAAAAACTGTGTGCATTTGTGTTCCTTTTGTTTACTACTATCATTGTACAAACACTGATAATAATTGAATATTAACTAATTCTCTAATTGAAAGGAATACTGATTCACCCCCCCCCCCCCCAAGAGTATTTCCAACACTCATCCCTTCTTGAGAGTCCATCTGCAACAACATTTTGTGCAATATTCCCAAATGGGAAGAGCAGGAATATAGTGCATAAAATGAAAGCAGAAGATAATATTTAACACATGTAACCAGGAGACCAATTTGCAGTCATAACATTATGTATTGGAGTAGAAAAAAAATACAAAATATTGAGGCATAAATCATATACAGTCAAGAAACAATCCTCCCATAAGAAATCACTCCAAATATGAGTTGTTGTTACAATAAAAAATGCTGGAGAGAAACTACAGCGCAGCCATATTAAGCATAAATATAGCTAGATATGATACAATGATATAAAAATACTGATATAGGCCCAATGGAGTCTAAACATATAGAACTGGGCACTAAATCAACTTTCCAAGACAACCCAAGAGGGTTTCCGGAAAATGAACACAATGTGCCAATGTAAGTTGCAACCCTAAGGCTGAAGATATGCTACAACAATATAAATGAGAAGATATGGATGAAGCTAATGTAGAAACCTATAACTCTTCTCTAGTATATCCTACAGATGAAATAATGGCTCCTCCATTGGAGAAATCACCTCCCAAAACAATCACTGAAACCACCCTTGCAACTCCTCCCTAAAATAGCACAGATTTGGACTAAAACTATGCTGTAGGGGATAATAACTCCTTAGGCTGCTGCTAAATGTGTCAATAAAGCTCAAGTGGCTTCTTTACATGCCTTCCAATGGATGGAAACCTTCCTCCACTGCAAAACTAGCTCTGAAACCACTGTAATATCCCAAAAGGAAGAATGCAGTAATACTAAAACACAATATAAGAATTGCAGCAAAGTAAACAATAAATACAAATACACATCATAATGCATAGAAATAGCTAAGCCATTTTATTATATAGGAGGTGAAAAATCAAGTACACCAATGCTCAAAACATGAGACACTCAAGCCAAAAGGATGGCCTGGAATGACCCGGCAATGATCCCACAGGAGGGACTATGTAATTGCTGAACTGCTAGAAGGTAAACTACCATGTCCCTACTGCAATTGTTGGGACTACAACTACATGAAAGATATAAAGTCAGATCTAGGTAGAATGGGAGCTCCGATGATGTTGAAATTGTAGATCAGGGCTCAATGATGGATTCCCAAGATAACCTAGCAAGGGTTTCTCAGATCTATCAATATAAGAAAACCACCATCTTAGGGCTTCACATATATTCTACTGGGAATACAGATTTGAAGCTAGATTTGATGATATGAAGGTTGCAATGATGCAAAATCAAATCTATGCTAGAAGGGTTGATCCCTTCACTATATCCTCGGGCTAAAATCTCAAGATCTAGCTCCTCCAATCTCCTCCACTGAAAATAGCTGTTGTATGAACAACAACTTCAGAAAGCTACACTGTTAGAGAGGGAGGCTCAGTAGCCTACTGCTAGATATGTCAAATCGGCTCCTAAATTATGGAAACAATAGATCCAATGTGAGGAGATGATCCTTGATAGGATTTCCAGCTGAAATACAGGAAACTTCCTTCCTCCAATAGATATAGGACTGGACTGTGCAATCCTTGAAGGGACTGTTGTTGCATGGAGCTAAAACCCAATGGCCTGAATGCCAAATATAGGTCTTCTACTCCTGGAAGACTGAATGTGAAGAACAAAGTGGTAGGATGAATCCTCCACTTGTTTCCTAGCTAAATGCTAGAAACAACCTTCTAAAGATGGCACCAATTCCTGATAAGTAATGAAGTACAATCCTCTTCCTTAGAGATCACTCAAAAAAGAGGTGGGATTCCCACTTGGGAACACCCTGTGCTAAACAGCACTGCAAACTCTACTAAACAACCCAAGCCTGCATAGAAATGTCCTCAGACAAATCTAGATCTAAACATATCAAGAAATGAATAATCCAAATCATGCCTTCCATTGTGACTTCATCTTCATTATATAGATATGAGCCTTCCATAGCCTACGCCCACTCCAAAACTGCAGTCTACATGTGGACAAAAGTATCCATGGTTGATTGCGTTGTTGATCCATGTCCTCCATCATGTTCACATGGGAAATTACCCTCTCCATCATGTGTGCAATAAATGCATCACTTCCTCCACTATCTTATCATAAGTGCTTTATGATATTCTTTCAATGCACTATGATCTCAGTTGACCTTATCAAAAATCCTCATGATCTCACATTTAAGATCCATGATCTTATTTGACTATTTCATCCTCCATAATCTATCTCATAAATGAGACATGATCTCCATTAATGGAGCTCCTCCACTACTCCATGATTTTAGATCTATATCTAGAATATCCACATACACACATAAAAATTGTATTTCATTCATATTTGAGGATTATGGGTCCCTCCACCCTTTTATTTACTTAATTAATTAAGTTTATTAAGAACTATAATATTCCAAATATCATGAGAATATTTAGGAATATTATAGTCCTCCCCATAAAAATGTTGCCTGTCCTCAAGAAATTGCAAAATTAGATTCTAGAGCAATCTATTCCGCTCCAAATAGCATCCACACAAGCAAGGTCTCCCCATTTGCTGTAATGAGTTATGTATGCCCAAAACCAAATTTTCCTCTCTAGAATGTATAGAATGATCTCTAACGTTGTAGCTAGATACCACTCATCCATCATGAAGCTCCAAGTGACAACCACAGGCTGTCCAACACCCTCCTCAACACATGAGATACATAAAGATAGATGGTTCCTTCCACAAGAGGGAAACTCCAACTCACAAAGTATACATCCATCCCATGCTATATGAAGTAAAGAGAGGCTTTTCATGCCTTCATCCATAACCATGTTGGCCTTGTTGGATCTAAGCATCATCCCAACATTGTACAAAATAAAAAGTAGAGATATATGGGTAGACAAAGATGCCAAACCATATTCTCCCAATAGTAGCCAATGTAGCAATGCTCCCTACTGCCTCACCACACCATCAAGATACCAAGTATGGTGTATATACTCTCTAAGTAACAACCATCAGAGGATTTCTTCTTGCTTCCATCCTCCAACACTATCATGAAAGTATGTAGGACCAAAGTCCCCTAATAAAAGCCACAACAACAAGATCTCTTGTTGCCTCTTCGCACCATCATGTGAATCATAGAGTAACAACAACATACTGAAGGACATATATAATGACATATCATCCCAATAAAAACAAAATCCATTATCACATATTATGGGAGTATTATGCCTTATTACAAACAATATCAAACACATAAACATGGGAGATGTCATGTGATGGCCAAAATCTCTCAACCAAAATGAACATGCATTCTTCTGCTGCATTTTATCATTGATAAAAAAGGCATGAATTAGAAAAACATGAGCTATTGGGTGGTAACCATACTCACCGAAGAGCAGCCAGCGTAGCCATGCCTCCTTCTTCATTTCATGAGTGTTTTTTAAGGCATTGATAAAAGAAATTGGAGCCTTTGGGTAGTGAAAAAACTCTCCCAAGGGAAGCCAACGTAACCAAGCTTGCTGGCCCATGTCATATATATGCAAGCGCTTATCCAACCCCTTGCTTATCAACCTAACCCACTCATCTTGATGTGGATGATGAATGATGTTTTGCATAAACATGGTATCTTCCCTTTGTAGAATACCATCTCCCTTAAACAGTTGAAGAACCTCGCACTCCATGAAATGTTGGAGTGCATCTCTAATGAGATCTCTTAATGAGATTCTCTTTTCATCAAAGGTGCTACAAAACCAATGAGGTTTTGGATCTATTGCAGGTGGAAGTTTCTCTTTGAGCTGTGAGATGCTCATTGAGAAAGTGTCATATAGAAAGGAGAAAATATTGCTCATCTCAAGATGTCTACCATATATGATCTTAACCTCCATTGCCTCATGAGTGAAACCTTCAGAATGATCCAAGAATAATGGGGCTTCTTCCTCATCACTGCTACTAAGTGACAGCGCTATAGATTTGCATGGTCATACATGTGCTGTCTCAAAGCAAGGCACAATGATGATCTTATAACCAGACATTCTACATAGGATCATACCCATCCCATCTTCTGAAACTCCACACTTCAAATCAAAGGGTTGAATTTAGTTCATCAATGATGAACTGAGATATCTCTTCTTCTCCTCCTTTATTAGATCAAGAGTCCTCTGCACTGTGATATGTTGTTGCTTCAAATCAACATTTTGATCTAACCATTGGTTATGCATGGGCCCTAATGAAATGTTTCCATAAGTTTCAGCAAGGTCTAATTAAACAATATGTGATTAAATTTCATGCATACCTTGGATCAACTAATGTGTGGGAACCTCTTTCCAGAACACAAGAGTTCCTCCAACCAGGACAATGGTGTCTCCAACTGCTGGAAAGAGAGATGGCTGCTCTTCTACCAATGTACCCGTGCTGGAACCTTCCTCCTCTTCCTCATGAATCTCCTGAGTCATGTGTGGGACTCTATGTGTTAAGATCTCAAGACTATCTTGCAAAGTTGCAAGTGTCTCTTCTCCAGATGTAAGTACTTCTGCAGCTGGTGGTGAATGTAGTGACTTCTTGTCCAAAGTGACAAGATTGACATTCTTATTTGTCTCCTTAGGAAATGTCTCTTTGTAACACATATTTGTTTTCCTCACATGAAACTTATTCCTCAACTTGTGAAAGAAATCTGAATATTTAGTCACCTTTTCATGCTCCATGTGACCAAACCACCAATCATTGCCTTCACCATAAATATGAAGTGCTGCAATTTGGATAACCTCCTTTTTAGACACAGGATGTAGCCTGAAAGATGTATCTAACTCTTTACTCCAAGCCTTAACAGTTCTTGAGGAAGATCCATAAAATGCAGGAAAATAAAATCTATTATTCCTCTTTCTTTTATTGCTGCTATAGGATCCTCTTTCTTCTTTGATTTGGAAGAATTCTTGGAGAGCTAGAATCTCTTCGAATGCTCTAGACTATTCTTTATACTCTTCAAGATAGAGATTGAGAGCCTCATGAGTCTCGGGTTCTCTTCTTTCTTAATTTATATACCTCTCACCTTCTTCAAAGAAAGTGGGCATAGTAGATCTATGAGGAGATCTATGATTCTCCGGTCTTCTTTTCTGCTAATAGGAAGTGCTTGAACCTTCCTCATCAAATCTTCTTCTTGGATCCTTCTTTTTCCTTTCCCTCTTCATTTGATTAACCTCCTTTGAGAGATATTGCATGGATATAAAGAGAGGAGTGGAAAGACTATAATCCTCCTTCATGATAGATCTTATTTATCTACTTCTTCTTTCGATGAAAAAGATGACGTGTCAACAAGCTGAGCCAAAGATCATGCTCTGATACCACTGTAATATTCCCAACTAGGAAGAGCAGGAATATAGTTCATAAAATGAAAGTAGCAACAAATATTTAACACATGTAACCATGAGACCAATATCGAGTCATAACATTATGTATTAGAGCAGAAAAATAATATAAAATAGTGAGGCATAAATCATATACAGTGAAGAAACAAGCCTCCCATAAGAAATCACCCCCAAATATGAGTTGTTGTTACAATAGAAAATTCTAGAGAGAAACTATAGCACAGTCATATTAAGAATAACTACAACTAGAGATGATATAATGATATAAAAATACTAATATAGGCCCCAATGGAGTCTAAACCTACAGATCTAGGAACTAAATCCTCTTTCCAAGACAACCCAAGAGGGTTTCTAGAAAATGCATACAATGTGCTAATGTAAGTTGCAGCCCTAGGGATGAAGATATGTTGCAACAATAGAAATGAGAAGATATGGTTGAAGCTGATGCAGAAACCTACATCTCTTCTCCAGTAGATCCTCCAGATGAAAGAATGGCTCCTCCACTGGAGAAATCACCTCCCAAAACAATCATTGCAACCACCCCCGCAACTCCTCCCTAAAATAACATAGATCCGGACTAAAATTGCACTGTAGGGGATAAGAACTCCTTAGCCTACCGTTAAATGTGTCAATAAAGCTCAAGGAGCTTCTTTACAAGCCTTCCAATGTATGGAAACCTTCCTCCACTGCAAAACTAGCTCTGAAACCACTGTAATATCCCAAAAGGGAGAATGCAGTAATACTAGAACACATTAAAAGGACTGCAGAAAAGTAATCAATAAATATAATTACACATAATAATGCACAAAAATAGCTGAGCCATTTTATTATATAGGAGGTGAAAAATCAAGTACAAAAGTGCTCAAAACATGAGACACTCAAGCCAAAAGGATGGCTTGGAATGACCCTACAATAATCCCATAAGAGGGACTTCGTAACTGCTAAACTCCTGGAAGGTAAAATGTTTTGTCCTTGTTACAACTATTGGGACTGAAACTGCCTGAAATATATAAAGTCATATCTGGGAAGAATGGGAGCTCCGGTGATGCTGAAATTGTAGATCAGGGCTCAATGATGGATTCCCAAGATAACCCAGAAAGGATTTCCCAGATCTGTCAATATAAGAAAACCACCTTCTTAGGGCTTCACATATATGCTGTTGGGAATCTAGATCTGAAGCTAGATCTAATTATATGATGGCTTCAATGATGCACACTCATATATATGCGAGAAGGGTTGATCCCTTCACTATATCCTTGGGATAAAAGCTCAAGATCTAGCTCCTCCAATCTCCTCCATTGAAAATAGCTGTTGGATGAACAATAGCTTTAAAAACTACGTTGTCATAGAGGGAGGCTCAATATCATGTTGTTAGATATGTCAAATAAACTCCTAAATTATGGAAACAATAGATCCAATGTGAGGAGATGATCCCTCACTGGATTTCCAATTGAAATACTGGAAGCTTCCTTCCTACAGGATTGGATTGTGCAATCCTTGAAGGGACTGTTGCTACATGGAGGTAAAAAAAAATGGCCTGAATGACGAATATAGATCTACTTCTCCTGGAAGACTGAATGTGAAGAAAAAAGTGATAGGATGAATCCTCCACTTGTTTCCTGGCTGAATGATAAAAACAACCTCCTAAAGATGGAACCAATGCCTGATAAGGAATGAAGTACAATCCTATTCCTTAGAGATCACATAAATAAAGAGGTGGGATTCCAAATTGGGAACACCCTGTGCTAAACAACACTCCAAACTTTGCTAAACAACCCAAGCTTGCATAGAAATTTCCTCAAACAAATATAGATCTAAACAGATTAAGAAATGAATAATCCAAATCATGCTTTCCAAAGTGCCTTCATCTTCATTATATAGATATGAGCCTTCCATAGCCTAGCGCCACTTCAAAACTGCGCTGTACATGTGGAAATAAGTCTCCATGGTTGATTTCACTGTTGATCCATGTCCTCCATCATGTTCACATGGGAAATTTCCCTCTCCATCATGTGCGCAATAAATGCATCACTTCCTCCACTATCTTATCATAAGTGCTTTATGATATTCTTTGAATGCACTATGATCTTAGTTGACCTTATCAAAGATCCTCATGAGTTTTCATTTAAGATACATGATCTTATTTTACTGTTTCATCCTCCATAATATATCTTATAAATGAGACATGATCTCCATTAATGGAGCTACTCCACTACTCCATGATTTTAGATCTAGATCCATGTAATGTCCCTTTTTCAGGAACTTGCTGCTCAATCAGGAACATCTTAGATGTTCCATTTTTCCTTCTTCAGTGAGACCTTACAAGTCTATTTTAGAGATTGACTGATGGGGCATTTAAAGGATATGACTCCTTCCTAGAAGGGAGAAATCCTGAGGCTAGTTGGCCCTTCTCAAACTTTGCCTATGGATATGAAAATATTCCACCTCGAGAATTTCTTCTACAACTGCCCATGAGGAAGCTGTATAAGGAATATGCTGCATAAATAAGGCTATCCAATGCTAGGATTCCCTAGAACACTTCTAATATAACTCCCCTCCAGAAAATGAGCTTAAAGGAATGACTCTAGATGGGTTAGTCAGATCTCCCTAATCTAGGTCTCTGAAACAATGTTCAAGAGTGAGCTTACAACAATATGTGAACATAACCATGGGAATCTGCAATTCTGAATACATCATGAGAGGGAAATAGTACATAAAACATTATATTATGATATCAACATGATTGTACAGAAATATCATGAGGAACAAGGCCCTCAAGCTTTAGAACCAATCCTCCAATGAATATACATTATAATGTCGGAGTAGCTGAAGCTACACAAAAATGCCAGGAAACTATAACTGCGTAGTATCTATGAGAGATGTAGCTGTTGAATACATATAAATTATAATTTAGCTGAAACGTACAAGAAAAATAGCCCAAGAGAGGAAAATGGGCTCAATATGGGATTTCTAGACAATCTCAGGGAGATTGCTAGGAATGCTGGCTAAAATACAATAGTGACAAATGAATTTTCACTGCAGCTGGAAAAAAAAGAATGTGAGGGTGTGGTTTATCTGCTATGATAATGCCCTCCTCTGATAATTCCCTCAAAGGGAAAGGGGATGATCCATTTCACTCAAAAGCACTCCTGCTGATATGCACGAGAATCTCCCTCAACACTGCCCTTATAGAATAACACAGTTTCTCCAAGTGACTGTACAGTGGGAGATGGTGAATGAGTGGCCTGATGCCACAGATCTGAAATGAATTCCATGAGCTCTCTCTACAGCTCCTCCAAAGAATAAATCCATCCTCCTCTGAAAATGCAAGTAGGGAAGAAGTCTATGAGTTCCTCTGCTGCTACCCCAGCTACACATCAACCTGCTACAGGAATAACGCTGTAACTGAAGGAGTAAGCTTTTCCAAATGATAGAATGAGGAAATTCAGCTCAAATCCTCTCCTCCTATGAGGAAGAGGTGGGGGATCCCCACCGGGAACACCCCCAGTGCTCGAGAGCACTGCAATCCGTCTAAACAACCTAGATATGCAAGTCCCTAACCTCACCATGAAATTTCTGAATCAAATAATCAATCGAATGAGCTGCTCCTTCGTTCTTATAAATAAAATGAACTCACTTTCACCATAGGCCCCACAATTAGGGTTTTCATTCACTTTTGAATGCTTTCCCTCCAAAAGCTGCGTTATCTTCTCAAGAAAGCTAACCCTCTAAAGCAGTGTTGCTGACTTGGTCAAAATAGCCAACTCAAGGTGATCCTCATCATGTTCACGCCATGGGTTGTTTATTTCCACTGCTTTATTATTTCTCCTTTCACACAAGGAGTGTTAATCTCCATCAAAAGGGGCTAAGGTGTCTCCTTGCCCATTTTATTAATCAAAAATAAAATGTGCAACTATAATGTCCATTTTAGCTTGAGGCTAAAAATTGGGGACATTACAGTCTTCCCCTCCCACATTTTTCTTATCCTCAAGAAACTGCATAGAGAGAAAAAAAATTCCTCCTCCTTCTTCTCCTGTGGCCTCCTCATCCATGGTCCCACCACTGCCCAAATATGCTGTAACAAATCTGCCCTCCAATGCTCTCTCCCAAGTATGCAAACTGAAAATGATGCTCCTCATGGAAAGATAGAAGGTGTAGTGGAATCCTTCCTACTGGAATGTGGCCTCCTTAAGGTAGGAGTGATGATATGCATGGGATAATGCTGCTCCCAATGATGATCCTCTTATCCATGCTATCATCCAATGAGAATATCAACCCCCAGTTTCTGCAATGTGTTGGGGCTGAATGGAGAGTGTGCTTCGACTTCTCACAATGGTCCTCTCTCCATATGCTGCTCATATGGGGCTGCCTTGTATTTGGGCTAGAAAAGTGTGGCCTCCAAGAATTTCCCAAGCTACCCCATCAAAATATCCATCCATGAAATGCCTCTGCAAATTCTCCAAGTGGTTTTCCCATGGTATCTCCTGCAAAATAGAACATGTGTAATGGGGAGAATAGTGCTCCCAATGGGCTGTCCCAATCATATAAGTCACTCTCCACATAATTCTCCCTCTGAAAAATAAGCATCAGCAATACAAGGTAGCATAATACAATGAAAACAAGCTGCCATAAGACAACTAGAGAGTGGGTCACTGCTCCTCTCATGGGACTAACGCAACGAGCCTCTTTCCTTCATCAAGGATATATATAACAAGTGCTTTCCCCAGCCACTTTTTTTCTACCACACACATCTCCAAAAGATAGTGACATGAAAATATAAATTGGTGCCAATGGTGCACACCAAGGAGAATGTGGCTCCCTCCACAAACCACCAAAAGAATGGCTCATTCTTCTGCTTCAAAAGCTTACAAATACATCCTTGTACATCATGCAAGAAGGGATCAACTCTTCTTGACTCCTCATGCTACTCAAAAAAGGAAAGTATAATATAGAATGATTATACCTTCTCCAATTTGTACTTGAACTCTTGAGCTTGAAATGGCCCAACTGAAGTTTCCCTCTACCCTCAATGAGCAGGTAAGTGGCTGTGAGGTTATCTCCACCATAATCAAGCGAGCTATGCATCTCCCAATTCTGATAGGTGCCATGATGGATGCCCTCCAAGTGAACTCCTCTAGCCAATCAAAGTATGCATCCAAGTGCATAGCTAGGAAGCACTTGTGTGCTGCATGTAGAAATTTCTCCTTAAGACTACAAGCTCTAGTCAAGAAGATCTTGCCATAACCATAGATGACCCTATCATCAGCCATGTATTTATCATCATCCTCTTGGTCATCAAGAATCATGCATGCACCAAGATCATGGGACCTCTCAACCAAAATCTGAGTCCTCTAGCATGGATCAATCCTCCATATAGACAGCGTTGATATTCTACAATAGGGTGCTCCATCACGTTGCTGCCTGCTACCTTGACATCCCCTCATGTCAAAGTCATCCTCCAATGTTGCCGCCAAGCCATCATGTAGCTACTCATGCTCAAAAGAAATAAGATCTCTGAAAATGAGCCTCCCATGAGAGACTATCACCTCCAAATAATCTCCCGATCCTGGGGAATGTAAGCATGAGTGGCCTCCATCCACTCCAAAGCATGAAAGTGTTCTTCCCTCAAAGGAAGTATCCTCTCCCATTGAAACCATGGAGTAGCCATCCCTATCCATGTAGAAAAATATATCTGTGTAGTATAGCTGATGAGAGTGGGTGAGACTGAAAATGAGAGGGTGTATCCCTCCTCCTTGTGTTTATCCCCAACTCACTGTGCTATAATGGACTCCTCTAATGTATCCACCCCTCTGTAATCTAATGAGTGGTGAACCAAATGGCATGATTCCTCTCATTATCTCTAGATCATATGGCCTCCTAGATGGATAGCCACCAAACAGTGAGACATCAAGATCTGAAAATAGACTTCATGTATGAGTGGACTGATTTGTCCTCCTCTCCTCTACGCAGTGAAGTCTCTTTCCCTTGTGTAGAAACTTTCTGAAATAGATAAGGGAGAATGATATTCATCCCTCCATGCTGATCCTGCTGTTCTTCTCTATCCATCTTACAATCCCAAACCAATGCTACATATGACTCCAAAATTGTGTCTTGGCACCCACATGAAAAATAATTGGAACTCCTTGCAAAGACACAAGGGCTCCTCTAGTGGAAGCATTGGCTCCCCTTTCACCTCCATGTGGTGATGGATCTCCTCCAAAAGTGACAACACTTTTGGTTCCCTCCAATGCATGCAAAGTGTTTTTATTTATGCCACAATGAGTTTCACCAAGTTTTCTCCACCAAACCCTTAGTGAATGCATCAAAATTTTTTGCATTTGCATGTTAATGAAAAATGAAACCCTCAAACCAACAATCATGAGCCATACCTTGAGTTGCACTTCTCCTCCTCCCATGGCCTCTTCCCTTTCCTCTACTCCTTTACAATGAAAGTTAACAAAGGACTGCGTTGTGGATCTGCATGTGTGGCTGAATTTCCACACCCTTCATGAAAATAACTGGGATTTGTCTCATCACAAACCCTTCTCAGAAAATTTCTTCAAAATTCCCTTTCATCAAGATCTTCAATAATCTCCTAGAAAATAATAAGGGAAACCTCCTCTTCCTTCATTCCTCTTTCCTTGTCTCCTTGTAAATCTCCTCTCCTTGGAGAGAAGCTCCTCTTCCGATAGTAATGGATCTTGGGCACAAGCTGAGCCAAGATCATGCTCTGATACCACTGTAATGTCCCTTTTCAGGAACTTGCTGCTCAATCAGGAACATCTTAAATGTTTCATTTTTCCTTCTTCAGTGAGACACTGCAAGTCCATTTCAGAGATTAACTGATGGGGCATTTACAGGGTAGACTCTTTCCAAGGAGGGAGAAATCCTGAGGCTAGCTGGCCCTTCTCAGACTCTGCCTATGTAAATGCAAATATTCCACCTCGGGAATTTCTGCTACAGCTGCTCATGAGGACACTGTATAAGGAAGATTCTACATAAATAAGGCTATCCAACATTGGGATGCCCTAGAAAACTTCTAATATAAATCCCCTGCAGAAAACAAGCTTAAAGGAATGACTCTAGATGGGTTATTCAGATCTCCCCAATCTAGGTCTTTGAAACAATGCTCAAGAGTGAGCTTACAACAATATATGAATGTAACCATGGGACTCTGCAATTCTGAATACATCATGAGAGGGAAATATTACAGCAAACATTATAATATGATATCAGCATGATTGTATAGAAATATCATGATGAACAAGGCCCTCAAGCTTTAGAACCAATCCTCCAATGAATATACATTATAATGCCGGAGTAGCTGCAGCTACACAGAAATGCTGGGAAACCATAACTGTGCAGTCTCTATGAGATATGCAGCTGCTAAATACATATAAATGATAATTTAGCTGAAAGGAACACGAACAATAGCCCAAGAGAGGAAAATGGGCTCAATATGGGATTTCTATACAATCTCAGGGAGATTGCTAGAAATGTCGGCTAAAATACAATAGTGACAAATGAATTGTCACTGCAGCTGGAACCAAATGAATGTGAGGCTGTGGCTGATCTGATACACTGATTCCCTCCTCTGATAATGCCCTCGAAGGGAAAGGGGCTGATCCCTTTCACTCAAAAGCACTCCTCCTGATGTGCACAAGAATCTCCCTCAACATTGCCCTTATAGAATAACGCAGTTTCTCCAAGTGACTGTGCAGTGGGAGATGGTGAATGAGTGGCCTAATTCCACAAATCTGAAATGAAGTCCATGAGCTCTCTCTACAGCTCCTCCAAAGAAGAAGTCCATCCTCCTCTGAAAATGCAAGTAGGGAAGAACTTTATGAGTTCCTCTGCTGCTACCCCAGCTACACATCAACCTGCTACAGGAATAATGCTGTAACTGAAGGAGTAAGCTTGACCAATTCTAGAATGAGGAAATGCAGCTCAAATACTTTCCTCCTATGAGGAAGAGGTGGGGGATCCCCACCAGGAACACCCCCAGTGCTCAAGAGCACTTCAATCCTGCTAAACAACGTAGATATGCAAGTCCTTGACCTCACCACAAAATTTCTGAATAAAATAATCAATCAAATGAGTTGCTCCTTTGTTCTTATAAATAAAATGAACTCATTTTCACCATAGGCCCCACAATTAGGGTTTTCATTCACTTTTGAATTCTTTCCCTTCAAAAACTGTGTTATCTTCTCAAGCAAGCTAACTCTCTAAAGCAGCGTTGTTGACTTGGTCAAAATAGCCAACTCAAGGTGATCCTCATCATGTTCACACCATGGGGTGTTTATTTCCACTGCTTTATTATTTATCCTTTCACTCAAGGAATGTTATTCTCCATCAAAAGGGGCTAAGGTGTCTCCTTGCCCATTTTATTAATCAAAAATAAAATGTGCAACTATAATTTCCATTTTATCTTGAGGCTAAAAATTGGGGACATTACAATCTAGAATATCCACGTACACACATAAAAAGTGGATTTTATTCATATTTGAGCATTATGGGTCCCTCCACCCTTTTATTTACTTAATTAATTAAGTTTATTAAGAACTCTAATATTCCAAAATATCATGAGAAAATTTGGGAATATTACATTTTTCTTCTCTTTTTTGTAGATTATTTCAAAGTCATAGCGCAACATCTTTGTAACCCATTTTTGTTGCACTTATGAAGATAATAGTTTTTCTAAAAAGTATTTAAGACTATCATGATCCGTTTTTACCTTGAATTGTATTCCCATTAGGTATGGTCATCATTACTTAAGTGCATGTAGTATTGCCAAAATTTACTTCTCATAAATAGGCTTATGTAAATACTTTCCTTTGATTGGATGACTTTCAAAAGAAATGGTTCTTCCTTCTTGCATGTAATACTCCCAATTGGGAGAAGCAGCAACATAGAACAGTTATGCATTTAAAATAATGCAGATCATCAAGATTATAGCAGGAGGCCAATATGGAGACCCTTCTTTAACATTTATAACAGTAAACCAGATGTACAATGAAGCCCATAATATGTACAAGAGGAAATAGAAGTCTCCAATGAAGAAAAATCCTCAAAAAGAGGTACTGCAACCATACATATGAACATAAATTTCCTTGAAAATGTTATTTTTATTAGGCTGCAACAACTGTTGATTACAACTTAGATCTAGAGAAAAATAATTCTTGAAAATTCAGATCTATGACAGATCCATACACTATAAAGACTCTCCTTGAAAAAACCCTTGGGGTTTTCAGCAATACATGAAACACATGGAGTAGATCTACGATCTAAAAGCTGTAGATCTGTAGAAATCTTTAGATATTCAGGAATATTCAGATATATGTAGATCAGATATGAAATGTAAAATATGTTGATCCTCTCCAATGGATCTCAAAGGTGAAGTGCAGATCCCTAACACATGAAAATCACTCCTCCAGAAATTTATGCCAAAATTCCCTGCAACAACACCTACAAAAAAACGTAGATCTGGAAGGAAAACTACGTTTTAGGGTTCAAGATATGTTTGGTGACATGTCAAGATCTGAATCTGATGCTCCACTGATCCAATACTCTCTTGCCAATGGGATAGAAGCCTTCCCCACTAAAAAGGAGCACTAGAATGGTCTAGATTTGAGTAGATCTAGCTTCCACTTGCTAAAGCTTAGAAAGAAAACCAAACCCTCAATAGGATTTGTGTTTTAGTTGGAGGAAGAAGCTTGGCCTTCAACCTGATAGTCGTCAAGAAATGAAAATTCTTCCAAGAGGCCTCTCAAGGAAAGAGATGGAATTCCTAAATAGGAAGACCTTGTGCTAAAAAACACAATTCTTGGCTAAACAACAAGAGAATGATATACGTCTAAACAGAAAATATATTGAGAAAAATGTAATCACATCAACTCCCTTCTCATGTTGCCATACTCTTCCTCTTACAAGTTGAGAGCTTGCAAAACCCTAAACCACCTCAATGAAATAACTCCTTACACATGAGCCATCTCCATCTAAAATTGCATTGTGCCTCATTGATGGCCACTCCTCCAAGGCAACGCTGTAGATTTGGTCATGGTTCACTCAATCAAAACATCCAGCAAGTTTCACACTGTTAGTATGAATCTTTCATCGTAAAATATCACTTTAGCTACACATAACAAATAGCCCTAACATCGATTATGGCTGCAAAATATCTTTAAATCTGCTGCACAAATTCAGATCTAAGCACAAAAGACATTAAGCAGATAAAATATAATATGGCTCCATGCATCTAATAGAAAATACAAGAATAAAGTGTTTAAAAGAATTATTTTTATTATATTAAAGAATGGGTCACCTGAGAGGAAAACAAGAAAGGTGTTTTCTGATTCTCCTCAATGGGATGGGTTCTTGAAAGTCCTCAGCGTTTCAGATCTAAAATTCCTCTCTCTTATTGTGGTAGAAAACCCTCACAAACATAGAACTCAATGGGAGCTCACAAAGCAAAAATGGAAAAATGGTGACCAAGAATAGATCCAATGTGATCTAATGCAATGAAGGTGAATAATGAATGGGGAAAACCCTTCTATTTATAACAAAATATTGGGGTGTCCTAGAACTTGGTGCATGAATAAAATATTATTAATCAGATTCTAGAATCCCCTCTTAGGAATTTTTTATTATATTTGTTGGAGGGAAAAGGTCTTTTGACATGGGTCAATTCCTTTATTTATAAACAATAAATAAATAAATGATTTATTTATTATTTTAGGGAGATGGTGGGAATATAATTAAATAAATAATGATTTATTTAATTATTTACAAAATGATTTAGTCAAATTTAACTAGGAATATTATTAAATAATGATATGAATAACTTATTACTAGGAAGTAATTAAATAAATAATGGTTTATTTAATTAATTTTCTTGTTTTGGGTTAAATATGACTAGGAAATATGGACAAATGTTATTTTATATGGTGAAAGCAATTTTACTTAGGGTAAAATTGGTCTTACATGGTGTACTTGGGTTCATCTAATGATAATGGGTTAGATGACTAAAAAAATGGTGTAATAGATTGCCCCCTAACGTATGAGTGTTAGGAGCAAATCGTATGACTGAAGTACATTGTAAGAACTCAATCACTAGGCATCAAGAGTGAAGTGAGAGAGAGGAATGTAAGGTAGTCTAATGTGCTAAAGGACTAGACCCGGAGGAGACGAGACTTACAGGTGCAATAAGTCTCTAGGTGATGAAGTAGTACCAGTGTTAAAGGTGGTGGGGGAGGCATCTCTATGCCCGCTGATACAATAGTACAAAGAATAAGGCGCCCGAAAAACCACGGAACACAATAATGAAGCATGTGCTGGCCTAAATATGAGCCAGATAAAAATGATGAATCCCACATACATGTGATGCCTGGAATAACCTTCAGGACTTATGCAAGAATATTTTAGTACATGAGATACAAATATACCAAAATTCCCCCTACACACGGGGAAGGGCTCACAAAATTTGATTGATATATGAAAATCGAAGAGGTGCTGCAAGCAGTTGAGGCCGATATCATCAAATGAGAGGAGCTGCATCAAGGGCTGAAATGAAGAAGTCATCCGGGCATGTGGGGGGCTACCTATAGGGCCACCCCCTCATGAGGGTTGAGACATCTCACACACGCCCAGGAATCACCAATAGCCGTTTTTGCATCACTGGACCATCAAGTGTATAGATCACGATCATGCTGATAAGAGCTCGAACCAAGGTACACTGCCCCCTAGACCTGGCTTCTAGAATAAATGAGCTGATGTCGACAGAAGTAGGTCTACCATAGGTGAGGCAATAAGGGAACCCCAACTAAGGCACGAGGGAAAATAGTAGAGCGACGAACATATAGACACTAATGATGATGATGGAATGGGGGATGTGGAGGAGTGGTTGGACGACTTCCCTTGTTAGAGCATAAAGGGCATGAATGGCTTGGCAGCGACTGACACAATATCAGGAGGGATAGGGGACAAGGGTACTGAAGGCCATAATGTGCGACACGAGAGAGGAACCAAGCAAGAAAGGATGGAGGACGATGGCGGGGTACAAATGGACTCGGAATGGACTCCATGAATGTGAGGGTGACTCGACTCGGATGCTCTAAAAAAGGGCGAATCGATGGTGCTACCTCATATTAAGGGTCCAATGGGGGACCATAAAAGCATGAGTACAATGGGGTATCTCATGACAAAAATCAACATGAACGAAGATGAGGCAAAGTGGTGCCCCAAGTACAAGTGTCGTGAGTGAAGAATTTCAATTTTGAGAATGGGTTAATAGACCCTTCATGGACAAAATGTGTCCTGGTGAAGTATCAAGACATGGAAAATTGACAGATACCCATTTGAGTGCTCGGTGAGAGCTTTCCAACAGTGCAGACGGTGTGTCAAACGGGGCTACGGTTTGGTCGCAGTGGGAGAAAGAAAAAACATGGGTTTTCTTCAAATAAGGAATTTTCCCTCCAAAATCATTCATTTGCTTGTGTAGCTGTGGTGAATGTGGAGAGGAGAGAAGGCCCTAAATCTTGCAGCGATCGTAGTGGACAAACCGACCATTGGAATCGTGATCCGTCAGTGGCAGGTAAGAGGCCGAATCATACTCTTTGTTTTTGATGGTTTCAAATTTCAGATTAGGGTTTTAAATCTCAGTAACTGTCCCTACTTCTTCATTACGGTCGGATCGCACTTTTTGGGGCAAAAGTTGCGACCTGGGACATAGGTTTTGGCCTGAAAAGTGCGACCTGGCCCAGGATTTTCCTAAAAACTGCGACTTGGTAGATGTGGGAAGTTCCAGTGCTGTTGTGGGCTGAGATTCAGTTTTGATGTAGGCTAATGTAGTTTTTCTAATCTGTAGATTGACAAAAATGATGGTTTTGTGCAGATATGGTAGATATATGGATCAAGTGGAGAGAGAGAGACTTAGGTACATTATGGACATAGATCCAAGGGGATCAGGGTGTCCATCGTGCACTGGCTAGGTATGGGGTTATGAAATTTTTGGAGAACCCTTTGATGAGGGCTGGAGAGCCCTTGTTGGCCCGGATTATCAGTTATTGGGATCCAGAGAATGAGGCGTTTATAGTGCAGGGGCATAGGATTGAGCTGACGGTCCAGGATATGTATTTCTTGACTAGTCTCCCACCATTAGGGATGGTGGGAAATACGCAGCCAGTGCTACCACGGGGGCGTAACATTATGGAGTTTGTTGATCGACGTTGTCGACCAGGTGTCCAAGTCAAAGGGACTCCGATATCCATTGGATATCTAGAGAGGTTGGAGACCCGGGTAGTGGTCGCAGCAGTGTTGCGGATCTTGGGCAGCCAGGCATTCCATCACATCACTGGAGGGCAAATGATGCTTGTAGAGAGTGTGGTGGGGGGGACCTACTATGGGGGGGCCCAGATGATGTTGGTGTCAGTGAAACGATAGCTGTCGCTATGCAAGCGGCAAGTAAATCATGATTGTGCCTATGGGACGGTGTTGTGTTCCTTATTTTTTGAGAAGATCCTGACCTTGCGACCTTGTATACAGTTACCTGATGGAGGTCCGAGAGAGCCCTGGATGCATCGGTGGGCACGATTACTGTGCGGAGGAGGGGGAGGGGCGGTCAGACGGGTGTTCCGACTAGAGTTCTTCGCCCATTGGGATCATATGCCACTATACATAGACGACTATCCCTATAGTGGGATGAGTTATTGGGAAGATCCGGACTTGCCGCTGCCGCCTGGTCAAGTGTGGGGGCCCGATGGTAAGTGACAAGCAACTAATTTGTTATGTGCATTATAGATTTTGTGACTAGTATTCATGGTACTGATCGTTATATTTTTGGAATGCAGATAGAGCTCCGATAAAACCGGCCGGATATATGGGATGACTAGCAGCAGCAGGAGCTATAGGTGCAAGTGGATCAAGGACAACACATAACGAGGATATGGCCGCTATGGTGGAGGACATCCATCGTAGATGTGAGGGGTTTCTGATCGGTGTGTCGGAGCGTGGTTGGCAAGATTTAGACGACCAATACATAGAGTTATGTATTGGGCTACCCTCGGAATGGCGAGGTATCATGCAACGTATGGCGATGGCCAGTGAAATTGTGCGTGATCTACGAGCTGCGGGAGCAGAGCCATTGGCTTGGGATCCTCCAGAGAATGATTAGATGTAGCGCAAATGGTGCCCCCCAGTGTTTTTGTAGGGCAAGTGGAGCCCCCCATTTTGTAGTTTTGTTTTTTGTACCATGCTATGGGCATGTGATATGTTTCAGAGCATATGGACTCTAAAAACACATGTTATATGATATATATGATTTATGTACATTTTGTGGATGATGTGAAATGTTATTGTCTTGTGTGTGATAAATGCCAGTCTACAACATGGTTCGCAATTTGATCAACGTAGTGATTTTGACGTCGAGGGATATGGTTGAAAGTAATGGATGTAAATTCACATATTAAAAGTTTCACACGTAAATATTGTCTAAACAGGATAGGATTATGCACACGATAGACACCATTAAGTTGTAGGACAAGAAGCAGGGAATCTAAATGAACATGCAGATGGAGGATGTGATGAGAGAGGGCATCGGCTAAGAGACCATGTACTGCATCATATTTGGCCTGATTATTGGTGGCATTACCAATGCAGAACCCATTTGCAAGAACCAGGGTATGCAAGGGGGTAAAGATGGCCCATGCTGCCGAAGCGAGATTCCGGGAATAGCGACTTGCCCGATCAACATAGCCAAGATAATGGGTGGAGGAGAGGGCCGATGTAATAGTGTCGCAAGACAAGTAATGGGAGGGATGAGAAAAAGGATGGCAGCATGAGTAGAGGATAGACATCCAGTGATGGCTATGGGAGGGAGCAGTCTGGGTAGGAGGTCTAGGACTCATAGATTGACGAGAGGGGGATGAATGAGAACGATGTGATGAAGAACGAGAACTCAGGCTGTGAAGAACATCGAAGATACAGATGGTATGATCATGATTATGGGAGGGAATGGAAGGGTCAAGGAGACCACATGACGCTGCAAAGCTACCTAAATCATCAGTACAGGAAGAGAGGCACAGATACGGGTCATCATGGGGAAGGACAGAAGAACAAGTAAAAATATGGTCAAAACATGAAGAGCCCGAGAAAGTGTCTGAAGGAGTATCAAGCAGAACAGACGGAGTGGATTTAGAGGGAATGTATTCCAAGGTTCGTGCGGATGATGATAGGTATACGAGCGGAGCAGCAGATTCTGACATTTCAACATCAAGGGGAGGAATGTCAATGGTAGCAAGGGGATCCTCGAGTAGACCTGATGCATATTGAGCAAGGATGGGAGAGGCAGATTGGTTTTGTTCAACTTAATACTCGTGAATGACCTCTAAAGAGGCTCGGTAATGCGTGAGGTGAGGACAATGGTGAGAGTAATGGCCATGGACGCCGCACAGAGCACAGGGTTTGTTGGTGCGAAGAGTCTTTGGGTTCTTTGCTACGGATGAGGGAGAAATAGAGGTTTCAGGGACTGTAGATTCAGGGAATGCGACTTTAACCATGGGTTGGATATGTGGCAACTCAAGACAAGTATGGGTGGGATGACCGATACCATCACACAAGGCACAAGGCTTGGTGGGTGGGGGAGGGGTAGGGTTGGGTGCGGTGACCTTGTCTTTGGATGCCCCCTTTCGAGTGTTTATTTTCTTTCCTGTAGTTGTTGCCACCCCCTTTCGAGTGTTTCTTTTCTATCCTGTAGTTGGATGCCCCCTTTTGAGTGTTTCTTTCCTACGGAGGGGCTAGGGGCACTCTAGCAGTGGAAGGAGCGAAGGGAATCAGTTACACTGGTGTCAAAGCTATGTATGGTTTGGGGTGGCCTGGTGGGGTCTTGGCTGGAGGGGTAAGATACCATACTGGAATTCCCAAGGTTAAATTAGAGAGGGAAAGGGTGGCCATGACGGGGATCGAATAGACGCCGGGGGGAGGGGGGGACCAAGGAAAGGTATTTGACTGGCGGGGTAGTGACCAGGAGGGACGGCTCCCATAGGGTGAAGACCTGAGGGAACCAACTTAGGAGGGTAGGGAGGTTCCTGAGTGTGAGGGGGGTGGGAAGGTCGAGGCGAAAAAGGTTCAGTCGACTGAAGCAAAGGGCTCGGAGCAGGTTGTGATAGGCAAGATTGAGGTTGCTCACTAGCCAAAGCAGGCTATGAAAGGCCATCTTGAGACGATTGCATCATGCAAACATTCGCTAAACTGGGGTCAGGGACAGGAGAAGGAGGAGGACCAGGAAAAGTTCCAAGCAAGGAGGAGTCTTTGTAGACGCCAGGGGAAACACTGGTCAATGAATCAACAGTTGGCTTATTGGTGACAGAAGATATGGTGGAATCAAGGGAGGTCTGAGAGTGTGGTTCATGGTAAGTCAACTGGTCAATCGTGACAATTTTTCCATTATGAGGGAAAAACATCTTGTGGTGGACTACAGATGGGATGGCAGTTATGGCGTAGGTGTAACTTTGCCCCAAAATAATGTTGTAGTCAAGAGGGGTGTCGATATCTTCCACGTCGACACAAACAGTCTTGCCGGCAAGGGTGATAGGACAATTACGGAAGAGGCCAATGGACTGGGAGGCATGGCCATCCCACGCACAAAGGGTGATTGTGGAAGGGGCCATCTCGGGGGATCCGAGTTGTTTCCAAACCAAAGCAAAAATTACACAGGTAGATGCCCCCTCATCATTAATACACCGAGCGACATTGGCATTGCGGATTTTAACTGGGATTTGGAAAGAAACCG
Source organism: Pinus albicaulis (assembly GCA_034641835.2). NCBI lineage: Eukaryota > Viridiplantae > Streptophyta > Pinopsida > Pinales > Pinaceae > Pinus > Pinus albicaulis. The sequence goes on along the minus strand of CM076578.1, from coordinate 806,928,542 downwards.
AAGGAGGAAGAGGGGGATGGTCTGACTAACAGATGTCGAAAACAATCAATTGTTCATCAACAGGATCTACAACACCCACGGCAGATAGTAGAGCCTTCTTTTGAGAAGGGCATGACTGGAGAAGTTCTAGTGTTGAAATGGAAACAGGAGATTGTACTAGATCATCTACTATGCTGTATGAATGGGCGGCCCGACTAGAGGCAGAATTTCGGTGTAATGGTCCCTTATGAGTCTTGGGATGAACCGTAGCTTGGGGCAGAGGAATTTGTAAGGTACCATGGGGTGTCGATAGAGGATCTGTAGGACCTGAAGATGGAGACTCGGAGACAGAGGGAATGGGAGGCGTGGAATACTGACGGGACTGAGTTTGAAGGTTGAGGTCAATAGTGAGGGGAGGGTCAAAGGCCATCATGAGGATATGGTAATCAGAGGAACCAGAAGGGGAAGGTTGAGTGGTTACCGAGGCATGAGGAGGTTGAGTGGCCACGAATCCTTGGTGAGGGAAAGGATCGGTAAACACAGTGGGTTGAGAAGTAGTTGGGGTGGGAGGGATAGCAGGGGAGGAGTGTTGTCCCTGCGTAGTGGCCTGAGATTCCCACATCTACCGCATTTATGGTAATAAGGGACAATCATGAGTGTAGTGACCATAAACACCGCAGCACGAGCAGGGCTTATTGGTGCGATGTGGCCTGTCCGGCTTGGGCTGAGGGCCCTGTGGCTGGTTGGCAGTGGTAGGGTCAATAATAGAAGAATTGGGTCCCCAGTTACCAGAAGTGGATGGGTTTCCTTTTCTCTTTCTCTGAGAAGGAAGAAAATTAGGTGCACCCTACTGTGCAAAGAATTGCCCTTGGGGGGGGGGTAGTAATTGCGGTTGCAGGGGTGAAAAAGGCAAAGGAGTGGGAGGTCCGAATGCTGGAGGAGCTGGGACACCAGGTTGTGGATATGGATAAGGGGTAGGATGGGAAACATTGAGGTAAGTAGGAGGGTGGGCAAAAGGAGGAGGCATGCCGTATCCTGGATACATGCTACCTGGAGGGGAAAAAGTGCTGGAGGGGCTGGCCCCCCGTGGAGGGAAGCCCGGAAGAGGCTGGGCAGAGGTATGGGATAGAGCTCCAACGATACCATCGGCAGAGTGAGATGCCCCTGAGGCATTAGGGCCACTGGGCTTTGGGAGGTTAGGAAGGAAGGTATAAACATAACCAGATTGGGCATAGATAAGGTCATAGTTCAAGGCGATTTGGAGGGTGGCTTCTTCGGTTTGGGGAAAATGGGAGGCGACATCTTTTCCAATGGGAGGTAAGAGAGAGTGAAGGAACCAGTCCATGTAAACCCGATCTTCAAAGGGGGGAGCGCAACACAAGCTCTATCATCGTCGCCATTCCTGGACATGAGCGGAAAGGCAGGTCGAAGAGGATTGATTAAAATAAGTTAAGAGTTCAGTACCAGTGTAGTATCGGAGAGGGAGCTGGAAATAGGATAAAAAGGCTTGGGAAATTGTCGCAAAGGTGGTATGGGAAGAGGTGGATTGATCAACATACCATTTAGAAGCTTCGCCGGTAAGCGTGCGTTGAAACAAATGAAGAAGGATGGAATCATCGTTGATGGAATTGGAGGAACACCACATGTGGAAAGATCAGATATGGTTAGAGGGATCTTTGCTAGCAAGGCCTTCGAACTTGGGAATGTCGGAGGGGAGCTTGGTTGGCATAGCAGGCCAACTGACAACGTGGCGAATAGGATCATTAATCAGCTGATTGAAGTCAGGGAGACTGAGGCCGGACATATAAGGGAGCAACGGGGCAGTCGAGGTAGGTCCGATAGTGGTTCCGCTGGAAATGGACCCAGCGGTAGAACTGGGGTTAGGGCTAGGTCCTAAACTAGACATGCTAAAGGTAAAAGAGGGAGAACCAAAAGGAGGGGGAGAACCTGAACAATTATAAGAAGAGTCAGAGTGCGAACTCAGGGGGGGACTTACTCGATGACGACAGGCAGGAGGAAGTCGACTGACCGAAAACTGAGGGTGAAGGCCAAGAAGTCTCTGGGAGAAGCGCCTTGGGGGCGCAATGATGACGGGAAGAAGAAAAACCGACAGGGGCAGAGAGTGGCAAAATCAAGTGAGGTCAAGGGTGGATATCTGCAGTGACAATTGATTTTAAATTATTTGCCAGGCCGTGTTAACTAGGCTCTTCTTCACTTAGGGTCAGTGTGTGGCATGCGTTAATTTTAATTGTTTAAACCTAGATGTTTTGAGAGTAAAAGAAAAAGTGTGTTGTGTAACTGAAGATAAATCTGCAGTAAATAAAACTAAAAGAACAGAAAATTAACAGCTACTAATGCATCAAACTAACCTAAGAAGGCGGGTCTCTCAAAAATAGTCTATAAGAGGGAAAAAACTAGGCAAAGCATGCAAAAAGAGGCCAATAGATATAAGGTCGAGAGGGACGGGGATCTAAAGGGGAAATCTGCTGAAAAGAGGTGCAGAGAAAAACAAAGAGGTAGAGGCAAGGTTGTTGCTAAAAAGGAGGAGATCAGCTAAAAATAGGAGGGAAAATGAGGCGGCCCTAGAAATGAACCCAAACAAAACTATATAAGGTGTTTTAAAAGGGGGGAGAGCTGATCTAACGAGATCTGAAACTAAGGTATCAGATCTGAAAGCAATAAGGCTGAAACTCTAGAAATTCAGACTTTTGAAACAACAAAAAATCGCCCACAAAAAGTGGAGGGTACTAGAGCCCTAAGGGGAAATATTCCCACTTAGTTGAGTGAAACGGATCAGAAACATGTCTAAATGGGCGGAGGCGGAGGCTGGAAAACCCTGACAGAAGCTTCAGACAAACCCAGAAAAAGTGCTAGAAAATTGCAGAAAACAGTGCAGGTCGCAGGTTCTGACCTGTTTGGCAGTCGAGGGCATAGATTTGGGGCAAAAAAGTGCGACCTCAAGGCCAGGTCACACTTTTTGGGATGATAAGTGCAACCTACAGATCCGGCTCTCTCGGCGGCAGATTTCAAAAAAAAAATTCGTCTCAGCTACGGATGATGTCTGTCACCTGTGCAATAAGGCCAGAAACACACGAAAGTTAAAAATTTGACTGTTTGAGGGTTTTGGAGGTGAAAAGCACCATAAAAATAGGAAAAACAGGAAACTGAAGAGAAACCCTAGGGTCTGAAACAACTGGATATGCAGGAATAGATAAAACGACAGCGGTCGTAAAATAAAACCCATGTGGAGTCGCCAATTGTTAGTATGAATCTTTCGTCGTAAAAGATCACTTTAGCTATGCATAACAAATAGCCCTAACATCGATTATGGCTGCAAAATATCTTTAAATCTGCTGCACAAATTAAGATCTAAGCACAAAAGACATTAAGAAGATAAAATATAATATGGCTCCATGCATCCAATAGACAAGACAAGAATAAAGTGTTTAAAAGAATGATTTATATTATATTAAAGAATGGGGCACCTGAGAGGAAAACAAGAAAGGTGTTTTCCGATTCTCCTCAATGGGATGGGTTCTTGAAAGTCCTCAGCGTTTCAAATCTAAAATTCCTCTCTCTTATTGTGGTATAAAACCCTGACAAACATAGAACTCAATGGGAGCTCACAAAGAAAAAATGGAAAAATGGTGACCAAGAATAGATCTAGTGTGATCTAATGCAATGAAGGTGACTAATGAATGGGGAAAACCCTTCTATTTATAACAAAATATTGGGGTGTTCTAGAACTCGGTGCATGAATAAAATATTATTAATCAAATTCTAGAATCCCCTTTTAGGAATATTTTATTATATTTGTTGGAGGGAAAAGGTCTTTTGACATGGGTCAATTCCTTTATTTATAAACAATAAATAAATAAATGATTTATTTATTATTTTAGGGAGATGATGGGGATATAATTAAATAAATAATGATTTATTTAATTATTTAAAAATGATTTAGTCAAATTTAACTAGGAATATTATTAAATAATGGTTTAAATAATTTATTCCTGGGAAATAATTAAATAAATAATGGTTTATTTAATTAATTTCCTTGTTTTGGGTTAAATATGACCAGGAAATATGGAAAAATGTTATTTGACATGGTGAAAGCAATTTTACTTAGGATAAAATTGGTCTTACATGGTGTACTTGGGTTCATCTAATGATAATGGGTTAGATGACCAAAAAAATGGTGTAACACACACCTAAGGGTGCTGGCATACATAGCCAAGATTTAACCGTTTTCACATTTGGCATTTGTTTATTTGCTGTTTAGGAGTTTTATGATCCTTCTTTACACTTTTATTCATAAAACAAAAATGAATATTCCTATTAGCTTAGGACTAATTGGGATTATTACATTGCATTAAAACAACACCAATTCCATTCCTTGAGGCATCACATTCCCTAATAAAGTTTTTTATGAAGCCTGGAATAGCTAAGACCGATGATTAGCACATTGCCTATTTAAGATGTTCAAAGGCCTTAGTTTCTTCTCAACTCTAAGAAAATACACCTTTATTTAGTAATGTTGTTAGATGTGCTATTACTCTCCCATAATTCTTAACAAACTTTTGATAATACCTTGTCAGCCCGAGAAATCCTCACAAATGTTTTATGCTTGTCGGGATTTTCCACTCAATGGATTTAATTTTTTTAGGGTCTATATTAACACCCTCATGAGATACAATATGACCCACGTATTCCACCTCTTGTACTCCAAAGAAACATTTGAAGGTTTTTTCATAAAAAAATCTCTCCTCTAGTAGTTTGAGCACTCTCATCCTCCATAATGTCCTAAGGCCAAAAGGATATCGATGGAGATAACCTCAAACCAAGATTTTAGTTTTGTAGCTAACCCTACTAGACCAGAGAGGGATGTCTCTATGAAACACAGAGCCAAGGGTTTGACTGGTACAAGAATTGATTTCAGACTAGATAGCTCAATTCTATGGTTTGAAATATTTTAGGGTTTTTTTGTTGGACATCAGAGGGTGGAAATCTTGTAGCTTTTACTTCATCAATTTTTACAAGAAATCAAAGGAGAGTTTAAACTATTATTAAGGAATTCTCGTGTTGTGAGTTTGTGAGAATGTTTTCTCTCTGTTATGGTTTTATATGAATGATATAGTTGTCTCCTTACCATATATTTGATCTTCAATGTTTTTCCTAAGAATTTATACGCATAATTATTTTCATTAAAGCTCTATTTTGTTAGGAAATATTATTTTTTAATTCATCTTCTTGATTAATTAGTTCATGGTGCACATGCTCATTAAGATATTCTTTCTCTTTTAAACCCTACACTACACCAACAAACTCCTAAGCCATCACAAAATCATAGCTACCTTTCTCCTGGGTTAGAAATGGATTCTAAAACCACTGAGCAGAAGAGGCACAAATGAGGCCAGATCAATATGTATGAGCCCATTTTAGCACATAAAATCATGTCCTCACCTTTCCTCAAGAAATAATTTCAGGATGTTGGTTGCCTTTCCTTTTTCCAAAAGGTAGAGGAAGTAGGTTTTCATGAAAAACTTATCAGAAATTTTTCCATCATATTGAGGAGAGATAGGGTGACTATTGCAGGGGTGGTGTTCACTCTTTCCACAGAGACCATTTCCATAGACACATGGATTGAAAACAGTGGAGAAATTTGGTTTAAGAGTAGATAGATTGACCTTGAAATTTATAAAATGTATTTGAAACTAACATACAAATCAAATCCAACACATGTCTTTCCATTTATACAGTTTCTTGACAAGTACGAACATCTCATGAAACTGATCATGATATATTTCACACGTGAGGGCAGATACTCAAGGTTGTGTCAGTATCATGTGTGACTCCCAATGCATTTGACTAGTGTTAGAATCCTAAACTTGCCTCATTACCTTTACAAAAGCATGATAAAAAAGGTAGATAATGTAAAAATATTTGGAGAAAATCATCATGCTATTTTCTTTCACCATGGATTAGTGAATATCCTTGTCTCCCATCAGCTCACACAAATCAAATTTTCATGGGATGTTTTTTTATATTCAACTTATCTTTTCTCTTCTCCAGCTCAGTCTAGCAGTCACTCTACACCTTTGGCTTCACCAAGATATCAAGAGGTTGCTTCCTCAAGAAAATATACCAAAAGAGTTCCTAGGGCAGAGGTGACACAAACATATGTCAGAGGTAAGAGGATTGTGTTTGCTCCAAATATTGTTGAAAGGGTGAAGCCTACATTAGGTGAACAAGGATCATCATCACATCATGAGGCACCATTGCAGGATGAGGAACCATTCCATCATGACACTGATATGGTAGATTTGGAGGTGAATGAGGAGAAAAAAACATTGGAGTAGATCATCAAGGAGAAGCAAGATGAGATTAAAGATCTCAAGGAGTTTTTTTCAAAGGAGAACTTCTTGGTTTCATTCTTTTTTTTAACCCTAAGAAATATGGAGCCTCAAGAAACATAAAAAAGGTTGCTAGATAAAGTTGAAAGTTACCTCTAGAAATTATGTATATGGCACATCAAGGACAAAATATGAAGATAAGTTGAAGAATATGACTTCAAAGGACCACCAACATACTCTACGAAAGTGATCACACCATCCAAGGCCCCCGAGGACCCCCATGTGGCACTTGCAAGAATAAAATTAAAATAAAATGTTAAGCATCTCACTTAGAAAACAAGAAGTTCAATTAGAAAAAAAGTTACTCACTCAGAAAATAAAAACAAAAATAAAAGCACAGTAAGAGAAAAATAATGTTTACAACACCAAATTCTAGCTCCCTACACCAGATCATGCCTAAAACACACCAGCACTAGGTATGCTAAGGTACGGCCCTTCACATCTCACTACACACTCATAATGATCAAAATAATTTAATGTCGTGGTTTAGAGACTTAAAAGGAAAAAATGTGGCCAGTTAAGATGACCACCTTCGTAAAGCTAAAATAAATGAAGAGTTTAGTGTACATGCCACATAGGCAAGTAAAATCAGTCAAAGGGGAGACAAAAAGGACAAGGAGGTGATTCCAAGGTTGGAGCAATGCTTAACTAGAGTGGGACCAACGACCCTAAAGAGGAAAATGCGTTCTAAGTACAAGTCAGCACCCCGCTCCAAATTTTGTTTAAATACCATAAATGCAAGATCTGGCTCATTATACCCACTCCATTGAGAATTTCGAGAGCACTAGGATCATACGAAGTCAAAGGAGACATCAAAGAGAGAAGCACCATTAAAGGCTAAGTCTGAGCTTGCATGTACCCTCATGCTACCGGAAAACATGATGTGCTACAGGAAACTACATAGGAAGATCAGCAGGGATAAGGAGAGAAAAACAGAGTCACATTTGGGTTTAAATTACTTTCTAACTCCACCATATCCCACGAAAAAACACTAGAGGATAGAGGTAAGTGGTTGTCACCCTCGAGAATTGCAATGGATCCATGAAATATACACACAGTCAGTTATAATTTGGGAATTAAATGGTGAAATATGAATTTGTTTGAGACCATAATCTCCAAGACCTCTTCACAAGTAACCCTAAAACAAAAAAAACATCTTACCACCTTCCTATCACAGGATTAAAAATGGGAGAGGGATTTAACAAAAGGGAGCCCAATGATATTAAAAGAATAAGATCACATCCTCAAGTAATGGATATTTTCAAGAACCACTAATGGCTAGGTCTCTTCGAGCATGTGAAGGGTTTTGATGACGAGATAGCTAGAGATTTTGCAGTGGCTCTACAATCACACTTAGAGGAAAGAGCCACCACTCTAGTTAGGGGCTTAACCATAACACTGTCACCTGGACTAATCAACAGAATCACCAATTTTCCCTTAGGATTCAATTGGATTAAGGAAACGATTCCAATAACTACAACCAAGAAAATATTATTTCTACCAGGAGAAGAGTTTATTGAGGACAAGAATGGAGTGAGGAGAGAAATACTTCCATACCCCTGGGATGAAGTAGCCTTACATATCATGAAATTCATTTCTCGTGAAGGAAGAATTAGTGTTGTATATGGATATAATTTTAGGTTGTTGAATGAACTTATATTTCAAGGAGAAATCCCTCTAGAACAAAAATTAGGCATCGCTCATTTCCTCTTGAACTCCATAAGAGACATGAGAAAAAATGTGAGGGAAAGGAAAAACCAGAATTTGGCTCATCATGGCCTTATCAAACTGATAGTGAGCGATGAACTCATCAGATTAAAACCTCGCTGTGTCTTGGTCCTCATTCATAGCAATAGAAATGGAAGCCTTCATCAACACCCAAATAGGACAAACCACTACCTCTAGTCTTAGAGAGAGGGAGGTAGAAGAAGAAGAAGAGGAGGCTGAAGATGAGGACGAAGAAGAAGAGATGGAGGTTGAAACAGAAAACAGAAAGATATTAGAACAATATAAAGAAAAATAAAAAGAAAGATATGAAAAAGAGAAGGAATAGACTAAGGGGGAGAAGGAAGAGAATACAGAGGAGAAGGAAATATTGGACCCTATGCTAGACATTGATACCTCTCCTCAACACACTAGCTACCCTATCCACTTTGATCACACCAGTGAAAGAAAAGAGGAAGAGACAAACACCCATGTATTTTAGGACTAGGAAGATCCAAAGGGAGAGGCAGGGGAAACAACAGACTCCAACTAAAAGCCCTATTACCTTTGAGGAGTCACCCAAAAAGGATGATGAAATAAGGATAGAATAAGGAAAGGTTCAAGCAGTCACCTCACCTGTGAGGACCCCTGTGACTGATGTAAGAATACATTCAATAAGGTTGACATCCCCTACACATATACCAACCCCCATAGACCCTCAAAAGACAGAAAAAAGGGAAAACAAGCAAGAGAGGGTTTTCCATAGGCAAAACCAATTTTTCTATGGGAAAATTTGTCTTTGCTAAAAGAAACTTCAATAGGCCCAGAGTCCGAGAAATAATCTTTGGATGTAGGATAAAAGACACTCATGGACGGCTAGGAGGCCCAAGAGGTTGAGGAAAAAACACAAGATGAATCGAAAGATGCCAAAGGAGAGGAAGAGAAATATGACAAGGAGGAGGCTACCTTACCAAATCCTCTCCCAAAAGATGTATCAACAGTGTCACACCCTAGACCTAAGCCAAATCTCAGCTTGTAATATAAATTTACTGAAGGGGGAAGATGATTCCTCATAAGTTTGCAATATATTTATTCTATTTGATGGAATAGGAGAGGGCATGCACTCATCATTGGATGGAGATTGCTACAACTAGAGGTGTTCATGACATAGGGGTCACGGAGGGAAAAGTGATTGAGTTGGGAAGGGATTTGTCTAATTTTAGGCTCATATAATTGATGTTCAAAGAGAAGCTTTAGGAAGCCCAATTAGAGAATGCAATATTACAAGATCAACTTCATCAAAAAGAAAAAAAAATTGCCACCATGGCATATTTGTGAATGGAGGCCATTCAACATAGCTACCCATCAGACTCATGTGCAGTCTACCTAAAAAAATAGTGGCTCCTATTTCAAATCAGGAAAATAGATTCTCATGGATCCTTACCTTTTCAAAACTGCAGACAATTCATTGACGTTTTCAACCAGTAAAGTATAGTAGACAAGAACAGGATGCCAAAATTCCACATGCACAATCTTGTGTTGATAGACTTGAAAATTTGGGAGCCTAGTCCTAGAATGTGAGACATGTAGTTAATGGCATTAGCCTCTTGGATAGTTAATGAGGAATATATAGCACAAGAAGTAAGGAGGGCCATGAGGAGAGAAAATAGGGAGCCTCTACACATTAGGGCATAGCTATTTAGCCATAGGGGAGTCATTAACAACTAGCTCAAGATAGAAAAGTATGGTGCACTTGCATAAAAGTACCTCAACACACAAGCACTAGACATGGTCCATTGTTATGATGTTTATAGGTTGTTGGGAGATGAAGGCATAATCGCTAGTCAAAGGAGAGGAATAGCCACCCTCACAGTATCAGAAACATGGAATACAATATACCGAAAATATTGAGAAGTTCCTTAGAAAGGGCACCACTATAAAAAGGGCCATGAAGGCCAAGATGATTCAGTGGTTTGGTTTAAGAATTATTCCACCTTTTCTCTTGGGATTGAGTGATAGAAAAAACCAAGATAAGCATAATAGAGAATGCGAGGAAGAAGAAAATAATGATGACTTTTACCCTCCTGAAGGGAGTCCCAGGGAAAATTTTAAGGATGGAAGTTTATCTGAAAGTTTAGCAAGGTTGTGAATCTTATTAGTCCCTAATATCCAAATCTTAAAATATTTCATGATAATTTTGTAAAAATGTTTATATTTATAATTATTTTATATTATAAAATATATAATATTGGAGATTTTTAAGGTAAAATTATTTTAAACTATAGAGTTTGGGTGAATTCATTTTGAAAAAAATGGAAATTGGTGAATATTTCTTTTGGAAAAATCATGGAATATTAGGCCACCTGCAAATATTAGCCCCTAAAATTTTCCCTAGAAGGGACTCCCACACTTCTTCCTTGGGAAGTCATAGGGTCCATTAAAGCTTTTAAAGAGATGCATAAGGAGGACTATTTTTCTCAGAGGATGAGCAACCATTTGGTAGGGGGGTGATGATGAGCTCCATCATTAGGCATAACTGGAGGGGTTAATTGTCACATTTTTAGCCTTATTAAGTCTTTATTTCTAACATTTCAATTATATTATGGTATTATGCTACTAGTGTATATGGTGATTAATGCCTCTCATACTTCGAATGCCTAATATGGGTTAAATGTAGGATAAGTAAGAAGATATTGGATTTTTGATGAAGATTTTTCAATTAAAGATTGGAGTAGAAAACAAGTAGAGATTCCAGGGGTATTTTCCACCTCCTTAACTCCCAAAGGAAGCTAAGAGATCATCGAGATTCCCTCCAATAGCTAGAAATCAAAGTCAACCAAGAAAGTGGGAGATCTACAAATATTCCTTTGATACCATGTATAAATATCCCTCTAATAGCATGTATAAAATATACAATGGATTCAATTTTGTATTGCGATGTACTAAAACAAGATACTGAATCCTTCTACAATATCTGTAGAATAAAAAACAAAATTGCTCAATCACATGAAAATAAGAGAAAGAAGTAAATCAATCAAAGAACACAAGATATATGTAGGGGAAGAAACTTCTCAAAACCCCTATATCTATATTGTGTATTAAGTGAAGGAATGATGAAAAAATACAATGCTTAATCTCTGATGATATTCTCCAGCACTTTGCCAACTCTCTCACACTAATCTAGGAAAAATTGGTCTAGTACTTTTCCAATTCTCAGTCTTCCTTCAGCCTACCTTGCTCATGAAATTACAAGGGAATTAGCTCCCTATTAAATAGGAAAAATTATCCCTCCTTGATTTTTGAATCCATCATGGCATCCCAATGACTTTATAATTGCACTTGGGAAATTTTCTATAAATACAACTGATAGTTATGTTCCCTTTAATCTCTGTCTAAATTGGGTCTTCCTCAAAACTGACATGAATTCATTTATTGATGGTGACTTATCAGTTATTTGATTGATCATTGATTTTGAAATAAATATAGTTTAATTCATTGAACATCTCACTAGATTATCACTCAGTTAGAACTAGCTAAACTAAATTTAACTCAATTGATTGAGTTAACTAATTCACACTTGCACCCCATTGATGCATCAACTGCAACTAGATCTGAAAAATATTAGAATCCCTCTACATGCCTCATATTAGGCCCTCAATTCAAATTTCTTGAGCTAATTCAGTCATCTTGACTTAGTTAACTGATACAAGTTGTTATGAAATGAAATTACAATTTAATGTCTAATGTATTTAAAGGAAAAAATAAATTAGGCGCCCCACATTACTCATTAGTGTGCATCAGAAATTACTCATGAGTGTGCATCATAATTTCCTCACCAACGTGCATCATAAATTCCTCACCAGTGTGCATTGTAATTTCCTCACCAATGTGGGTGCAATTTTTGTCCTTTCTGGTTGCCAATTTCAGTGTTTCTTGTTTGAAATTTCAACAACAATAAGGGGGCTACACTAATAATAGAAATAGGTGGATACACTCATATTATAGGGACCTAGCATGCCCCTTTCCTTCAAAAAAGTGTTGTTCTCAACACTTGAGTAGTTTTGGATGCTTCTGTATAAAATTATCATCCTCCCATGAGGAAAATTCATTGGGTAAGTTCTTCCACTTAATGAGATACTTTGAAATTGATATATTTTGTAGCTAGACTAGGTTTTTGTTTCCATTATTTCTTCAGGTAGCAATATGAATATTCCTTCCTCTTCAAGTTTTGGAAATGTTGTTTGAACTCGAAGTTTGTCACTTATAACCTTATTTAAGCATGAAACTAGGAAAAGTAGGTGCACTTGGGAAGATGTAGGATGCTTCAATTTTGATGACATAGTAAGAATATTTTGCATCACCTTGAAGGGAATATAATACTTTGGTGATAACTTATTATCCTTCTTATCCTGCTTGAGGGAAAATTGTTTTAATGGTTTTAGTCATATAAATACCCAGTACCCTACATCAAAACTTATTTTGTTGCGATGTTGATCTGCCTCTTGTTTCATTCGATTCTGTGCCAAAGTGAGTTTATCCTTTAAGTGTTGGAGAACTTCCTGTTGATGCTCAGTGTGATCTTCCACTACTTGAAACTTTTAATTTTCTCCTAAATATGATATGATGGATGGTGGATGATATCCACAAAGTGCCATAAATGGGGTCATTTTTGTCATATTATGGAAGGAAGTGTTATACCACCATTCAACCAGAGGTAACCACTTGACCCATTATTCCTGTTTATTAGATATAAAGCAATTAAGATATACTTCCAATTTTTTTTTTTACTATCTCAATTTTCCCATCATATTGAGGATGATAAGATGAGTTATGAACTAATTTAGTACCCAAAAAAGAAAATAATTTCGTCCAAAAATTTCCTGTGAAAATGGGATCTTTGTCGCTTACAATAATATTTGGGTTTCCAAGTATCTTTTGAATTATTTCCATAAATGTAGTATCAATTGTACTAGATTTAAATTGATGAGATAATGCACAAAAGTGTGCATACTTGGTAATTCAATCAACTACTACCATGATGACACTATTTCCTTCAGAATTTGGTAAACCTGCGATAAAATCCATTGAAACCTCCTGTCAACATTGGCTTGGAATTGATAAGGGTTGTAACAAACTAGGGGTCTTAATTTTCTCAAATTTATTTTTTTGGAAAACCAAAATTCCACCACAAACCTTTGAATATGATATTTAATCCCATCCCAAAAAAAATCCTTCTTAACCTTGTTTAAGCTCTTAAAAATATTGAGTTTCCTCCTAAGGGAGAGGTGTGTAATTCAAGAAAAATCTTTTGTTTGATTTTGGAATTCTTACAAAGGTATAATCGATCTTTGTACCATAAAAAATAATTTTTGCAGCTAAATGTATCATATGTACTGCAATATTGCTGCAACTTTTGAATGAGTTCCCACACTTCTTCATCATTCTTACATTCATCCCTTGTTTTGGTTATCCAAGCTAGTTGGATAATAGGAATGTCACAAATCAATTTGTACACAACCTCATCCTTTCTTGAGAGTGCATCTACAACAACATTTTGCTTCCATTTTTTGTAGATGATTTCAAAGTCATAACCCAACATCTTTGTAACCCATTTTTGTTGCTCTTATGAAGATAATATTTTTTCTAAAAAGTACTTAAGAATATCATGATCCATTTCTACCTTGAATTTTATTCCCATTAGGTACAATCGCCATTACTTAAGTGCATATAGTATTGCCAAAATTTCCTTCTCATAAATAGGATTGTATAAATACTTTCCTTTGATTGGATGAGTTTCAAAAGAAATGGGTCTTCCTTCTTGCATGAAAACAAAACCAATTCCATTCCTTGAGGCATCACATTCCGCTATAAAGTTTTTCGTGAAGTCTGGCATAGCTAAGACTGGTGCTTAGCACATTTCCTATTTAACATATTCAAAGGCTTTAGTTGCTTGTCGACTCCAATAAAATGCACCTTTATTTAGTAATGTTGTTAGAGGTGCTATTATTCTCCCATAATTCTTAACAAACTTGTGATAATACCTTATCAACCCAGGAAATCCTCACATATTTTTTATGGTTGTCGGGATTTTCCACTCCTTAATGGATTTAAATTTTTTAGGGTCTACCTTAACACCCTCATGAGATAAAATATGACCTAGATATTCCACCTCTAGCACTCCAAAGAAACATTTGGAGGTTTTTTCATAAAAAAAATTTTCCTCTAGTATTTTGAGCACTGTTAGCCTCCATAATGTCCCAAGGCCGAAAGGATATCAATGGAGGTAACCTCAAACCAAGCTTTTAGTATTGTATCTAGCCCTACCAAACTAGAGAGGGTTCTCTCTAGGAAACTCACAACTGAGGGTTTGACTCGTAAAATAATGGATTTTAGCTAGATAGCTTAGTTTTAGGGTTTGAAATATTTTAGGGTTTTTCTGTTGGACATCAGAGGGTGAAAATATTGTAGCTTTTACTTCATAAAATTTTACAGGAAATCAACAGAGAGTTGCAAATGTTATTCAGGAATTCTCAGGTTTTGAGTTTGTGAGAATGTTTTCCCTCTGTTATATTTTTATCTTTAGTGATTTTCCTAAGAGGTTATAGGCATAATTATTTTCATTAAAGATCTATTTTGTTAGGAAATAATTTTGTGTATTTCATCTTCTTGATTAATGAATTCATGGTGCACATGATCATTAATATCTTCTTTCTCTTTCAAACCCTACACTACATTGACAAAATCCTAATCCATCACAAAAGCATAGCTACCATGATCCTGGGTTACCAATGGCTTCTGAAACCACTGAGTAGAAGAGGGAAAAATGAGGTTAGATAGGTAGGTATGAGCCCATTTCAGCACAGGAGATCATGTCCTCACCTTTCCTCAAGAAATCATTTCACGAGGTTGGTTGACTTTTCTTTTTCCAAAAGGTAGAGGAAGTAGGTTTTCATGAAAAAATTATCAGCACTTTTTCCTGCATATTGAGGAGAGATAAGGTGACTATTGCAGGGGTGGTGTTCTCTCTTTCCATAGAGACCATTTCCATAGCCACAGGGATTGAAAAAAATGGATAAATTTTGTTTAAGAGTAGATACCTTGACCTTGAAAGTTATAAAATGTACTTGAAACTAACATACAAGGAAACTCCAACACATCTCTTTCCATTTAGAAAATTTCTAGACAAGTATGGTCCTCTCATGAAATTGATCATGATATATTTCACATGTGAGGGCAGATAATCAAGGTTGTATGAGTATCATATGTGACTCTCAATGCATTTGACCAGTTTAAGGATCCTAAACTTTCCTCATTGTGTTTACAAAAGCATGATAAAAAAGGTAGATAATGTAAAACGGTTGGGAGAAAATCATCACGCTAGTTTCTTTCACCATGGATTGGTGAATATCCTCGTCTCCCATCAGCTCACACACATCAATTTTTCATGGGATGGTTTTATATATTCAATTTCTCTTTTGTCTTTTCCAGCTCAGTCTAGCAATCGGTCTACACCTTTGGCTTCACCACCATATGAAGAGGTTTCTTCCTCAGCAAAACCTACTAAAATAGTTCTTAGGTTAGAGGTGACACAAACATATGTCAAAGGTAAGATTATTGTCTTTGCTCGAGATATTGTTGAAAGGGCCAAGCCTACATTAGGTGAGAAAGGATCATCATCACATCATGAGGCACCATTGCAGGATGAGGAACCATTCCATCATGACATTGATATGGTAGATTTGGAGGTAAATGAGGAGAAAAAAACATTGGAGCAGATCATCATGGAGAAGCAGGTTGAGATTAAAGATCTCAAGGAGTGTTTTTGAAAGGCCAAATTGTTGGTTTCATTCTTGCAACAGGAGAACATGAAGCTAAAGGTAAATCATCTGCTCTTAAGGAAGCCAAAAGTTGATTTGACAAAGGATGATAAAAGAGGTAAGGCAGTGGTTCAAAATTATTATTTAGAGGATTAGAAATATCAAGTTAGAACAAAGAGATGAAGGAAAAGAGGACTCCAGAGGGCACTTGAGCAACAGAAAGAAGAATGTTCACAAAAAATTCAAATGATAGTTAATGAACTCATCTTGGTAGAAATTGAAAAAGACAAGGTAATATGGCTTGATAGAGTGAATTTCCACATGGAAATGCTTCTAAAGAAGGAAAATAGGAATGAAAAACCTAAAAAGGCACATGGCCATGCACTACTATATAACAAATCAAGTCTCCCAAGTAAGAATCAAGCAGTTGAAGAAGAAGCTCAAGGAAACCCTAATAAGGAAAAAAGAGAAGGATGAGTTGGATTTACTTACTGAAGCCTCTCTCATAGCATGAAATATCATCATAGGCCTTCATGGGATAATTTTGGATAATTTTTGAAGAAATTTTGAAAATTTTTGGTTTTTTGTGACTTTTGGCCAATTTGAAAATAATAGTATAGCCAAAAGTGCAATGCCTTGGTGTTGTGCTTTTTCCTCAGCCATAAAAATGCCAAAAAGTATTGTCTTATGGATATATAATGACCTATACATCACATATCTCCACCTAGGGTGCCCCGTCAGCAATCCTGTGAAGAGAAAATGCCCCCAAAAAGGTCAAAAACACACTTTCTACCATTGTTTTGGACTAGGCACTATGCTTTTGGGAGTACCTATGGGAAAATGCATTTTTCTCCCTCATGGACTATCTATTTTTCTTGTTGGAGGTGTCTAATGAAAAATATGTGTCCTCATATTTCCACTGAATCTTTCATAACTAGATTTAGAGCAATGAAAGGCCTTCAAAAGCTCCTTACAAGTTTTGTGTTGCGCTTTTATCTAGAGGTGTTGCGCTTTTGCTAGTTAGTGCAAATTTTGACTTTTATTCAGTAAAATGTTAGTTTTATGATGTAATTTCTCTACTTTCATGTTGAATTTATGTAATATTAGGTTAATGATTTTGTTAGGGTCATTTTGGTGTAATTTTGGACCTCATTGATGAGGAGCAAGTCAATCAAAGTCTATTTGAGGAGAGTTTGTTTAACCTCTTAGTCATTAGGATTTTGTTCAGAAATTTATATGAGTTGTTCCTACACTGAGGGATTCAACTCCTGAGAGAGGGGAAGTTATTTTTATTATATATGTATGTGGTTTTCAACCATTTTTATGGTTGAGCATCAGAGGGAGAAAATCATGTAGCTTGTACTTCATCACTTTTTACAAGAAATCAGTGGACAGTTGCAGCTATTATTCATAAATTCTTGTGTTGTGAGTTTGCGATAATGTTCTCTCTCTATTATAGTTTTAGATAAATGTTATACTTGTCACCTTACCATATCATTGATCTTCAATTATTTTCCTAAGAGGTTATAAGCATAATAATTTTAATTAAGCTCTGTTTTGTTGGGAATCTCATTTTGTGTATTTCATCTTCTTGATTAATGAATTCACGGTGCACATTCTCATTAAGATATTCTTTCTCTTTCAAACCCTACACTAGAAAAACACACTCCTAAGCTATGAAAAAATCATATCTACCTTTCTCCCGTATATTTCTTGTAGCTGAAAATTTTGATACTTTGACCTAATTCCCTAATTTTCATCCCTGATCCAACAAAAAACCCTAAAATATTTTAAAACCCTAGAGTTGAGCTATATAACCTAAAATCAATTCTTGTACCATTCAAATTACTGGCTGTGTTTTTCATAGAGAGAGTCATCTCTAGTTTGGGATAGCTACCAAACTAATTGGTTTGAGGTTACATCCGTCGATATCCTTTCAGCCTTGGGACTTTGTGGAGGCTAACCAGCACCATGTCAACATGTTGAACATGATCCTTCCAAGACTTGCTGTGGATTAGTATATCATAAAAAAATACTAACACAAAATTTTCTAAGGAAGCATTTAAAAATGGAATTCATCAAACCTTTAAATGTAGAAGGTGCATTCGTAAGGTTGAAAGGCATGACCAAAAATTCATAATGAACCTCATGAGTTCTAAATATTTTTTTCAAAATGTCTTCATTATTCCTTCTTATTTGATGATATCCTAAATGGAGATCTAACTTTGTGAAGTAAATTTCTGCATGTAATTCGTCCAATAATTCATTAGTGGCATGAATGGGAAATTTGTCCTTAATAGTGAGATTATTGATATCCCTATAATTCAGACACATTCACCATGATCCGTCCTTCTTGTGAACCAATACTACTAGAGAAAAGAAGTAACTTTGACTAGGTTGAGTTATATTGGCCTCTAGCATTTCTGCAACCATACGTTCAATTTCACTCTTTTGGGCATAATGATATCTCTAAGGCCTGATGTTTAGAGGAACAATTCCTGGAATCAAATGAATAGCATGATCATGATCACGAATAGGTGGAAGGCCTTTTGGAGCCTCAGATACCTTGGAATTATTTTCCAAGACTTTTGGGTGATTTGGAGAAATAAATTATTTTGATGTTTGAACTGCTAGTGAGCATGATTATAATCTTAATTACGCCCTATTTTTATTTATTTAGAATCTTTTTCATTTGATTAGAGCTGATTATATTTCATGGTATCCTTACGATACCTCTTAATTCAAATTCCTTTCCTTCCCAAAGGAATTTCAAGAAATGTTGTTGAAAATTAAAAGCTATCGTACCCAGAGATTGTAACCATTGGACTCCTAGTACAACATCAACACCATTAATTATAATGTAAAGCATTGGAATATTCAATACATATTATCCCATGGATACCTTGATATTCTGGTACTTTTTAGAGAAATTTATAGGTCTTCCATCTGCAACCATCAGTTGGAACTATGGTGTTGGATATAGGAAGAAATTCAATTCTTTGGCTATTTCACAATAAATAAAATTATGGGTATTATCTGAATCAATAAACACTATTACCTTTTTCTTCTTTACATTTCCTTCTATTTCGAGAGTTTTAGTAGTGTTAATTCCTACCAATGCATTACAAGATATGGTCAGATTTATTTCTTCTTTATCTATTGTTGGTTCCTAGTGTATATCCTCTTCTTTTTACATTTATTGTTCCTTTTCTTCCTCCTCTTCACAATCTATGTAAGATAATTTCTTCTCAACACACTTATGGCCTTTAATGTATTTTCTATCACAACTGTAACAAATCGATTTTTCTCTTTTTTCTCCAAATTTTTGTGGTGTTAAACTTATAGGTTGTGGAAGGCTAGGATAAGAAATGTAGAAATTATATGCACTAAGCATGCATATATCCTAGATCCACCTGATCTCACACTATTTTAACTTTATGCAAGATACTGAATCTATTCCACTTGTTAATATTTTTCGGAAAAATTAATTGCACACACATGTGAAGCATAAACAAAAATATTCAATCGCACATAAAACAGTTTTTAACCGGGAAAGCCTGAAGCTGAAAACCCCAACTATATATTATGCAACATGGAGATCATATGAAAATCTCATACAAAGCATACAAAGCTTATCACAAGTTCTCAGTACAATACAATCCTCATACACTAATCAGGAACAATCTTGCAAATCCATGCACCGATCTTCGCCCTCCTGCTAGCCTTCCTCCACTGCGCAATCCAAGCTGATTACAAAGACCAATTAAATGTAATCCCACTCTCATTGACTACGTTATTATCATTGGAAACTCGAATGTATATGTAGATGAAATTCATGCATCACTAGTAGTCACAACAGATAGTCTATCTTGCCCTTTCACCTACCTCTCCACTGGTCTCCACTAAAATTGCCATGCACTGTAGTTAACTGATGTATTGTTTAGTTGATTAATGAGTTATTATTTGTGAATTAATTAACTAATTAATTCACTCCACTCTCACTAGTGTATCATTCAGTTAGACTAGATACAACTAGCTCAACTGAGTCTAACTGAGTTAAACTGAATACAAATCCATAACTATTTCTTCCAACTATGTCATAACTCTACCACTTGAGTTCTAACTGAGTCATCCATTCATTAGATCCAGTAAACCCTTAGGAATTGTGTAATTCATTCTGTCAGTTGATGTGCCACATTTGTGCACTGAACTGAAGTGCTCTAAGACAATAATTTGCTGTTTAGAGTCTGATTATTATTAAGAGCTAATAATAATCGACATGCATCTATTTTTAGATCAGCGCTCTATAAATAGACTTCGGCCAATATTCTGAAAAAAGAATTTCATCTATTTTTCACATTTGACCAACCATATACAATTAACATCTTGCAACTTATATAATATTCTCACCATGTCTAAAAATGGACATACACCTAAAAATAGCCTCTGTGGGCTCCACCTAGTTTACATGATTATTTTCCAACTAGGATCAAGGATGATGTTTTAGGAAGCCTGCTTCACTGTTTCTTGTTGCAATCTTCAACACTCCCTCTCAACAAGAAAGGATTTTCTTCGCATGAGACATGCAACTCCATGCATTCGCCCTGCAACCTTTGCAAGCGCCTTGCAACTCCATGCATCCACTCTGCAACTCTTGCTGCAACACTTCCGAAACTAAAAGGCTCCAAACAACTCAATCAATATAATGCATCTGTCATCAAAGTCTTTGACTTCTTCTTAGCTACTGCACATGTCTTCAGGAACCACTACGCTATTGAACTCTGCACCCATGCACTCTGCACTTGCTGTCAACTCTGAACTGCGCTCCAGTATCTGACACTGTCACTTTGATCTCACTGCATCAATCCAACTAATCATGCTACTGCTGCTCTATGGGCACCTCGTAGCCAGGTTCAATTCATGATATCCACACCATCTCAATGACTCCTACCCAGAAATATCCTCTTGGGATTACCCATGCATGTCACCCTACCTCTCACCCAGTGGTATAGCTGCATGCACTCCCTCTGTCCATTTGGCATGAAATTTCTCTGTATGAGTGGTTGCTCCCACTCAATGATCCTCATCTTCTGGCTGAACTGCATCCCGAGGTTCAATATTACCTGCGTGAAAATCCTGATCCCTCTCAATCTTCAATTGCATGGCTTTCTCACACTTCCCAACAATAGGAAGCTCTGAAGAAATCCCATCTACATCAAATCTATAAATATTCCTCTTCATTTTTATTTTTATGAGCTTGTCTTTAAGAACCAACTTCCTTTGGTCGCTTTTGCTTTGGAACAAATCTGTCAAAGCCTTCCACATAGCATATGGAGTGGCTTTCCCATGAAGGCTTGAGACAATATGGTCTCTCACACCTTCCAACAGAATTCTCCTCATCTTTGCAGTCTTCTTTTGCCATGCATCAAGTAATGCAACATCGCTAGATCCCAGCTTAGGAACATTGCTATCGATGAATTCTTTCAGCCCATTATCCTCTAGAACCACCTCCATCTTGTCCTTCCATGCTATGTAATTCAAGCTCCCATCAAGGGCATACTCTAATCTCAACTCGTTGAAAGACATTTAAATGTATACTCGATTTCTGCACCAAGAATCTTCTATAGCAAATTCGAATTGTCCACCAGCACAAACTCACTTCACAATTGAAATCTTCAATCAACCTGGGTCTGATACCATGTAGAAATTATATGCACTAAGCATGCATATGTCCAAGATCCCCCTGATCTCACACTATTTTAACTTTATGCAAGATACTGAATCTATTCCACTAGTTAATCTTTTGCGGAAAAATTAATTGCACACACATGTGAAGCATAAACAAAAATATTCAATCATGCATAACACAGTTTTTAACCGAGAAAACTTGAAGTTGAAAACCCCAAATATATATTATGTAACATGGATATCATATGAAAATCTCATACAAAGCATACAAAGCTTATCACAAGCTCTCATTACAGTAAAATCATCATACACTAATCAAGAACAATCTTTCAAATCCATGCACCGATCTTCGCCCTCCTGCTAGCCTGCCTCCACTGCGCAATACAAGCTGATTACAAAGACAAATTCAATGTAATCCCACTCTCATTGACTGCATTATTATCATTGGCAACTCCAATGTGTATGTAGATGTAATTCATGCATCACAAGTAGTCACAACAGATAGTCTATCTTGCCCTTTCACCTACCTCTCCACTGGTCTCCACTGAAACTGCCATGCACTGTAGCTAATTGATGTATTGTTCAGTTGATTAATGAGTTATTATTTTTGAATTAATTAAATAGTTAATTCACTCCACTCTCACTAGTGTATCATTCAGTTAGACTAGATACAACTAGCTCAACTGAGTCTAACTGAGTTAAACTAAATACAACTCCATAACTACTTCTTCCAACTGTGTCATAACTCTGCCACTTGAGTTCTAACTGAGTCCTCCATGCATTAGCTCTAGTAAACCCTTAATAATTGCGTAATTCCTTCTGTCAGCTGATGTGCCACATCTGTGCACTAAACTGAAGTGCTCCAAGAGAATAAGTTGTTGTTTAGAATCTTATTATTATTAAGAGCTAATAATAATCGATGTGCATCTATTTTTAGATCAGTGCTCTACAAATAACATCCTGCAACTTATAGAATATGCTCACCATGTCTAAAAATAGACATACACCTAAAAATAGCCTGTGTGGGCCCCACTTAGTTTAGGTGATTATTTTCCAACTAGGATCAAGGATGATGTTTCAGGAAGCCTCCACTGTTTCTTGTTGCAATCTTCAACAAGAAATACATCCATATTTATAGTTGTTAGTGGTAGAATTCCTTGTTTCCATAATTTTTCTTTCAACTTTTATTTCCACCATGAATTCCTTCTCTAATGAATCATGTTCCCAAAGGTGAACCTCATGTTGGATGATATCCTTTAATTTCCATATGAAGACATCAATCCAATAATCTATTCTCCTCTAGAATATCATTTACCCTAATATTCTATTTTTTGAACTCCTCAATGTGCTCTTCCATTGAACCCTTCCGTTTGAAATTTATCAATTGGCTAAATAAGGTGGTTCTGTTTGTATCCTCTTAATGTGATACAATTCCCTCTATAATAATTGACCAAGTGGCAATCGTTTTACGAGAAAAAATACATCAATACCATACAAACTGATTGGGTTTGAAATATAAAGTTGCAATGCATACCTTTTGTGTGTGTTGCACATTATGGAGATCAAAATATTGTTGCATTTGTAGTATCCATGTTACCAGATCATTTCCATCAAACTTCCTCATATTGATCTATGGAATGTAGGTTTCCTTAAACCCAACATTGGAGTCTCTAAAATCATAATTCGTATTTCGTTTCTCCTCCTCATGATTTTCATTGGTTACCTTGTCACCATCGGGAAGGCTTTCTTGCAATAAATTTGTCAAACCTTCCTTCAAACCTTCTATGTTTGTTTTCAAACCGTCCATATTAGCTTCCACACCATCAATCAAACCTTAAATGTCTACTTTTAAGCCATCCATGTACCCTTTTACTTTATCTTTGGTTGCTCTTTGTGAGATAGAAACGGTTCCAGTTGGTCCCATAGTTTTGATATATCATGCAACAATTCTTCCTCTTCATGCGTAATAGTAGAGTTTTGTGAGGGCTTAATGGGTGTCAAAATATTTTTTTTGAGAGTAATTTTAGAACCAAAAACTGATACATATGCTTCAATATTCTCTTGGAATTATTTCAAATTGAGTTTTCAATCAAAATTTATGAAATTTTAAAAAAATAAACACACTTTTCTTTCTTTTAGGAGCTCGATCTTGAAATGGTCGTAAATATTTAATTTCGAATCTCCAAGGTCGAAATTTCAGTCTTGTTTTAGCCCTCCAATTATTCTTTCCAATGCCACATATCAGACCAAATTTGGATTCTTCAATATAAATTTATGCCAAATCTCCCATGATGACCCGATTATGGACTGGTTCGGTAGAGCAACATTGTAAGGGATTGATTTCACGTTTCATTGTTTAAACATTTAGCTTTGAAATTGATATAAAAAAATCGACAGTCTATTCGCTTTCGACCACTTTTTATAGAATTAAAATCTGATGCCTAAAATGAAATTTATGATGTTTTTCCCTAGGTCTCCTGTTTGATATGAAATTATGGAGCCTGGAAAAACTCTAACTTCCTCATATCATATCTCCAAAAATATAGTGAACCAAGATCTGAAATTTGTACCCGAGGATCACCAGTATTTATACTCCACCTAGTTTCAATGTTAGCTTCTGAAGCTTCGTCAAAAAAATATTATAGTGAAAATTCCAAGATATCCTAGTTGAAAAAGCGAAACACTAGAACCTAAAGCTCGAATACCAAATGTTATGCAACCAACTCAAAAAATAGAAGAAAATATAGATCAAGTACTTAAAAATTATCCTGCTCGAGGGGAAAACCTCCTTTACATTACATAACTTAACAATCCTGGGATGATTCAAATGACAAAACCTCCTTTCTATATATAGGAGTATAATGGGTCACAATATAATCGGAGACAACATAACAATAATAGTGTAAGGGCACAACAATAGAAATAGTGGGCTTCTAGGAGTCATAATAATAACAATATCAGGACTGCAAGGGAAAAAAAAACAACAAGGGGGCTACACTAACAATAACAATAAGGGGATACACTAGTATTATAGGGACCTAACAATATATCGAAAGGCTCATCAGCCTATAAAATTTTACTATCTTTCTGGAATATTCTTCCAACACCTTCTCTTATAGCTCGTTAATTGAATAAGTTTATTTCTCATATATGTATAACTACATGAGGTTTTCTATTGTTTTGAAACCATACATATTATCCATATATAAAAAAATTTAAGAAAAATTATTGTATCATTGTTTATGGGTGCCATGTTTCCCTTCATTATTAATGAGTTAAATTGCTTCATGGAAAGATTTTTATAGAAAAATTCCTTCTTGTGTTATATTATCCATTAACAATATTTATTTCCTTAGTTTTGAAGCCATTCTACTTTATTTAGTTTAATTTCTATTTTTTTCATATAATACTTCTATACTATAGCTAAGTTAGCCAAAAAATGTACGACTTACTCATGTGTCTAATTTACTAAAATTTCAATCACTATTTTTATTTTATTTTATTACTATGATTTTTTTTAAATTCCTATATAAATGGGAAGATGGTCCTACAGGTTTACAAAACCTTTGTAAATTGTAAATATTTTCTAATGTACAAAACTAAGATTTTGATAGTAATGCAAATTTGTTTCCAATGGTGCTAGCATGCCTTATTCTATATATACGTGTTTTCTAAAGTCATAAAATGTTGGGAAATGCTCTTTAGTGAATTCTATAAGGAAATATTAACCATATAAATTCCTCTATAGTGTAATTTTTCTTAATTCATAAACAAATTGCAAATACACATTGAAAATAGGATTATGATGCATATAATGCATTCACATTCGTCTTCTCATTTCCAAAAATTTCCTTATATATAAACAATTGATGAAGAATTAAAAGAAACAATTTCCACTGTGAACATAGTGATCTCTTCGTGCTTTCATTTATGTTAATATTATGATCCGGCTTTTTACCTTTATTCTTATTTCACTTTCTATATAAGCAAAATAAAATTTTCTTTCCATAATCGATATTCAAGAATTCATCACTCAACATAACCATCTTTCACATATAGTAGGTTTCAAACAAAAACAAAACCATAATTTTATATATATATTTTTTAAATTTTATAGTAGAATAACACAGTTGGAACACTAACTTGAATAGTTATAGAAATTATATGGTTAGTAACGTGGCTCCTCTTAGTCTTGACACAACAAAAATTTTCTTGTGTCCCCAAGAAAATGAGGCATGCAACTTTTTTCTGTCTATTCTCCTTGTTTCTCTTCAGTCTCTACTATTATTCTCTAGAATAATGAGACAAAAATAGGAGAATTCTCAAATATTACCCACCTACCACTTCTTTTGGTGGTTATTAAATTTCGTCGCCTCACCAACAGATGGTAGGTTGTTAAGTTCTCATTAATGAGCCCTTATTTCCCACTTCTAAAGAGAATGACATATCCTCTAGGAACATTTAAATGGCCATTTAATAATTTTTAGAATTAATATAACCACCTAGATTAGATGTGTAAGAATTATGATGGATAATTTTTTATATTTTTAAAATAAAATCCCAACCATTTTTCCTATTTCATATATTTTTGTCCCTATCCATAATTTTCCACTTTATATTTATTCATAAAATAAAACATAAAAAATACTTTACAACAACAAATATACATAAATCACTCTCAGTAAGATTATTGATAATTAAATAATGGTTTGTATTTCTAATTTAGCATACTAACTTCAAGAATTAAATGTATATACATGAAATTAAAATAGATTCTTCAATTTGAGGGATATCACATAGTCCCTCGCTTAATTTTGAAATCATCCTCGTGTCTCAGTCAATTATTTATTTTGGAAATCATTTCATGATTTAAATCATATAAGGATAAGCTTCCTTGAAAGCAACCTTCAACTCCAAGGTTGCTTCTTCTGGTGTGAAACGTTTCCTTTGAACCTTTAACTGCACCACTTCTCTATTATGGAGATTAACCACTCTCTAGTCTAGAATATGTAGTGGTTCTGCCATGACCTCTCCCTTTCTTTCCACATGTACAATAGGTTAATTAATTACATGTCAAGGATCATGTATATATTTCCTAAATAATGAAACATGAAATACATTACAAATCTTAATGTTGGCTGGTAGGGCTAGTTGGTAGGAAATAGGTTCAACTCTGCATAACATTTCAAAGATTCCACAATATCTAGGAGATATATTAGCACAACTTCCAAGCCTGAGTGTACATTTCTTAGGTTTTACTTTTAGTTATACATGATCTCCCACAATATATTCATTCTAAATTATTTTCAAATCTACATAATTATTTTGATGATCTTGGGATATTTTCAATTTTTTTTTTATTTGCTTCACTATATCTTCCATTTCCCTTAACATATTAGTTCCTAGTATCAATTTTTTCCTCCCAGTGATCATAGCTTAATGGAACCGTACATTTTCTCCCATACATAACTTCAAATGGACTCATTTTCAAAGAAGTATGATATACATTATTATAAGAAAATTTAGCTAAATTTAAGTAATATTCCCAATTTTTTTGTTTATGTTTCACATACATCCTTAACATATCATCACATATCTGATTTGTCCTTTATATTTTACCATTAATTTTTGGATGATAGGATGTGCTAAAGTTTAACCTGGTCCCCATGATTTCAAATAATCCCTTTCATAATCTTGAGGTAAACTTAGCATCTCTATCTGAAATTACAACGTTAGGTACCCCATGAAGTCTAAAAATCTCCCTCATAAAGATTTACACAATATTTATATACTTAAGGGTGGATTTAACTATAATAAATTGTAATACATTATTGATTTTGTCAACCACAACCATGATATAATCATGTTTTTTTCTGCTTTCTTGGTAGCCCCATAATAAATTCCATTAAAATGGTCTCCCACTTCCATTTAGGAATGGGAAATGGTTGTAATAAACGAGTTGGATGTTGATGAGATGCCTTAACTTGTCAGCATTCAAGAAACCTTTCTACATACTCGGTTTTTTTTTTTCATGTTTGGCTAATAGAAAATTTTATTCAATGATGTAATTAGCTTTTTATTGTTGAAGAATGTAACTAGATTTAGACTTCATGATTAATATATTTGTCTAAAAGAGTTTATTATTTTGGTTTTCAAGTTCCTGTGGTTATTGTTTATTGAAGAACTTGCCGGATTATCCACAGTATCATGAAACATTTGTATTATTATTGACTTATGAAAGCATGGGTTTCATGCTTCGGTAGATTATAGGTAAATCCTGCATTGTAGTCTTTATGTTGTTTTCATTTTCATTTATTAATTGGTTAAATACTCCTCCATCAATTCATACTCCTCAGAAATGTCTTCAAGGCATCCTCTTTAGCAAAAGACTTCATGTCAGTATCAAGAAAATATCCATCAAGTTGGATTACATCAAAGAATTCATGTCGGCCAAAGGACACATCTCTTCATATGGTTATGTAGGGATAAGTTCAAGGGGAAACAACTATATAAAGGAGGGTGACGCTCACTCAAATGATAACATAGAGAGTTCAGATCTCTCTCTAAAATTTAATTATGATTGTATCATATTTTTAGTGCCATTGCAGAAGGAAATAGTTTCGATCCTATTACATAGATGTAACTTCGGGTGACTTCGATGCTATACACCTCAGAGATGTTATAGTAAAAAATTTTTTTTTATCACATAAATTATATCACACTACAGTGACCACAAAATTTTTTTGATACATCATATTGAAGGATTCAGTGACACATCAGTTTCAGAGCTATCACAAGATCATAGTTTCAATGCAATCAAATTCTTGATGCCTGCACAGTGACAAGGACTTAGACTAAGCACAACAACAAAATTCAGACGTAGTCCTATGATAATATTTCAGTGTTACTGCAGAGGTGACATCTCGGTACCATGATTTTTGTGGTGGTGGATTTGATGCATGGGTGTACGAAATTGCACCAGTTTAAGGGGTGTGGTCTACCCCTATAAACTATTGGTCATAGGTAGAAAGTGGTGGAGCTCAAAACCATATAATATGTAGGAAAAAATATGCGAATTTATGCTCAAAGTAAACTAAAAACTAAAACACAAATATACAGAATCTATTGAAGAGAGGCAAAATGATAATAATGCAAATGATGGCTCAAAGGCCTCTTCTTATCAAACTTTTGAAATGGAGAAAAAATTTTACCCACTTGCCAAAGGGCCCCTAGGCAATGGGTCTAGGTCCAGATGCAATGATGTTGGTTTCCAAGATTTGCCTCTGATGCAATATACCTCTCTCTCTACTGTGATGGACTAGGATTGTTGGGTGGCCAACAATCGACTCCCCTCTATCTCCAGCTCCGGGTGACACACTGTTGGTATTTCTTGGGAAATTTTGGTGGTCTTTCTTCATCTCTTGGTGGGTTTATATAGGGGATTTCAAATCCTCCTTCCCTCCCTTGGTACATGATGGATGGTGACCCAAGGGAGAGGTATGATTCCATTGTGTGCTCCAAATATTCCTTTGTGTGCTCATATAGTGTCTAAGGATGCATTAGTGGCTGTCCTTAGGCAGCTTCATATAAGGAGTAACTATCCTTTGCTTTGTGTGGTATTAGAAAGTGACATTTTTCCATTTCCAGGAATGCACACTTATCGGGAAAAACGACAGGGAGAAGGCACGCTTCTCGAAGGATTAAGTGCGTAATTTAGCATTTAAGACTAGTTCAAATTCGATTTTCTCAAAACCTTAGAGATTTTAAATACTTCTTGATTCCATAATGTGTTCCTGCTCTGTAAATCCTTAGGCTTGAAATTAATTAAAGTCATCTTCCGATGTACAATTCTCTAGTGTTAATAGTAGCCTCCTAATGTGTGAGGTCTAGGAAGGACTGTATAGCCAAAATACATTATAGTTTCTTTTTTGTATCGTGCACAGAGAGAGAGAGAGAGAGAGGCCTACATGAATCTTGGAATTGAAAACACCTTGCACAATTTTCAAGATGGCCATGGCCTAAGGGACCCCTGCAAGCAAACAAAATATACAACACATATAAAAAATTTCAATGAGGCGGGCATGTCCCATGCTTGTGATGCTATGGATAGTTAAACAAAATTGATAGATACATGTGCTACCTGCGTCACTACTGTGGTAGTGATGTTGGCGGTTGTTGACGACGACTGCTGACGCCCTCAAGGAAGTTTTTTTCATTGACAATAGGTGGAATGTGGTACTCATATGCATAAACTTAGTATGGCATCTAGCTACACAATATACACATATTTATTGGCTGGGACCTTCCCGTGTAAGCATTGTTGACAAATACGCTTATGGAGGCATGAGTCTTTGATAGATCTTAATCAAAGTGAAATGGTTATATGGTACAATACTATATTGACATGAAAGATTTTGTTGTATTCGAATTTCAGGAGGATCGATGACATCTGTGGACAATGATGTCTCCCACAGTGCCACCCGAGGATACCCCTTTGCATGGGGAGGGGTGATCCAAGGTACTGCTTCCTTTTTGGAAAAGAGGTGTCGAGGTTGACAAAATGGAAGCCTTAACTGAACCATGGGTCGCCGACCTGAGGGGTCGGGGACCTAGATGTGATGGGTTTAACATAGGCATGTTGGAGCGAGGTGACTGAAAATGGATGGTGGGCATACAGTAGTATAAGGCCGGAGTATACTTTAGTAGCTTGGCGACAGTCATAGTTATTTTTGAAGGGAAAATCCCTGGAGTCGGTAGGACTTCCAGGGCAGGTGTGAACCGGCTATGAATGTCATGATGGTGCGTGTGTGGGGGTGAGATAATCTAACCAAGGGGAATGAGGGACTGTTTCCATGGGGAAAAAGATGAAATATGAGGGTGAAGTGCATCGTTTGTGGTTTCGTACACTTACCAAAAGAATAAAATAATGAAGTTTGGTTTGTACAAAACACAGAGACGGGTACCCAAAAACATGAAATAGTTCACTCACTTAAGGTGTGAGGATGGTGTTTTGCTGGGGGTGGGGGTCCCATTGGTTGGTCTCATGTGCAGGTTTGATGAATTAGATGAAGAAGTATTGCAGATGGGATAATGCTGATGGAGCTATGGTGGGAGAAATACGATGCATGAAGGTGCGCTTTCACTCTGCTTGTACAACCTAGTCATCCGGGAAGGGGGTTTGAGTTTGAATGGTAAACTTGACCTTATGCATGATTAATGAATGGGCACGAGGTGCTTCCTGGACTGAAATGGTATGGCCATGGTGTCACTTGTACTGTGATATATCATCTACTTTGGGTGACGAGCGCCATGGAGGGGAGGCTCTACTGACCAACACGGACGTTTATCATGTACAGGGTGAGTTGATGATAAATGTGGTCATGTATGAGGACCCTATGGTTTATTTATGATGGAGAAATGATGTTAGGATATGAAAAAATTTCTGGGACTCTATCATGCTGGGGGTAGAATGATACCTACTTCAGACCTTTTCAGTGGATGGTGTTGTATGTAGTTTGCATGTTCTTCCTGTAAAAACAAATACCTAAAGTGAATGCATCTTATTTATCAAATATTGTTG
Source organism: Pinus albicaulis (assembly GCA_034641835.2). Lineage (NCBI taxonomy): Eukaryota > Viridiplantae > Streptophyta > Pinopsida > Pinales > Pinaceae > Pinus > Pinus albicaulis. The sequence goes on along the minus strand of CM076578.1, from coordinate 806,897,364 downwards.
AAAGTCATGCGCTTTAAAAAAGAATATGAGAGAGGGCATACCTGCCGGCATTGAAAAAATATTTTTTCGGGAGTGCGAATGTGTGCCATCGCCTCTGTTCCCTTGGGGGTTATTAGTTAGCTCCTAGCTTTAATTTTAGTTAGGGTTGTCCCCAGACTTAGATCATGGGGGGCACTGCCAGTTACTACCCCCTATCCAGGATCTCCTCGAATACAGATTACTGTTGCCTAGGTGACCTTAGATCAAAGACTCGACCAAGCCGTCTGCAGTAATAGATGAGCCTGATAACTCAAGAGGATGAGGTAACCAGGTTCCCTTGTCCCTGGTTGGTGTATGGTGGCTTGAGGGGAGGAGAGAAAAATGGTTGCCTTTATGGTGAGTGTCGTTTCTCCTGCATGTACGGGACAACATGAGGTTCATCTTCGATAGATTGGGTGGTGTGATCCTATTGGTAGGATCGCTCGATGGCATGTAAGGCATCCCTATATCATGGTATCTTTGGAAAATGGTGGGTATAGTGCCCATAGGTTCCACGGAGAGCACATGTGTGATTGGTATGCGGCATTTTTCCTTTACCTTTCGTGGTAGGTTCCTTTTTATGGGAATGTGGCATCAAGATGTCTGCTTCAGAGCTGAGGAGTGGTTTTAACTCGGCCAACTTTGGACGTATGTGGGTAGGGTGGCCTATGACATCGCATATGGCGCAGAATGGTGATTCCCTTTGAACAACAAGGGTCACCATCTTCTTTCCATTTTTTGTGGTTTTCTTGGCCGTGATAACCAGTTTCGCAATGGGAAATTTGTTTGCGGGGGCGGTCTCGACCCTTTCTTGAGTTGGATGGGGCTCCTCGAGGCTGAGGGGATTTAAACCTGTGGCAGTAATGTTGGTGGCTCCTGTTACGGAATGGGTAACGAGGTACCAAACTAGGAACGTGAACGGTATCTTGCGTAACACTAGTGTTGCCAAAACTTGCTGGGAGACAAAGCCAGCTAGGGGGTAGAAGAAAGGTGTTTGGGAGGTGGTGTAGACTAGAGTTCCTCCCATGGTTGATGCCTCAGTGTTGTTACTGCTTGAGTCCATGTCCTAACTAACCTTGGTGCTTGATTTGGACATCATGCACACCGAGGCCCCTGTGGCATCGGGCCATGCCTCAGGGATAATAGGAGGATCTCCTAGGAATGATCATAGGACATACGACAGTTTGAATTAGCCAGGGCCATATTCTTGGTACCGTGAAAGACCATCTGTGGCTGCATCTACATAGGGTAGAATTACATCCGTGTTGGTTAGGGGACGACTCTCGCTGTGTGTCAGCTGGTCTACGGTAATGACGCGATCCTCGTGGGGGAACATCATAATGTGGAAGACAAAGGAGGCTATGGCAGACATGGCATACATATAACTCTTCCTGAGGAGTATATTGTAATCCAAGTGAGTGTCCAAGACTTCAATGTCTATGTGGACCGTCTTGCCAGATAAACAGACTGGGACATTTTGGTAGAGTCCAACGGGGGTTGAGGGATGACCGTCATAGGCTCGAAGGGTTATGATCGAGGGTTTTAGTTCAGGAGAACCCAACTTCTGCCAAACATTTTTTGACATGATGCATGTCGATGCACCCTCTTCATTGACACATCGGTGAATAGTAATATTCTAGATTGATATTGGTATGTGGAAGGTGATCATGAAAGCAAGCCTAGGGGTGGCTTTGTCTAAGTAAAAATATAGTATGCGCATATGGGCAGGGTCGATAACAGCTAAAGTGGAAAGTAGGACTTGTCATTTCTTTGGGCATGACTGCAGTACTTCCAACGTGAACATAGCAGTGGGTGATTGAGCTAAATCATCCATGATGCTATAATTATGGGCTGCTTTGGAGTAGTTACCTGCTCACCTATTAGGTCCCTTTGCCATATTTGGCAATGGTTCTATAGGCATCTTTGAAATGGTCAAAGGTGCAGTCGGTGCACTAGTACTAGCCCCTAACTTAGTGGAGTTTGGTGGGGTGTCATAACTGTGATTCTGTGTTTGGAAAAAAATTTCTTTCCCAGTCATGTAAATTTCATGGCTGTTTTTCCTCGAATCGTCTGGGTTTTGTTGTTGATTGCTAACCATCCCTTGGTGGGGGAAAGGCTTTTGCATAACAGCGGGTTACTGGGAATATCCTCCTTATCCTTGGTTACTCTAAAGCTTTTTTAGCTCGGGGAGATTGGGACAGTGGTGAGTATAGTGCATGTACTCACCACATATTGAAAAATAATGGTTTGTTCGCAGAGGTGGCCTTTTTCCTTATCGTTGGGCATTGCTTGGCTCTTGGTTTTTATTCCTGCTAGAGTTACCTCTAGCCTGGGATCACGGTGGGCATTGTTGGTTGCTACCCCCATGTCCAAGGTTCCCTTTTGGCTTTTTATTTTATTTTTTATCAACCACATTAGGAGGGTAGTTCTCATGGTTATACTGGTGTGGTTGGTTTTGGGACGGCTACACAAAGTTCACCTATGTCTTGGTTTGCATAGGTGTGTCATGTGCTTGGGTCTGGGCATAACATTGTCCCTTTTTTGCACCTGCCCATTGGGGGGGAGCTCTTCCATCAGTGTTTCTTTCTACATATTTGGTCCCCTCAACCGAAGGATAGGGTCCTCCTTGGTGATACGCTTGCGCCTTACTAGTCAAATCTTGTTGAGGCATATGATGAATTTGAAATCTGGGTTGAGACATGTTTTGGATAGAATTATGTGCATAACCGGTATTGTGACTACTGCTGCCTAGGGAACCTTGGGTCATTGACCCAATCAATCCGTGTGAAAAAATCGACGCACATGGAAATTCTTGATAAGTTTGCAGGCGCGAGGCGTTAGGCAGGATATTCTATATGTATACTGATTGTGTATAAATCAGTTGAAGCTTCTGGGATTTACTGATTGCATCCTCTTCGGATGTGGGGTATTGCTACGCCACATCCTTTGAAATCTCCGCTGTCAGAGTTTTCAAGGATAAATATAAGAGGACCCGATCATCGAGTTTAGCTTTACATAAACTATGACACCGCCTCCATTCATGAAGATGGTCAGAGATATGGACAGCGGGGGTTTGTCTAAAATGAGTCAATAACTCCATTCCCGAATCATGGTGAATGGGTAACTGAAAATAAGTGAGGAACATAGTAGCGAGGGTGCTAAAGGTTCCATGTGAAGCAGGAGGTTTCTCCATGTACCATTTTGCGGCTACTCCTTTGAGAGTGCATTGAAAGAGCCTCAATCGAATAGTTTCGTCGATGATACTATTCGATGAGCACTAGAGGTGAAAGATCATTACATGATTACTTCGGTCTCCCTCTTTCTTTCCTTCTAACTTTGGTATATCCAAAGGGAGCTTCGTGGGCATGGAAGGCCATGAAGGATCATGTGCAATGGGGTCATTTGTGAGCTTGGTTAAGTCCGGTAGATTTAATGCAGCTAAGAAGGGTGACTCGGAGGTTGATGCCATGGAAATGTGTGAAGACACGAAGTTCTGGTTAGAACAAGGGTTAGTCTGTGACGTACCCTGATGTGTGTTGAGTTGGCTTCCAGAATGGAATGAGCTCCTCTGCCCCCTAGGGGTGGAGGGGGGAGTGGTGTGCGGTGTGGTGTTGGGAGATCAACTAGGGCTCCCAAATATGGTTGCTCCAGTGAAGGATGAAATAATTATGGTGGCAGTGTTTCATCTTTGACACCTGAATAGCGAAAGACCTAGAAGTCATCCCTATAATGGGGGAAGGTTGAAAAGACCCATGGATTGACGAGGTTCCATTGGGACCGTTCGAGTTTCGACCAGGTTAGGTTTTGGAATTTTTTTGAGAGGATAGAGTCTATGATCACGACAAATTTATGGCCACATACAAAAAACAAAGCGAAAATGAAATGAATTTTCCATTTAACTTAATCTATGTGATCAATCAAGCAAAAAAGATGGTTTTCTGTTTGTTTGTGCGTGATACTCAAAATCCTAGAAAACCTATCCATCCTCACACACTCAAAAGTAATTGAGCCTTGAGAATATTTCTTGCAAGCACTGGCACAACATCCCGTAAGAGCTGGCGATGCCCCTAGTCAGCCGAAGGGAATCCACCAAGGTAAGGGTAGAGGGTCTAGCGCTTGCCTGCACCGTCACCTATAGGGTAAAGGATGCCCTAGTTTTTGGCCACTAAGAACCATCGTCCCACATGAGTGTTCGAGTATTGGGCTTCTTGGTAGTCAGCTAATAGTACCGAGTATCAGCCGGGTCAGGTAGCCCCAACTGATACCACACGCACTATGCCTAAGCCTAACCCCCTTTGAATAGGGTTTCTGCTGCGCTCGAATTTTCTTTTCCATGGGCTGATAGGTGGATTTGAAGCTCCCTAAATACACAACTTCTATGTTTCAATATGAAGTATGATCAAGGCGGCTTATTGGATGCCTATCGCCTTGATCCTAACTTAAACTATAAATACTTTTGTGGCTCCTGTGGGGAGAATTTAGTGATTTTGGTTAAGTTAGTTTTAGGTGTCTCCCTTTGCTTAATGGGTGAGTGTGTGTGAGCATATGGTGAACAATCTCATAGTTTGAATATATGGATATTGGTGATCCTTTACAAAATTCCCCTAGTTAAAATATGTGATGTTGTTCCTAGCTCAAATGGAAAACATTTGCGGATAAAGGGTTGCTTTCCAATTTTAGTGGTTAATTTATGTGAATAACTAAAGGGAGATGGCGAACTGTAAATATAGAGAATTCATATGCTTATGTAGGATCACCGAATGGTGCAAAGGTAGCAGAGATTACTTGCTCTAATCAAAAAATTGATCCTAGTCCCACAATCCCTAATGGAAAAATTGAAATAAACTAAATAGTTTCTACACTAGAAAATAAAACTAGCTTACTTGAACTAGTTAATCTAAGTGTGCATACCAGAATTTGCGAAACATAAATCGTTCTGAAAGAAATGGTTAACTCACCCCCTACTTAAACTATGTGAATATTTTTTGCAAAAAACCAACTTAAATGAAAACTAACACTAAGCCTACAGAAGGTAGCTAAAAGTAAGTTCTCAGAAGCTGTGGGGTATCAACACAAGTGCTGGCAGATACATTCGGGGCTTCCCAACACACTTACAAGAAGAAAAATGCAGAATATAGAGAAAAAAATCTCATTATGTAATTTGCGCCGAAAAGGCTCTAACAGGTTCGCTTTCCTGTGTGCAGGTCAGTCCTGAACATGCGCACTGCATGTATGTGAGAAGAAATTGCGCGCAAAAATCCTACAAGTAAAAATATTAGGAGATACCCTCTTTTTTCTGTCACTCCAAGTGAATCTAGGGATTGTAAGATGGATCAGAGGACTATCAACTCCACTCTCCAGCATAGACAAAGGTCTCCTACAAGAGATGGCACAACCACATAAACTTGTAAATCGTTAGTGGAGTTGCCAATCCTGTGGTGGTGGATTTAATGCACGGGTGTACAAAATCGCACTAGTTTAAGGGGTCTGGTCTACCCCTATAAACTATTGGTCATAGGTAGAAAGTGGAGGATCTCAAAATCATATAATGTAGAGGAAAAATTATGTGAATGTATGCTCAAAGTAAACTAAAAACTAAAACAAAAATATAAAAAAGCTATTGAAGAGAGTCAAAATGGTGATAATACAAATGTGTCTCGAAGGCCTCTTCTTATTAAACGTTTGAAATTGAGAAGAAATTTTACCCACTTTCCAAAGGGTCCCTAGGAAATGGCTCTAGGTCTCGATGCAAGGATGTTGGTTTCCAAACTCTGCCTCTAATGTAGTCTCCCTCTCTCTCCGTTGTGATGGACTAGGATTGTTGGATGGCCAACAACCGAATCCCCTTTATCTCTAGCTCCGGGTCACACACTACTGGTATTTCTTGGGCAATTCTGGCCAACATAACAATGTGATCACCCTTTCTTCATCTCTTGGTGGCTTAATATAGGGTATTTCAAATCCTCCTTCCCTCCCTTGGTACATGATGGATGGTCACCCAAGGGAGAGCTATGATTACATTGTGTGCTCCAAATATTCCTTTGTGTGCTCACATAATGTCTAAGGAGGTGCTGGTGGCTTTCCTTAGCCGGCTTCTTATAAGCAGTAATATTCCTTTGTTTTGTGTGGTCCCGGAGAGTGACATTTTTCCATTTCTAGGAATGCACACTTATTAGGCAAAAAGGCACACAGAAGGCGCTCTTCTCGAAGGATTAAGCGCGAAATTTAGCATTTAAGACTAGTTCAAATCTGATTTTCTCAAAACCTTAGAGATTTTAAATACTTCTTGATTCCATAATGTGTTCCTTCCCTATAAATCCTTAGGCTTGACATTAATTAATGTCATATTTTTCTGTACGATTTTCCAGTGTTAATAACTGTAATGAAGCATTGGTGGTAATACAGTAAGGAGATGTCAGTGTCATGAAATTGATGAGATACCAGTAGTATTACAGTGATGAGATCTCAGTACAAAACATTGAAAAATACTGAGTGCAAACACATTGAAAGGATGGATTGATAGAGGAATTCTCTAGTATAGTTAGGGTCTTGGTCGTCCCATATTGAACGAAGAAATTTGACTAGGTTTTACCATAGAAGTGTGCCTACATATTGTGTCCTCTTCTATTTTTTGATTGACATTATCCTTGGTGATAAGAAAAGATAAATTGAAAGAACAAATTTTTTTTTTTGGTAGTCTATACAAATCCTAATCACCCATGGGTTTCGAACTAGTGATCTTGCAGATAGAGTGCCTTAACACTACACCCCATTACCGACTACTCTACACCATGTGGGCAATTGAAAGAACAAATATTAATAACAAAGACATCAAAATATAGGTTCATAATAAGATAAATTGATTAACTACCACGTCTTTTGATTTCTCAACATGGTATTAGAGCTAAGGTCATGACCAAAGGAATTTTGAAGACCACTCAGTGAAAGGATCTATTTGCATTTGTCTTGAAGATCATTTTTGGTCTAATAGAAATAAGATTACAATGAGCTAAAAGAAGAAGAAGGATCTCTTTATACCTCAAGGTGAAAAATTTAATATATTTTAGAATGGGATAGTAGGATGATATCACAAAGGAAATAGAACTACATAGAGAAATTAGAGTGCAAACCTCAACAAGATAGTCCATATACTTCAGGAGATCGAAGTTCAGTGTAACTTCAATGAGATAATTTTAGTGTCCCAACAGTAATAAGAATTAAGTGCCACCTCAGTAAGAAGGTTCTAGTGTCATCACAATAGGAGGATCTCAGTACTACCATAGGAAGAAGAAGAAGGGTCTCGGTGCTAACTCAGTCACCATGTCAACACAGTCTTGGTGTTGCCTTTGTTTGGTACTGTTACAATGGTCTCAACTTAGTACTATCACATGACGACAGTAACCTCAACTCGGTGATATTTCAATGATGATAATTCATTGAATAAAACTTGGTTCTCTAACATTATTATATAATTCTTGGTGTTATTAATACATTTCAGTAATTTTACAATAGTACCTATCACAAAGGAAAAGTCTTGGTAAAATTACAGTGATGCCTAACATGACAAGTATCACTACAATGGTACCTTTCATAAGAAGAATTTAGGCTCAAGTAATATATGGTCAAAGTACTAATATAAATAAGAGATGAGTCATTTCTATTGTTATTGATATATGTAAGGTCGAAACAATGAAGTAGAATATTTTTCCTTCTACTCGTTGAAGAAATAAAATTTGGCACAACTTCCTCTAGAGATATATCAAGGATCTCAAATGATTATACCAGCACAAGGAACCAGCTTGAAGGAAGCACTCTTTGAGGATTTGAGTACAAAGAACCAAGTAAGTATTGTAACTACAACAAGTCTAATAAGCTACAAAATAAAAGGTTTTTCATTGCAAGGTACATACGTTAATGAATTTCTATGTTTGCAATATATATAATAATTCTTGTTTATAACTAGTATAGGGTAAAGATTTTAATACCTAGAGAACATGCATCCTTATCTTCTAGGGTTTACAAGTAATATAAGATATCAAGAAGAAGTCCTCGATTGAAAGGAGTAAGTTTTATAGGATCCCATCCTCCATGGTTATGAAAGATATCTAGCTTGAGAAATCAAATCATGTTCATGGTATTATGTGTTTTTCTTGAAAGTATGTATTACAAGTATAAAATACCATAAATTCCTACTAGGTTTATCGAGAAACATCTCTAGGTATGCCTAAAACGATACATATTATAAAATTGTCATAATCACATTTTGAAATCTTTGTTACTAACATTGTTATGTCTAGATCTATTGAATAAAAAATATTCTTGTTTAGTGTGATTCATCATATGGTAAATCTATCCACCTTATATCTTTGATTGTTTATATAAAATAACCCTATATAGATTTTATGGAAAACCCTAACCTTAGAGTATGAGAATATTGTGTAAAAACCTAAACCTACTTAGGGTTATTAATGAACAAATTACTATTATTTTGATGATGTCTTGTTTAGGTTTTTGGTATGATCATGGAAACTCTAACTTGTTAGGGATGAACTTATGTTGTCTAAAATCCCGAACCTTTGAAATTTTGGTATAATAGGGTTTTATTTGTTATGAAATGGAGCCCCTTGTTTTAGTTAGGACTACAACAAAAATCCTTGTTCTGTACTTAAAGTAATAGGAATGAAACCTTAGGTATGTGTTAATTTGGTTGAAACCCTATCTTATACTAGGTAGGTATATGTTGGACATTGGGTTCAACGCTCCACATGTGTTTCACAACATGGAATAATCACCTCTCGTGGATCCTAACTCTGGTGATTGTAACGGAGACTAATGCTTGCAGGTTTTGGTCTAATGAAAATAATGATTCCAACAATTGGTGTCAGAGTGACAGGTCTCGAGTTTGAAACTCACCCAGCTGGCATTGGGGGGAGATTGTTGGACATTGGGTTCAACTCTCCCCGTGTGTTTTGCGACATGGACCAACCACCTCTCGTGGATCCTAACTCTGGTGATTGTAGTGGAGACTAACATCTATGGGTTTTTGTCTAATGAAAATGATGATTCGAATAGTATATGTCTAATGTATTAATATTGAATGACATATGATATGCTTATGCGTGGTGGTAATATCCTAGATATATTTTTTTACCAAATTACTGATGGTCATAATTCTTAAGGTTTCGAAACAAGCCCTAGTCAAATTTTGAAGTTCTAAGATGTTTATGGAAAATATAGGGTTTACATAAAACAATAATAGAAGTTATTCTTGTTGATTAAGTTGTGTTTGATTGTTATAGCTCATGTATGAAATCTAGGGTTTACATAAAATCCTAGTGGGAATTCTAATATATTTGACTTCTGAAATTTATTAGATAATTTTGATCCAGGTGGATATTGGTGGCCACCCACCTATTCCACTTGGACCCCCACTATTTTTTCTTTCAGTTTTTCAATATCCTTAATTTTAGCACAATTTACTATTTTTGGCAGCTTTTCGGGTCCTAAACTTCCAAAGTCATTTTGAGGCCCTAAAAGATTTTTTTGGGGCATGAAAGGTTCATAAAATATGAGTTAGAGACTCGATATTAGCTGTTATCAGTTGTAGTCCTCGAACAGATATTTCTGACGAGGTATCATGTGCGTCAAATAGAGATATTATGCCAAAGTTATGACCCCGAGAAATTGATGTATCAATTTACCCCAACGGGGCCCATAGCCTGGCATTTAATCTACTATGGTTAGGTTTTTGGATGTTTATGGTTTTCCATAATTTTTAAATTATAAATAGGCCTTCTAGGCTCATTCTAACACAGTTCAGAGGTCGGTATCTGCCACATCTCTTCTTAGAGATAAGGTACGAGTGCCCTAGCTAGTTTATTTTCGTTTTGTCTATAAGCATATTTCATTCATTTGATATTAATGAAATGAAGTTATATTTCCACTGCATCTTTGGATTTATGGTTATATTTGTATTATGTTACATTTTTTCATAAATTTGAATAAATTGTATTAGAGTTGTTTTCTCTTTCTCTGTTTTTCTTTGCATGTCCCCAAAGAGGTCAGGGTATAAGGAGTTAGGGATCAATATGGTTGAACCTTTGCAAGATCAGCCTCGAAAACCTCAATGACCTCCCATGGCGGAAGAAAATAAAGATGAGGGAGTAAGATATCCTATCAAAATATTGCTCGAGGTGGCCCTCAAGAAACAAAGGAATGCAATGATGGATAACTTTGCCCATATCCTTCAAAAAATGCCCACCTATGGCACATTTCAATCCAAAAACCACTCTAAAGGTGCCACTCCCTTCAAGGTAGAGGTAAAAATTGACACTCATGTATTTGAAGGCCAGATAGAGCAGACACTATAGGTATATGGTTGAATTTTCTGGAAGCTTATTTCTCAGTCAATGATTTCTACGACCGATAAAATACTACTTTTTCACTCCTCAAAGCTTCCCTCCATGACAAAGACTCATGGGAAACCTACTGTGAGCAGAAGGATGGGAGGGAACCCTCTCTGTTCTTGGCCACACCCAATTGGAATTTGTTCTGAGATAGCATCAAGGATAAATATTACCCCTTGGGGAGCTATGAGGACAAGTAAATCCAATGGACCATGTTTTTGCAACAAAGGGATCAATATTTGCATGAGCTAACAAATTTTTTCCATAACCTACACAAAAATTTGTGTATTAAAGATTCAAAGAGAAATTTTGTGCTCAAGTACCACAACTGTTTGCACAGATACATTTAGGAGGAATTGGGATTCCTCAACATTATCTCATTTGGCATGAAATATGGATATGCTGCAAAGATCGAGCATAAAGTTCACTAGAAGAAGCGAGACTTTCGATCCGCGAATCCGAAGGGAGAAAAAGGTGCCCGTGAACCATAGAACAGGGGGTAAAGAAAAAGTGGGGTGATTCATAACAACACCACAAAGCCAAAGAAGGACACAAGGAAGTGGTGTGAATTTCATAATAGTCCCACTCACAACGCAAGCAAGTGTCAAACCAAACAGTCACAGGTGGCTGAGTTGAAGGCATCTGAATCAGATTCATGTTCTGATTCTGAGTCTGAACTGAACAAGGGGAATGAAAAAGTGAAGCAAATAATTGATGTGGAACCTAACGCCACTCCTTCCACAACCAAGAACCATAAGGAGGAATCCCAAGATCCGGAGTAGGGGGAGCGCCTCTTCCATTCAAAAATGTGGGTGAAGGGTTGTACACTACAATTATTTATCAGTAGTAGAAGCCAAAGAACCTCATTTCAGCAGAGGTCATGAAGTGGCTCAGCCTACTACCCACAACACACCCATAGCCATATACCATTAGGTGGATTCACCAAGGAATAAATCTCCGCATATGCTAGAGGTGATGCCTTCTATAAGACATCAAGGCATTTACGGATGAGGTATTGTGTGATGTTGCTCCTCTTGACGTCTCTAATGTATTATTAGGCCAGCCATACTCATGGATGTGACATGTTGTTTATGAGTCTAGGCCTCGTGTTGTTATTATTACTTTGGGAAATAAGTTGTACAGGATACTGGAGGTAGTACTGCCTCCTGCCATATTTTTTATTACTGGAAATCAACGCAGTAAGATTATTTCCCAAACCAGGAAACTCGTTTTCATTACAATTCACCTACAGGGAAAGAATTAGAATGTGGCCACAGTCTCCAAACAGGGTTACCCTACATGACAGCAGAAGATTTTGCAAAGTCGTGGACAAATAAAAGGATATTTTCTCCTCACCCACATAATTTCCTCTTGACTGTCAGGTTAATAACTCCATTGAGCTGAGCCCAGGTGCATGCTGCCTAATGTTTCCATACCTCATGCGACCACATAGACAAGATCTGCACATGTACTATCAGAGAGTTATCAAGAAATTTTTTTTATTGAATGCATCCAACAAGTCTACAACATCTTGGAGAAATCGAATGCCAATTATAAGCAGCGGGATGATCAACATCGGGTGCCACAAAAATTGCAGGTGGGCGACCAAGTTTGGTTCCATTTGCAGAAAGAACGCCTGACCAGAGCTCATCGGAAGCTTAGACCACTCTGATATGGGCCTTACATTATTATCAAGGTTGTGGGAGGCAATGCATTTAAGCTCAGTATTCCACCATTCCTTGGTCTGCACCTAGTGTTCAATGTGGACCGCCTTCGACCCTACTTTCCACATTTTCTAGACAAATCCGACATGGAAGAACAACTCACACCAACATCGTTAAAACCAGTCTACAAATAACAAGCCACAATTGATCATATTATGGACACATAGATAAAGAACACCAGCCACTAGAGGATATAGCTATATCTAGTTTTCAAAGCAGGCCAACTCCTTCACCAGGGCAAGTGTCTCGTGATGGACCAAGTTTAACAGAAGTTTCCTCATCTCATGGAGGAACTCAATGCAATGGGGACTATTTATTCCTAATAAGGGAGGAATTATTGAGGTGGATATTGGTGGTCACCCGCCTATTCCACTTGGACCCCCAACATTGTTTCTTTCAATTTTTTAGTTTCCTTAATTGTAGCACAATTTACTATTTTTGCTAGTTTTTCAGTACCTAAAATTTTGGAGCCATTTTGATGCCCTAAATTTTTTTTTTTGAGCATGAAATTTATGGTGAATATGAGTCAATGACTTGGTATTTGTTTTAAAAAGTTGTAGTCCTCGGATATATATTTCTAATGAGGTATCATGTGTGTGAAACAGAAATAGTATGCCAAAGTTACGATCCTAGGAAATTGATGTACCAATTTACCCTGATGGGGCCCATAGTCTGATGTTTCATCTCCGAGGGTTAGATTTTTTAATGTTTAGGGTTTCCCATTGTTTCTCAATAATAAATAGGCTTTTGAACCTCATTGTAACACGTTTCGGAGGCTGGTATCCACCACATCTCTTCTCAGAGATAAGCTACCAATGCCTTAGCTAGTTAATTTTCATTTTGTGTGTAAGCATATTTCATTCATTTTATATTAATGAAATGAAGTTATATTTCCACTGCATATTTGTATTTATGGTTTTATTTGTATTATGTTGTGTTCCTTCATAAATCTGGATAAAATTTTATTTTCTTTTACTTATTTCTAGGGATCGCTTTATGATAGAACTAAACTTTTGTCATCTTGATTGACTTACACATATGATTTAAGGTTTGTAACGAAATGGGCTAGAAGTTGAAATATTGAAGTATAGTATCTTGTTGATTATGTTTATAAAAGTCTAATGCTTCCTCTACTATAAGATTTAGTTATGACTAAATTCATGCTTCTATAGATCTGGTTGTAATTATTATCTAAGTTGTGTAGGTACATCATATTCAAGTTGGAAAAGATGTCTGTAAGATATGTTAAGCATGATGATAAGGATGGAAGCCATGAAATATTCTCCAACACCGAAGAAACAATTTCATCTCCCTAGATTAAGAGGGGGCATAGATAAAATAACAAGTGATGGATATGGTTGTATACTTCATGTGTCATGCACTCGAATAGGAATAATAGTTGTAAGTATTAGTGAAGGCCATGAGTAGGAATCATAGTCATGATGGTTACCTTGAAAGAATAAATTGGAGAATGATTTATTGAGTTGTTGCATGTGAAGTAGGAAAGGAAAGTATATGATTGAGGTATATTTTGTCAAATATTCAATTGATAGTCCTACTGTGTTGAGAAGCAACCTCAAGTTGCTTGAAATACCTCTAAGGTTTGTGTTCATTTATCATACATGTGAAATTACATTATTGATTGTGGTTATTTTTGTACAGTTGAATCTCTAAAAAGTTTGATAAGAATAATTTTACCGATCAATTTTATCGGGAGATATTTGTTGTTGAGGATTTGTGAGTGAAGCATTTCCTGGAAGGACATAGGGTTGACACTTTGTTCTGATGTCTAGTAGGGACTATGGCATTGGGTGGATGCGTACCTAGTTCCCAAGGTTGATGGTTAGTAAGTAATCCTAATGGTACCTATAGAGGTTGAAATATTTATTTGATATTAGTCCCACTGAGATAAATTTCACTGGTAAGGAATCTAGTTTGTGGCATTGTGGTGCCTAAGTTGTCCAGAGACCAAATGGATAGATTTCCTTGCTAAGGAATCTAGTCCATGGCATTGTGGTGCCTAAAATTCTTCATATATAAATTGAGATATTCCATGTAACTCTTCGATTATATGTAAAAATGAAAGTAAATAGGTTAAATATTCATTATTAATATATTTGTCTAAAATAATTTATTATTATTGGCTTATTAAATCATGGGTTTAATGCTTGGGTCAATTATAGGTCAAGCCTCCATTGTAGGATTTAGGTTTTTGTCAGATTCATTTATTGATTGGTAAAATACTCCTCCATAAATTCATCTTGTTCACCAATATCTTCAATGCATACCCTTCAGCAAAAAACTTTAATTTGGCCTCAAGAAAATCTCCACCAAGTAGAATTCCCTCAAAGAATACATGTTGGCCTAAGGAAACATCTCTTCATATGGTCATTGTGGCTTCAATTCAAGGGGAAAAAACTATATAAAGGAGGGTGACCTTCGCTCAAATAATAACACAGAAAATTCAGATCTCTTTATGAGATTAAATTTCGATCATATCACAGTTTTAGTGTCATTGCATAAGGACAAAGTTTCGAGCCTATTACAGAGATGCAAGTTCGGGTGACGTCAATGCTATAAATTTCAGAGATTCTATAGTAAATAAGTTTTGGTTATCATAGAGATGATATCTCACTAAAGTGACAACATAATTTTGTTGATACATGACAGTGAAGGATTGAGTGACACATCAATTTCACAGATATCATGAGACAATTTCAACGCAATCAAAGTCTCAATGCCTCCACATTGGCAAGGAATTGGACTCAGCGCTACAATAGAACTTGGACCGAATGCTTTGATAATATTTCGATTTTATTGTAGAGGTGAGATATCGATACCATAACTATAATGAAGTCCCTATGGTAATATAATAAGGTGTTTGAATTATGATGTATATTTTGTCCTTGATGGAAACCTACTTTATGAATTGTAACTTGATGGAAACTTACTTGGTGCAGGACGTATTAACAAACCAATTCAAAGGTAACCGAGTGATTG
The DNA here is from genome assembly GCA_034641835.2 of Pinus albicaulis. Taxonomy (NCBI): domain Eukaryota; kingdom Viridiplantae; phylum Streptophyta; class Pinopsida; order Pinales; family Pinaceae; genus Pinus; species Pinus albicaulis. The sequence continues at coordinate 806,882,216 of CM076578.1, read as the reverse complement.
GATAGAGGCATGCAATTCAGAGACAGAAGAATGATGCAAGTGAAAAATTGAATAAATATATGTGGGTTCGGTGAAGCAAATTCGTGTACACACATGGTAATGAAGAAGAGAAAGCATGCACATTTTCCACACTATGGTTTCCTAAATACCAAGGGCCTTTACCATGGTATTAACCGATAGTAATGACCATGTCAATCGATATTTGATCCCGTCCAAGAATACCAGCAGCATTAGTTTGGTTTTAGCCTGTGGTATTGGCTAAGGCGTAAGCTATAAAAAGAGAGGAAGATCCAAGTGTTGGGTGTGCAAGTGAGAGGATGATCGATGAATACTTCGATATGATGTATGATTGCATGGTTTGGGTTATTGATGAGTGATTGATCTAAAATAAGGATGCACCTAATAATATAATGATGACTCAATAGACCTGAAATGACTATGAATTGTATGGTATGCTTATGAGTTGATTTAATCTGTGATTTGACATGTGTTTTACTTTGTATGACGAGATCTGGGTATGTCTGAAGTTCTAAAGTGCAACACCTCTATGAGTTTATAATTTCCATATATGTACATAGGATTGTCTCAGGTAAGGTGCGTACACACACAAATATTCTTCTAAGTAGTATTGTATTGATTATGCAGTATGGGAAGATTTGTACGAGGGTTACATTCCTGAAAAGTGTGTATACATGAGGAAAGGATTCATGATAAAAGTGTATATAAGTTAGGGTTTATGTAGACCATGATGTCTGATCAGTATAATCTATTATGTTGAAGTTTGTTGTTGTTTTTCTATGATGTCTCTTATGAAGATATGGGTTTAACAGTGATATTTGAAGTTAAATTGATTGTGATTTGATATGATGAATGGTCATGATGAAAAAATATGTATGGGGTTTAGAGAATTGTAATATAACAATATGATTCAGTATGTTTATATGCAATTCATTGTTTGGTTCATATTGAAAGTAGCTCATAATTTGGTATGTTAACATATGTACACATGTTTACTTCATGAAAAGCATGTATACATGCAGGTCTTATTAAAAAGACTATCATCTACATTTTTCCATATGATTAATCAGGGTTTTAGTTTATTCAGTAGGTTGATGTAATGTTTTTGTTCAGTATCGATGTTTTGGTTATAGTGATATAACTGTTTTGAATGTCTATTTGAGCTAGAGATTGGTTGACTGATTGGATGGTTCAGTGATTGATCGGTCCATTGTTTATTCAATGATTGGTTAAATGATTTCATACAATGATTAGTTTCAATTTTTATATATGATATTTGGCTTAAATGATGGTAGTGGGTCCAATACGAAAATATGATGAAAAGTGGCTTACAAGTTTTGATGTGTCGAAGTAGGTGGATCCAATATGAAAATTTATGAAATGTGGTCCATGATGGTGCTGAGGGTTGGAGCCTTCAATGAGGAATTCAAAGCCTTCTGATAGTAGTATTTAGTGATCAGATCAAGGGGTTGGAGCTCCCTTCTAGTTGAAGCTAGAGAATGGGTGAAAGTAGTAGCCTTCTGCAGGTGGGCTCCTATGTGCCGGTTTGAGTCTGCACCAGCATCAGATTTTAGGAAGTTTTAAATTTTTAAAATTGAAGATAAAGAGGACAAAAATGATGGTTTTCTCCCACATTTGGTTTCCACCTAAAATCCTGGTGTTCATGTGTGTTTCTTATGTGTTATGCTTTATTATATTCTTACTACACATTTTTACTGCTTAGCAAATGTTCGATGCACTACATTAAGTTAAAAATATGAATATTTAACTGAAATATAAGTTCAATGAATATACACTGGTTGTATGCATAAAATCTGCATATATACACAAATTCACTTTGGTATAGTCATGTACAAAAATTAGAATAAAGAAACAATTTATGTAAGTTTTAAAATACTGATTAACCCCGCCTCTTAGTATTTTTCTCAAAAATTTGTATCAGAGCACGTCCTTCAGAAGAATCTTGATCACTTGAAGAAAGATCCACCAAGAAGAGAAATCGAGAGGGGACAACATTTATCAAGCCACCACTATTCAACGAATGTAATCTACTTTTCTAGAAGCCAAGAACAAGATCCTATCTACAGGCTCTTGGAGCATATGTATTGGCTATCATTGAAGGAATTTATTACTATCCATCCTTCGCTACCACAGATGAGGCAAAAAATAAGAAATATGAAACTAGTGAAAAATTTTCCAATGCCTTGTTGGGAAGCCTGACAAAATCAAAATTTGTCAAGTTCATGCAGCTAAATTCAGCAAAGGCTATATGGGACAAGATCATCCAAAGTTATGAAGGCAACACCAAGGTAAAAAGTGATAAAATTTAGATCCTTAGAATTCAATATGAAACTCTTAGAATGCATAATCATGAAAGTATTGTAGGTTTCTTCCAAAGAATAGATGAGATTGTTAATAAATGAGAAATCTAGGTGAAGAAATAAAAGACTCAGCCATAATAGAGAAAATTTTGAGATCTCTAACTCAAAAATTCGCTTTGAAAGTATCTACCATTGAAGAAATGCAGGATATGCAGAACCTTACTGTTATACATCTCCAAGGGATTTTAATAGCCTTTGAAATGAGAAAAGGATCTCCTTCATATACCAAAGAAGCTGCATTCAAAGCAGTTGCAAGAGGAAGAGGAAAGGAATAATGCAAGGAATCATGTTATATGTCAGAAGAAGATGAGGAAAAATTTGTAATGAAACTCCAACTAGGCACCGGAAGGTTTTTATGTAAGCTTCCCTTCATGTTTCTTTATTGTGGTAGAGTTTTCCATTATGCTGCTAACTGTCCTCATAAAGAAAATCATGAAAAAGGGAAAGAAATTGCAAATATGAATAGTAAACTGTTTAAAAATAAGAGAAGTTATTATAATCATGAAGATAGTGATGAATTGTTAAATAGTGAAGAGTGGGAGTTTGATCAAGATTTTAAATTGCTCATGGAATTTGAAAGAAATACTAATGATTCTGATGACAATTTCATGAATGTTCTAGAAGAGAAGGATTTTTTTTTATGAAAATCACCCAACATAAAGTATGTTTGGAAAAAGATAAAATTTCAATAGATACTTTAACGAAACAGGTCATAGAAAAGGAGAAGCATAACGAAAAGCTAGAATGTGAAATAGTAAGTCTAAGAGAGGAAATTGAGAACATAAAAATTATAAAAATTATATTTTCTAAAGGTTCTAAAACCTTAGATGAAATAATGAAGGTGCAATTCTCTCCTCTTATGAATACATGTCTTGTATACAATGGAGAAACATAAAATACTGAAAATCCCTTTGTAGTAACAAGAAGCTATATTAATGGAGCAAAAAGCAGTCAACAAAACTCTAGCCTTCAGCAAAAGAATAAACGTACTTCATAGGTAATTCATGGGAGGTCCAATCCAAGGGGAAACAAAACTAGAAGCTTCAGTCAAAATGTTAACAACACCAGAAGATACTATGCTCCCATAAATTTCTACTTTAATAGACAATGTTTCATGTGTCGTGATTTTGCTCACAAGGCTACTCAATGTGTTGCATACAAAACTATCATGACTAAAGAAGAAAGAAAATGAAATAATGAGACTAGAATCAAGAAAATATCTTATAATAATTTCTCACCTCTTCAAGATGAAAAAGAATGATACTTTTGTAATAAATCTGGACATAACGAATCTTAATGAAAGAGAAAAATGAAACCAACATCTAAAAAGGAGAAAATAGAAACAACTTCTAAGGTATGGAAAAGGAATACCTTAGAATTCGAAAATTATGGTATATCATTGTATGCATATGATCAATAATATTAGTGGTGCACTGATGTAGGATACTCGAAACACATGATAGGAGATAAAGATAATCTAATTTTATACAATGAATTAGAGAAAGGAAATAATGTTACTCTTGGAAATGACTCACCTATTGTCATTAAATGTAAAGGATCTATTTTTCTGAAAGAAAAGGTTAAATCAGGTAATGTCTTGTTTGTTTATGGATTCAATCATAACTTTTTGAGTGTTATTCAAATGGGTGACCAAGGAAACGAGGTTGTTTCCAGATCAAAAGATTGTGTGGCTTGAGATCTGAATACATGGAAGACCATAATAAAGGGAACATGAAATCCAAGTAATATTTATGTGCTGAAAGGAGGCTAAGAACAATGTCCCTTATGGAATGAAGATGAAAGATGGTTGTGGCACAAAAGGTTGGGACATCTAAGCTTCACACAAATACACAAGAGTAACAAGCTTGGAGCATTTCGTGACTTTCCCAACATCACCCTGCCAGAAAGAACCATATGAAAATCATGTCAATTCGGTAATAAAACTAGGGTAAAATTCAGTTAGAAATAAGGTTCAACAAGTAAGCATATTCAACTTATTCATACTGATTTGTGTGGGCCAGTGAGGAAAAATTCACCTCGAGGAGAACAATAATACATCTTATTTATTGATGACTTCACTAGAATGTGTTTGATTATTTTATTAAAATGAAAATATGAGGCATTTGATAAATTTAAAGTCTTTAAAGCTTTAGTAGAGAATGAGTTAGACCTACGAATCAAATGCCTCAGATATGACAGAGGAGGAGAATTCATATTAGATGGTATTTTTCGATTTTTGTGAATAACATGGCATCAAAAGGTAGTTTTCTGTAACCAAAACCCCTTAACAAAATGGGGTAGAGGAAATAATGAATACAACAATTAAACAAATGGCTCATGTTAAGCTCGATGAGTCTACAATAATTAATGGATTTTTGGGTGAAGAAACATGTACTACAACAAATATTCTCAACAAAGCTGATGTTCATGTAAATAGCGATAAAACTCATGAACTTTGGTATGGTAAGCCTCCAACTGTCAAGCATTTTAAGTTCTTTGGAAGTAAATTTTACATTAAAAAACAATGATGAAAATCTTGGAATGAATTTTTTTTGGTTACTCCTCTAGAATCAATGGTTAGAAATGTTAAAATAAGGGACTTCAAAATATTGTTGAATGTATTGATGTTGCAATCAAGGAAGCATGCACAAGTTCCAAAAGAGTAAAAAAAATAGATGATGATGATGATGAATTATTTCCCACACAAACCAAAGGGATATAGAAGAAGAAACCAATTCACTATCAGAAGAAGGAAAAAATAATGAATAAAAGACACCATCTAGTTATGTTCAAAAGAATCATCTAGAATCTCAAATTCTAGGTGAAAAGGAAGTTGGGGTACAAACAAGAAGAGATCTTGTGGGAAATCCTAGTTATCTAGCTCTATTATCCACTTATTGAACCACAAAATTTAAATCAAGAAATAAAAGATGAATCTTGGGTTAGGGCCATGCATGAAGAACTTGGCCAAATAGAAAATAATCGTACATGGGAACTAGTTCCAAGACCTCATGATAAAAATGTTATTGTGAAAAAATGGATATTCAAAAATAAATTGAATGAAAAGGGAGAAGTTATTAGAAATATAGCAAGGCTTGTTTGAAAAGGTTATGCTCAACAAAAAGGCATATATTTTGAAGAAAAATTTGTGCATGTAGCCAAACTTGAAGCAATAAGGATGTTTCATGCCTTTTCAAGCTTCTGTCATTTCAAAGTTTACCAAATCGATGTTAAATCTACATTCCTAAATGAGGACCTAGAAGAAGAAGTGTATATTGAACACCGAGAAGGGTTGATACTAGGAAATGATGAAAAGCTTGTTTATTAAACTCAAGAAGGAATTGTATTGGCTAAAACATGCCCTCATGCATGGTATTATCATCTTGACAAGCATCTCCAACAACAAGGTTTCACAAAGGGATCTGTAGATAGCAACCTGTACATAAAAATGAATGTTTATAAACAACTAATAACTACTTTACATGTAGATGATATCATCTTTTGCAAAAATAAATAATATATGAGTTAGAGGTTTTATTTTGTTATGCAACAAGAATTTGAAATGTCTTTATTTGGGGAACTAACATACTTTCTTGGTTTATAATTTCAACAAGCAAAGGGTGGCATATTTCTCTCACAAACAAATTATCTCAAATAGATTATGAAGAAATATGGGATGGAAGACTGTAAACCAAAATGCACTGAAATGATGACAGGATATAGCCTCAGCTCCCATGGTGAATCTCCCACAGTTAATCAATTGAAATATAGATATATTATTTGAATCTTAATTTTTCTAACATGTACTAGACTAGATATCCTGCCTATAGTTGGGATTGTTGGAAGGTTTTAGTGAAATCCAAAGGAAACTCATCTTCAGGAAGTTAAGAGAATATTCAAATATCTATAAGGCGCTCAAGACTTTGGTTTATGGTATTCAAAAGATGCAAATATTACTCTTCATGCTTACATAGAGGTGGACTGGGTAGGAAATGTTGATGACTGAAAAATCACTAGTGGAGGTGCATTTTACTTGGGGCCCTGATTGGTGTCTTGGTTTCGGAAGAAAGAAATCTCCTTTTCTTTATCTACTGTAGAAATAAAATATGTTGTGGCTGCATCTTGCTACACACAAATTATTTTGTTGATGCAGACATTGCAACATATTAAAATAAAATTTTCTCCACCCATTTCCATTCTATGTGATAATACAAGTGTTATTAGCATCTCGAAAAATCCTATTATGCTCTCCAAAAGCAAGCACATTCCAATTAAGTATCATTTTCTAAGAAAAACTTATAATAATTTCTCACCTCTTCAAGATGAAAGATAATTCTATTTTTGTGATAAATTTGGACATGAGGAATCTGAATGCAGGAGAAAAATGTAGTCAACATCTCAAAAGGAGAAAATATCAACAACTTATATGGTATGGAAAATGAATACCTTAAAATCCGAAAATTGTGGTATATTGTTGTACGAGATGATCAAGAAAATCTATGGTACAATGACAATAGATGTTCAAAACACATGATAGGTGATAAAAATAAGCTCATTTCATACAATGAATTAGAGAAAAGGAAAGCATGTTACTTTTGGAAATGACTCAACTAGTGTCATTAAAGGTAAAGGATCTATTTTTCTAAAATAAAAGGTTAACGTAAGTAACGTTTTTTTTATCGATGGATTAAAGAATGAATTTTTGAGCATTAGTCAAATGTTTATCCAAGGAAATGAGGTTGTTTTCAAATCAAAAGATTATGTGGTTTGAGATATTAATACATGGAAGACCATAATAAAGGGAACAAGAACTCCAAGTAATATTTATGTCCTGAAAGGCGGTCAAGAACAATGTTACTTATCGAAAGAAAAGGAAATATGTCTATGGAAGAAAAGGTTTGAACATCTAAGCTTTGCACAAATACACAAGACTAGCAAGCTTGGAGTAGGTCGTGACTTTCCCACCATCACCTTGCAAGAAATTAACATGTGAAAATCATGTCAATTCAGTAAGAAACTCAGGGTTAACTTCAATGCCAAAGAAGGGTCAAAAAGTAATCCTCTTGAACTTATTCACATTGATTTGTGTGGGCCAGTGAGGAAAAAGTCACCTCGGGGAGAACAATACATCATCTTATTTATTGATGACCTCACTACAATGTTCTAGATTGGTTTATTAAAATACAAAGGTGAATAATTTGATAAAATTAAAGTCTTTAAATCTTTAGTAGTGAGTGAGATATAACTAAGAATTAAATTCCTCATATTTTACAAAGGAGGAGAATTAATATCAGTTGAATTTTTCTATTTTTTTGAACATGAAATAAAAAAAAAGTTTTATATAGTCAAAAATCCTCAACAAAATGGGGTGGCAGAAATAATGAATATAACAATTTAGTAAATGGTTCATTCTATGCTTGATGACTCTGCATTACCTAACACATTTTGGGGAGAAGAAACACATAATGCAGAAAATATTGTCAACAAAGATAATGTTCGTGTAAATATTCATAAAACTCCTGATGAACTTTTGTATGTCTCCAGGCCCCGAAAATCGGTGCAACAACATCGAGGAAAACCACCTAGTCAAGGACTTAAAAATTGTCCCTTATCCATTTGATATGGTGGCTCTGACTGAATTTATGGAACTAGTTTCCCAATGAAATAGAATTTGGTGGATGGGTGGTATTTTAACAGACTGTAACTTGATAGATGGGAGTGATAACAAGCTTGAAGAAAATAAATATACCTATCTATATCTGTCCTAGGATGAATTATATTTCTATGCAATTTAAAGAGATGATATTTTAGAGAATGCAAATAAATATTATACAAACACTTAGAGAGATGAAAAAAATTTAAAATAATTGATTTAATTAAATAAATTGAATAGGAACATATTGTATCTATTTATTTCATGTACTAAATATGTCTAAATAATGGTAATCGAACATGTTCAGAAGTGATTTAATGCTATATTGTGTTAAAAAAATACATATAACAAAACAACATAAGAAAAATCAACTATTTCTCATTTGAAAGATACAGTTAATATAAAGATAAAAGTACCATATATATGCTAATTCTACTCATTTGAAAAACAGTATCTGGTCTAACTTTTTCTACTAACAAAAAATTTAAGAGTACAAAAGTGTGACTTCTGTAAACTCTTCTTTTCAAAATTTCAGGACCCCTTCTTTAAGGAAATTAAGGGATTTATATAATAGAATAAAGAGTTCAAAAATAATGATTACATAAAGAGTTGAGGAGGTTTAAACAAATCTACTTAAATTAAGTGAAAGAAAAAAATAAAAATTAGTGGGGTGACTCGCTTCAGGATTGCACTGTTGTCTCATTGGCCATTCCTTCCTTCAGTTGAAGGATGTTAAGCATAGGTTGAACCTCAAGAGGTTAGAATGGATTGATGCACAAATTTCCTATATAAACTGCATCTGAAAGTGGAGGCATAATGTAGGAAGAAGCATATGTTAGATAACGCAACATTAGCCATTGGCTATATTTCTTAACCGAATACTTCTAATACTTTTCCTACTCGAACTTATCCAATTTTATGATTCTTTCCTCTTTTACCTTGGAAATTCCTTCCATTGTCTTATTAAATCTTTGACAATAGGTAGAGAACCAAGAGGGAATATATCAATAACATTAGCAACAATGAGATTCTAGCTAAATTTTTCAACAATGTTGCTCACAACATCTCTACCTCTGCAAATTTCCCTTTCAACTTGTTTTAATTGTATGTCCCAATTAGTAAATAAAATTTCCCTTTTGGAATCTTCAATCCTAGGAGGATTAGCCTTTCTGAATTCACTAGTAGCTTGCCAAGTGACATATTGTGACACTTTTTCATCGATCTCATCAAAGCTGATTCTTTGGTTCACTACTCGATTCATCAGTGAATCGATTTTTTCACGTAATTCAATAATACTAGACAACTTTTGGCAGAAAAAAACTTTTTGTTGGGCCAACTGGGTATTCAATTCAAATGCTTCCTTCCTAAATTCATTTATTTTGGGATTGTCTTTTAAATTATCAACAGTGAATTGAAATTGATGTATCTGAGTATCCTTAGTACCAATTTCATATTGTTTCTGCAACTTTAATTGATCTAGGCTCCCTTGAAGCTGTGATACTTGTACATGTAATTGCTTATTGACACTCTTCTTCTCTGCTTGTAATTAGTCTTCCAATTAAAGGATTCTTTCATCCTTTTCCTTAACTAATTTTTGAACTTATGTGGCCTTGTCTATAGTGGCGGATGCATAGGCTCCCACAAATTGAGTTAAACAAATTGGATCCTAAGAAGGATCTACTTGCAAATATTTCCAAAATACTTCCATAAGGACATGTACGAGAACAAGGATTTGAGACTATTCTTTTCTCCTCCTCTTCCTCTTCCTGTTGATAATAGCTTTATGTTTCGGACTATAAAATATATCTAATGGCGGAATTTATTCAATTTTCAATACAATCTCTGAGGTAGGGTAGGTAGAGATGAATTCCACTTGTTTTTTGTTAACTAATTTGTTAGTTGACCCAACAGTGAATGAGTTATGACTCTTGATTTGAGGTGTTTCCATTTCTAGTAGATGATCAATGATAACCATTTCCTGTTCTCCTTGAAGTTGTTGATAAAATTCCTTCCAAACATCAGTCAAGTTACTTGGAAATTGTACATCTTTGGCTTGCACTTCAGCAGAATTATATTCTTATTTTTTGCTAAGGAATTTAGTATCCTTAAGTGGTTTCTCGTTGTCCTTCTCTTTGCATTGTTATTCCTTGTCTGAGATGGGTTGGGATACCTCTAGCATATTTAAAGGAATCCCTTCCAATATTTTATTTATGTAATGATTGAAATTTGAAAGCTGTTGTGGATTGAGGCGTGATACTGCTAGTTTATGAACTGCAGAATAAGTGTCGACTGACTCAAACAAGTCATCAAAATCATTGTATTCATGCACAAATGGTCTGATTTTTACTTGATTTGTGAAATCATTTGAAAATTGGTTTGGGTTGTATTGTCTGTTTGAAATTTTAAACAATTTCAAGAGTCGAATCTGATATAACTCTAACCTTGCATGGTTGTAATTTTCTAATGCCTAGACACCAGAGTGAATAGGAAAGGAGGGCCATGAATCTTTATTTTCTTCCTTCAAAATCTTAGTCAATCCATTACGAACAGTATGATAGCTGATTTCTCTTGCAAGAAGATTATATGGAATATACAATGGTAAGACATCTGGTTGAGCCAAGCTTTTGAAGACTCTGACATAAGTAAAAAATTCTTCGCCGAACCATTTTCCGGTGGAGAAGTCTGCTTGAGCATCCTTGGATAATTTGGGAGCCTTCTCATTAAATACAACTTGAAATAATGGGAGCATAACTCCATGGCATATTTTGTATGAATGGGTTTCATATTTTGATTCCCATAAAATATTGTGATAGACATGAGTTGGAAGAGGGTCTTGGGTAGTCCATTTCCAACCCATGGTTGGAAAATCTGAGGTAAAACATACAACATCCATAATATAAGCACTCATGTAAAATGGGAGAAATATTTCGGATGAAATAGAACGATTCCTTCAATATTCAAGAATTTGGGTGGTGATATTATTGGAAAAAATGGCTCCCTGTTCCATGATATAATAATATGTAACTGCTTCCAAGAGGGTAACTCATTCAACTGAGATTTTAGTGGTATCAGGCTGGCCAAAGAGTATAGACATCATTGCAGCAATATAACAATAGGGACTAGCAAGGGACTTAGTGGAATACATACCCTTATCATCATTATTATGCTTTTTTTGGTTGTTCCTCCACTTATTTATGGGATTTGACTTTAGTTCATTCTCCTTGGAAAATTGTGCTAGAAATTCTTTATCATAGAACTTCTCTGAGTCTCGAATGTGATACATTATCTTCACATCTTCATCTTTGAAATATCCTATCATTGTTCGTCTGATTTTCAGGAAAGTTCTGTCTCCAATATTGATCTTTTTGATTATCCATTTTACCATATCAGTATATGGTAAAATGTTTGGGCATGCATCAATCTATTGTAGAAAAGAGTTGGCGACCTCTTCTATAGTAGTTTCTGAAGAATCAAAAGGAGTAGCTTCTATTTCAACCTTGTGGGGTTTTTCATGTTCAAATAACCTGTACATTCCTTCCCAAGAGGAAGAACCACTCTCTGACATGCATGGCGTGTCTATGAATAAGGAAAGCAGCTTTATTACTTCACTAGCAGTAGTTGTAGGATTTGTGGGTGCCATGGGTTTTTTGGATTTCTTCGCAGCCTTTGACATTTCTAAAGAGCTATACTTATTTGCACTTGCATGTAAATTAAAAAAAATGGGGAAATCTTGTTTACAATGGGAATGTACTGTAATACTGGAAATAATGAGTGAATGAAACTTGGCACGCAGATAATCCAAAAATTCAATACTCTTGCAGTCAAATCATTTTTGGAGGCATGAGTTGTTAAAACTGTTTAAGTTATGACATTAATGAAAATCATGGGTTCATGTGCCTACGTAATCATTCAAGCATTTAAACGAGATATTTTCGCATCACATATGTTATTCGTGTGTGAACCTTTTTAGAAATGTTGATTATATACCTTTCATCGATTGCGATATCGCAATCACAATTTCGGTGCAAATGAACAATGGGCAGACATGTTCATGTAGCAAAACTACGATGCAATAGATTATATCACATCGGGTAAATGTGAAGCATGGTTTAAATATTTTCATGATAAAAATGCGATATGCGATTTTTGATTTCTTACATGGCGGCAGTGGGTCTCTTGGTTTGTTTCACATGGAATATCATTCAGGAAAAATCTTTTTTCTTTTATTAAAGTGTTTTATTGTCTTGTGATTCACAAATAATTTAGAGTGGCTTTTAAAATCCATATGCCTTTCATGCGATCTTGTGATTTTGCGATTGTGATATACTTGCATGTTTACTTTGCATTGTCCACTTAAGTTTCCTTTAAACGAAAACTCAACATTTTTAACCCATTTCATTAATATTTCTATTTTAATTAATCACTTAAGGGTTTTATCCATTCTAGTCTAAATTTTTTAAAAACGTCCTCATTATTTTAGAAGGTAACTATTATAAAATAATGGGGGTTATGGAATAGCAAAAAAATTGGTGATTCATTGGAAGAACTGGTTATATCTGAAAACTGAATTTCTTGGTATCTTTAAATAAGTAAAAATAAGTAAGGATTTTTTTTTTCAAAATATTTGAATGAATAAAATTACTCTAAATAATAAAAATCATATTATTGCTAATATTTCAGAAACCTTTCATAAATAAACATCTTCATTCCTTTATATCAATCATTAAATATTTTAAAAGATAAAGTAGGTGTCTTTTTGTAACTTATCCTTTTTATTTTCTCATTTTTCATAGGTAGCCACTGCTACCAACACGTGTTTATAGCCCCAACAAGGTTACCTTTTAACCACCAATGCTTCAGTATCTCATAAGTCTCTTATTACAATATTTTTGGGATAAATTCTTAATCATATAATTTGTTTTTTTTTTTCTTTTCTGAATAAGTCATTGTCTTGGCTTGGTGACCAGAAAGTGACAATGCCATTCACTGGTTTTAATTGGACTGAACAAGTTGGCTTGTGGTGAGACCCCTTGTATTATGATTATTTAATAATCATGAGCCATTACCCTAGTTTGATATGTAGTAGTGGTAATGTCAATTTATTATTTACCTATGATTATGGTCAGAAGGCTCGTGATGAGACCCCTTATCCTTTAAATTTTTTATATTTTTGAATTACACACTAGAAAAAACATAATTAATGGATGGGGAGAACCATTGACTCCTTTATTTTATTTTTTTTGGATGACAATTTAGAGTTAAAGATGCTTAGTAGTAATTAGTATTTACTTTGTGACGATGAACCTTTTCTGACTGATAATAGATTAAAAAGACTTTACTGATTTTTAGGTTCACAAAATTTACAATTTCAATGGAAAAATATTTTAGAGTTAAATCGTATTTGTCTAATTTTCAAGTTTGTATTCATTTCCTCAACAATTTTTTATTCTTCAAAAATAAAAAGTCATAAAATGATTCAGAGGTGTTGTGAAAACCCAAAATTTTGTAATCAAACATTATTCTTCTAAAAATATAAAAGTATGGGTATGGTACATTGAGAAGAAATTTTCTTCTAAGATTTTTGTTTTCAAAAACATCCGATTAACAGGAAGAAAATATTCTCTCCCTTGAAGATATTTTAACATGAAGGTTGATGGGCCAAGTTTTTTTTGTGATTTCAAATGGTCCAAGCCACATTCTTTGTAATTTGGTATTCTTACCTATTTCCTCATGTGCCTTGTCCCACGTAAGGACAAGGTCTCCAACCTGAAATGATTTTGGGGAAACAAAATTTTCATCGAAAGAATTTTTTACAATCTTTTGATGTCAACCATGAGTTAATTTAGCCTTTTCCCTTTCCTCTTCTAGTTTCAGGATCTGAGACATTCTTAACTATAATGAAGAAGAATGCACTTCATTAATAAATTGAATTAGGGATAATGAAGGAAGAGCTAAATTTGATGGAATTACAACTTGTTTCCTATAAAATAGATTGAATGGAGAAGTACTTATAGAGGCCTTCTGTGTAATCCTATCTGCCCATAGCACAAATGTTAAAGACTTATGCCAATATTTCTGGGTCTTATCAGTAATCCATTCTATGATTCATTTGAGATTTTTATTTTTTGATTCTGCCAGACCATTCCCTTGGGGATAGTGATTAGTGGAATATTTAAGTTTAAAACCTCTTTTTAGAGGAAATTAATTCACACTATTACCCAAAAAGATGCATTATCAAACATAAGTGCATTAGGTAATCCAAATCTGGTAATAATGATTTGATCAATATATTCATTGATGGATTCAAAATTAGCTACCTTTATTGGAACAACTTCCACCCACTTAGTAAAATATTATGTTGCAGTGAGAATGTATTTATGTTGTTTGGATGAGCTAGGAATAATCTCACCTATCATATCTAGTCCCCATTGCTTAAAAGGTTGTTTAATGTTTACTGGTTGCAAGGGTAAGATTGGTTTTCTTTGTCTTCTAGTAGGAGCTTGACATGTTTTACATTTACTCACATATCCATGAGAATCTTTCAACAATCTTGGCTAATAACATCTTGCATGAAGGATTTTGTGTGCGGCTGTATCTACTCCAAAATGTCTACTTGTGGGTCCATCATGGAGGTCGTGCAAAACCCTCTTGCTTCATACTTTTCAAGGCATCTTAATAGTACAGAGACATATTTTTTTATGAAAAAACACTAGCTATGATCTCATATTGATTAGCTTCCAACTGTAAATCTCTCCTTCTTTTATAATTGAGTTCTGTGGGAGCATATCCATTTTTTAAATGAAATATTAGACCAACATACTGTGATTCAGAGTCATTCAGGCTTACCTCACCAATGTGTATAGTGTTACCTAACTCTTCATCATTTGATATGTTGGATGCTTCGAATAGTAATCTGCAGATACCTTTTCCTCTGACAATTTTTGTTGGTCTCATGTCAATATCATATTCCTGCAAAGAAGTAACCCAATTTTCCCTCTTTTCTCCCAGTTCCTTCTAAATAATCAGTTTCCTTACTGCCAAAAATGGATAGTATTACCTAGGTGTGTGTCTTTAGGAGAAATGGTATCAAATTCTTTAAATATTTTTAAACAAAAAAGGCTTGTTTTTCCACTTCTGAATAATTTACTTCAGCACCTTGGAGATTTGATATAAATAAGGAAATGGGTGATTCAATATTTTTATCATTCATTTGTGTGAACACAACAACATTAGATGTTTCAGAAGAAAAAGTATATAAAATAAAATGATTAGAAAAATCTATGGTAGTTAAATAAGGATAATTTATGATGCCTTGCCTGATTAGATCAAAGGTTTTTCTTTCATTGTGTCCCCATTTAAAGACTGTGTTTTTATTAATCATTACTTGCAATGGTAAACCAATTTCGGACACATTAGGAAGAAATCTCTTAACAAAATTTATCTGTCCTAAAAATTATTGCATGGATTTATTGTTATGGGGAAGAGAAATTTTAGAAATTTCCTTTATCGTTTATGGATCTATACAAATGCGTTATTTTGACGCAATAAATCCTAAAAGGTTTCCTTCACATAAAGTGAAATAAGACATTTTTGGGATTTACTGAAATTACATACTTTACACAATGTTCAAGGATTTGTTTGAGATCATGGGGTCACTTTTTTCTTTGAATAAATGGTTATATTATCTAAATATACAACTACAGTTTTGTTTATTAGTCCTCTAAAAGCAATATCCATTGCTCTCTGAAAATTTTCTCCTGCATTGATTAAACTGAAAGGCATTTTCTGATAAGCATAAGTGCCCGATTTAGCTCTAAATGTAGTATTTAACCTATCTTTAGGATGAACCAGAATCTAATTATAGCCTAACAATGGATTAAGGAAATATATTAATTCTGATCTAGCAACTAATTGCAGAATTTGTTCCATAGGTGATTATGGAAAATTGTCTTTTAAGCAAGCTTTGTTTAAGTTCCTAAAATCTATACAAATGTGAATTTCATCATTATTTTTCCTAACAGGGTCTAAGTTTGAAACCCACTTTGATTTCCTAATAGGGAAGATGATCTTAACCTTAAGAAGTTTATTTAGTTCATATTTGATTTGAATTTGAAGATCGGGGTAAATTTTCCTGAATTTTTGTTGCATAGACTTCTCAGTGGATGTCATTGGGATAGGATGTTGGATAACGAAGGTATCATATGTCTTGATTTAATCATATTTCCATGCAAAAAAACTCATGTGTTTCTTCAGTAGATGAATGAAAGTTAATCTTTCAGAAGATGGGAGACCGAGACCTAAATTGATATTTTGAGGATTGAGATATGTGCCAAGGTTTACTAGTTCAAACCTCAACATTAAAATTTGTAGTTTATAATTAGTAACCTTCTTAAGCATGTATTTGAGATCGTAAAGATCTTCAAGTTTAACCATGGATTTTGGTATCACATTCTCATCAGTCTTTTGATTCAATTCTCTTTAATGTTCGTCTTCATCGATTAGCTGATCATCATATGACCTTTCTAATGTCAGAAAGGTTAGAATATCTTCATCATCATTAAATACTCTCCAGTTAGTGACATTATCAGGAATAGATGGGAAAAAAAAATCAATTCTATACAAAATCTATACGGACTATAATCCTTGGAAGGAATAATTCTGGATGCTACATTAGCTAGAAGGTTAGTGCTTGCATTTTGGAGCCTTGGAATAGACGAGATATTGAATTCTAGGAAGTGTGAGGTAAGAGATTGTACTAATGTCTGGTAATGCTTGAGATGACCAACAATGTGGTGAATAATATTTATTACCTATTGGATAACTATTTCATAGCCACCATATACTTGAAGATATTTTACACCAAGGTTTATTACTTTGTACAAGCCTTGGACCAGTGCCTCATATTATGTTATATTATTTCTGCATTCAAATTCTAGCCTACATGCCAACATTGTATTTTCTCTTTCCAGACTAATTAGTATGCAGCCAGCTCCTGCACCTTCATTATATTTTTATCCATCAAAGTATATTTTCCATAATAAAGTTTTAACACAAGGTTTATCTATGATGTTTATACGATTGGAAGAGTCTAACTGAGAAAAGTTTTATATTTTAGAATTGACTGAGATGATAAGAAATGGAGATTTATGTGAATTGAAATTTCCTAAAAAATATTCAATAGAGAAATTTCCGAGAATGTTATTAGCAAAATTCATGGGTTCATTTTCATCCTCGAAGTCAGTTACTTAATATTTCATGTGTTTTGCACAGTCAACTCAGATTTGATTTGGCTTACCATTGTAGGGAAGCCACATATAAGACCAAACATTTGCGCAATAACCATGGATCTTTTCTGACCAATCGCTACACATAATTAAATTGTACAAGTTAGGAATATCAAAAAGAAAAATATCAATTACTTGATGAGCTTTTGAATTAGATGCGAGTCTGATGAGGACAAAATTCACTTCTCCTATTACCTTGACCTTGATTCTGTCTAATTTCAGAAAGTGTATTGCATAATTTTGAGGAGGAATATTTAACTTCAAACAAACATAATACGACATGATATTTGAAGAAGCTCCAGTGTTTATTAGACAATTATGCACATTTTTGTTAAAAATATTCAAAATTCAAAAGGAAAGGAGGATTATGTGAATTATATCTATCCCCGATTAGAATAGAATCGTTTGCATCGATTTTTTCAGATGAATAATTAGGAGGTTTGAAAACTCCTTTTGAGGCTTTGGAAGTAACAGGCATAGGTAATGATGGAGCAGGGACTGCATTCAACTCTTTGAGTAAGATTTTCCTTTTTTTTCCTAATTTACTCACCACATACATGGAGATATTTTCCTTAAATTTCTTCATGTATTCTACTATATTATACTAAATGGTATCAGAGACAACTAAGGTCTTTGATGTATATTGAGTGGTAGAAGAATTTTGGCTTGATTGAGGAGGAGTATTTTTGTTAACAAATTTATCCTTAACAATAGGGGATCAAGATTTCTATTTTTAAGGAGACTGAGGAAGATCAGTAGAATTTGTACTTCTACTATTAACTAGAAACGCCTCATGTTCATCTTCATTATCATATGTAGGAAGAATAAAGTCCCATAATCCATGAACTTCAAGTAATTATTCATGTTGTGATTCTTCTACGAATAATATTGTTTCATCTTGATCTTCGTCTTGGTCTGATTCAACATTTGAGATTACATTTGGAGGTTGTGAATTTTAAGCTTCAGTTTTCTTAAAATATTTTAAAAGTTTTTCGAATAAGTTTTAGCTACTTGTTTCTTTATTTCAACCATTTCATTTGACATAGTTTTGAGAAAATTTTGTAATCCCTCAAGATCATAAGGATCCTTATATGTTTTATTTTTGGGTTCATCCTTAAATGGAACCTTTTTAATTTTTCTATCCTCATGTACAGTTTTATTTTCTAAGGAAACAACTATATTTTCTACAGAAAGGTCCTCTTTCATATTTTCTACCAATGTAGCCTTATTGGCTCTATCTACAAAAAATTATATATTAGAAGGAAGAGAGGATATTTACCATTGAATTTGTACATCTACACTAGGTTTAGATGTAGTTGGGATTTTATTGAGCAACTTATTAAATCTGTAACTGAAATCTTTAATCTTTTCACCTGAATTTTCTTTGTGATTTGAAATATCATTGATGAGAGTAGCAGTAGTACGATCATCACCAAATTTATTCATACATTCTTCCTCAAATATTCCCCAACTCGTAATGGTTCCTAGTGGTAATGAAAAGTACTATGATCTAGATGATCCTTGAAAAGTATATGGAAACAATATTACTACACAATCTTCTTGAGAGACATAATTTAGATTCATAGACAACATGAAACTATGGACATGTTCCTCCACTGGGAGACTGTCGTTTGGATTATACTTTGCTAGCCATATTTATGGATGCTTAGGTAAAGGGTGAAGAGGACCTGATAATTTAGCAGCTCCAGGATTGGTCCAAGGTCTATTTTCCATTGTGTGAATCAGGGGATTGAATTTTCCTGAAGAAGGATTTGGAGTGGAATAAGTAGTTCTAGTGGTGGGTGTAGGTGAAGAAGAGACATTCACAAAAATAATTCTACTGAATCAATGCTTGTAGTTTGAGAATAAGAGATATGAATTGATGAATGAAATCGTTGGGAAGGTGTAACCGAAGGGGGGATAAATGATTGAGTTTGAGGGGAAGAAGATGAAAGAATATCACTAGTGGATGTTTCAGTCCCAAAAATAAAAAATTTCCTACGATAAGAATTAAGAGGAAAATAAAAAGGGATTATTCCAATATTTTCACTTTTAGAACGATTTAATACACCAGTGCCTTGTAATTTTGAAGTGACACTTCCTTCAGAGGTTTTAGAAAGCACATGTTTTTCTGTTGAAATAGAAATTTCTTCCAATTTATTTTTTAAGGACTATACTTCAGGCAATTTTGGGTATAATCAAGGGAGATTTCTTTGGGAATGGAACTAGGAGACTTGGGAGAAGATTGAACAAATTCTGATCTATAGATAGGGGATTTTGAACGAGGACCAAAAGTTGTAGGAGATTTGGAGGGAGAGTGACTCTTTTGATGATGTTTGGTTTTTGGATTAAGATTTGGTTCCATTCATAGGCTAATGGCCCTCCTTCTAGCACCAAAAATGTTCAGACACCAAAAATTAGTGCAACAACATCGGGGAAAGCCACCCAATCAGGGACTTAAAAACTATCCCTTATCCATTTGATATGGTGGCTCTGACTAGATTTATGGGACTAGTTTCGCAATGAAATATAATTTGGTGGATGGGTGGTATTTTAACTGACTATAACTTGATATATGGGAGTGATAACAAGCTTGAAGAAAACAAATATACCTATCTATATCTATCCCAGGATGAATTATCCGTCTATACAATTTAAAGAGATGATATTTAAGCGATTTCAGATAAAGATTATACAAACACTTAGAGAGATGAACAAATTTTAAAATAATTGATTTAATTAAATATTTATTTAAATCAATTGAATAAGAGCATATCTCATCTATTTATTGCATGTAATTAATATGTATAAAAAAGGGCAATCGAACATGTTGAGAAGTGAATTAATGCTATATTGTGTTAAAAAAACACATCTAACAAAAAACCATAAGAAAATTCAACTATTTCTCATTTGAAATAGAAAATTAACATAAATATAAAAGTACCATATATATTATAACTTTGCTCATTTTAAAAACAATATTTGGTCCATCCTTTTCTATTAAGAAAAACTTTAAGTGAACAAAAGTGTGATTTCTGTAAAGTCTTCTTTTCAAAATTTCAGGACCCCTTCATAAAAGACATGAAGGGGTTTATATAATAAAATAAAGAGTTCAAAATTATTAATTACATAAATAGATGAGGAGGTTTAAACATCTCTCCTTAAATTAAGTGAAATAAAAATCAGAAACAGAATTTGGTGCGGTGACTCGCTTTAGGATTTCACTGCTGTCTCATTGGCCATTCATTCCTTTAGTTGAAGGATGTTGAGCATAGGCTAAACCTTAGGAGGTTGGCCTGGCCTGATGCACAACTATCTAATATAAACCACATATAAAAGTGGAGGAATCATGTAGGAAGAATTATCTGTTATACAACACAACATTACCCATTGGTTATGTGTATTAACCAAATACTTCCAATACTTTTCCCAGTCCAGCTTCTCCAATTTTTTGATGCTTTCCTATATTACCTTGAACATTTCCTTCCATTGTATTATTAAATATTTGACAGTAGGTAGATAACCATGAGGTAATATATCAACAAGATTACTAGCAATGAGATTCTGGATAACTATTTCAACAATGTTGTTAGCAACATATCTAGCTCTGTAGATTTCCCTTTCAGCTTGTTTTAATGGTATGTCCCAATCAATAAATACAATTTCCTTTTTGGAATATTCAATCCTGGGAAGATTATCCTTTATAAATTTAGTATTTTCTTTCCACGTGACATACCATGACACTTTGTCAACGATCTCATCAAAGATGATTCTTTCTTTTGTTACTCGATTAATTAGCGAATCAATTTTTTCACATAATTCAATAATAATACACAATTTTTTGGAGAAAACAACTTGTTGGTGGGCCAACAGGGTATTCAATTCCAATGCTTCCTTCCTGAATCGATCTACTTTGGGATTGTCTTTTAATTTCTCAATAGTGAATTGCAATTGATGTATCTGAGTATCCTTAGTACCAATTTTAGATTGGTGCTTCAACTTTAATTTATCTAGGCTCTCTTGGAGCTATGATACTTGTACCTATATTATTCGATTGACACTTTGCTTCTCTGCTTGTAATTATTGTTCCAATCGAAGGATTCTTTCATCCTTTTCCTTAACTAATTTTTGAACTTCTGTGGCATTTTATATAGTGGCGGATGCATAGGCTCATGAAAACTAAGTTAAACGAGTTATATCTTAAGAAGGATATAATTGAGAATATTTCCAAGATACTTCCATAGGGACTCTTTGAGAACAAGGATTTGAGATTGTTCTATTCTCCTCCTTTTCCTCTGCATACTCATGACAACTTTATGTCCGGGACTATAATATATATATATCTATATATATATATATATATATATATATATATATATATATATGGGTGAAATTTCTTTAATTTCCAATATAGTCTCTGAGATAGGGTAGGTCGGGATGAATTCCACTTGTTCTCTGATAATTGATTTGTTATTTGACCCAATAATGAACAAGTTTTCGTTGAGGTGTTTTCATTTCTCGTTCATGATCAATGATCACCATTTCCTGGTCTCCTTGAAGTTGTTGATTAAATTCCTTCCAAACATCATTTAAATCACTTTGAAATTGTAGATCTTTGTCTTTCATATTAAAAAACTTATCTTCTTCTATTTTTATAAGGACTCCAGTATGATTAGGTGGTTGCTCGTTTTCGTTCTCTTTATATTTTCGCTCCTTCTGTGAGCATTGGGATACCTCTAGTATATTTAAAGGAATCCCATCCAATATTTTATTTCTTTAATGTTTGAACTTTGAAAGCCGATGTGGATTGAGGCGTGATACTACTAGCTTCTGAGCTACAAAATAAGTGTCGAATGATTCAAAAAAGTCATGAAAATCATCATCTTCATGCATAAATGGTTTGATTTTTGCTTGATTTTTCAAATCATTGGCAACTTTTTTTGGGTTATATTGTCTGTTTGAAATTTTAAATAATTTCAAGCACTGAATTTGATCAACCTTTAACCCTGCATGCTTGTAATTGTCTAATGCGTAGACAACACAGTGAATAGGAAAAGAGGGCCACAAAGCTTTCTTTGCTTCCTTCAAAAAATTAGTCGATCCATTACCAACATTCTGATAAGTGATTTCTCTTGCGAGAAGCTAATCTGTAACATACAATGGTAAGACACGTGATTGCGCCAAGCTTCAAAAGACACTTAAATAAGTAAACAATTCTTCACTAGAACATTTTGCATTGGAGGAGAAGTCTGCTTGTGCTTCCTTGGATAATATGGGGGCCTTTTCATTAAATACACTCTAAATAATGGAAGCTTAAGGAATATTTTGTACAATTGGGTTTCATATTTTGACTCCCATAAAATATTATGACATATATGAATTGGAAGAGGGTCTTGAGTAGTCCATTTCCAACCCATGGTTGGAAAAGATGAGGTAAAACATACAACATACATTATATAACCACTCATGTAAAATGGAGGAAATATTTTGGATGAAATGGAACGATTATTTCTATAGTGAAGAATCCAGGTTGCGATATTATTGCACAAAATGGTTCCCTAGTCCATGATATAAGAATCTGTAACTGCTTCCATGAGGGGAACCCATTCAACAGAGAATTTAGTAGTATCGGGTTCGCCTACGAGTTTATACATCATTGAAGAAATATAATAGTAGGGACTAGAAAGGGAATTAACATAATAAAAACCTTTATCATCATTATTATGCTTGTTTGGGTGGTTCCTCCATTGCCTGATGGGATTCGACTTTAGTTCACCCTCCTTGGAGATTTGTGCTAGAAATTATTTATCATAGACCTTCTCTGGGTCTAGAATGTGATACATTATCTTCAAATATTCAACTTTGAAAGATCCTACCATTTCTCCTCTACTTGTAAAGAAAGTTTTATCTCCAATATTGAGATTTTCGATTATCCATTTTAGCATATCAGTATATGGTAAAATTTTGGGGCGTGCAGCAATCCGGTATAGAAAAGAGTTGGCAACCTCTTCTATAGTAGTTTCTGAAGAATCAAAAGCATCTGTAGTAGCTTCTATTTAAACCCTGTGTGGTTTCTCATCTTCAAATAGGCCGTACATTTCTTCCCAGGAGGAAGAACCACTCTCTGACGTGCATGTCGTGTTTATGAATAAGGTGAGCATCTCTGTTACTTCACTACCAGTAGCTGTAGGATTTTTGGGTGCCATGGGTTTTTTGGATTTCTTTGCAACCTTTGACATTTCTAAAGAGCTCTACTTATTTGGACTTGCATGTGAACAATGAAGAATGGTAAGTAAAAAAAATGGGGCAATCTTGTTTACAATGGGAAAGTACTGTAATAATGGAAATAATGAGCGAATGAAACTTGGCACGTGGATAATCTAAAAATTCAATAATGTTGCAGTAAAATAATATTCAGAGGCATGAGATGTTAAAATCATTTAATTTATGAAATTAATGAAAAACATTGGTTGGTGTTCCCGTGCAATCATTCAAGAATTTAAACGAGATTTTTTCACATCGCAAACATTATTCGCGTGTGAACCTTTTTAGAAATTCCAATTAGCTACCTTCTGCTAATTGTGATATTGCAATCACAATTTCAGAAGAAATGAACAATGGGAAAAAGTGGTCATGTAGAGAAAGTGAGATGCGATAGATTATGTTGCATCAGGAAAATGTGAAGGATGGTTTAAAGATTTTCATGATAAAAACGTGATATGGAGTTTGTGATTGGTTACATGGTGGTAGTGGGTCGTGTGGTTTGTTTCTCATGGAATATCATTCGGGTAGAAGTCTTTTTCCTTTATTAATGTGTTTTATTGTCTTTCACATCGTAAATAGTTTAGAGTGGATTTTAGAAGCCATCTTCCTTTCGTGTGACCTTGCGATTTCGTGATTGTGATATACTTGCATGTTTGCTTTGCGTTGTCTGCTTAAGTGTCCTTTAAACAAAAATTCAATGTTTTTAATCCATTTCATTCATATTTCTATTTGAATTAATCACTTAAGTATTTTATTCATTCTAGTCTAAATTTTTTAAAAGGGTCCCCATTAGTTTCTAAGGTAACTACTCTAAAATAATGGGGGTTGTTGAATAGAACAACAATATGGTAAGCCTCCAACTATCAAGCATTTTAAAGTATTTATAAGTACATTTTACATAAACGACAATGATGAAAATCTTGGTAAATTTGAAGCTAGGGAAGATGAAGGAATATTTCTTGATTACTCTTCTAGAAGCAAAGGTTACAAATGTTACAATAAGATACTTCAAAAGTTTGTTGAATGTATTGATGTTGTAATCAATGAAGTATTGATGTTGTAATCGATGAATCATGCACAGGTTCGAAAAGAGTAACAATAGCAGATATTGATGATGACAAATTATTTTCCGCACCAAACCAATGGGATATATTAGAAGAAACCAGTGAAGTATCAAAATAAGGAACAAAAAATGAAGAAAAGAATCCATCTAGGTATGTCCAAAATAGTCATCTAGAATCTCAAATTTTAGGTTAAGAGGAAGATGGGGTACGAACAAGAAGATCTCTTGTCGAAAATCCTAGTTATATAACGCTATTATCCACTGTTGAACCACAAAATGTAAATAAAGCAAGCAAAGGTGAATGTTGGGTTACGACCATGGATAAAGAACTTGATCAAATAGAAAATAGTCATACATAGGAACTAGTTCCAAGAGCTCATGATAAAAATGTTATTGGGGAAAAATGGATTTTCAAAAATAAATTGAATGAAAAGGGAGAAGTTATTACAAATAAAGAAAGACTCATTCGCAAAGGTTATGCTCAACAATAAGGAATATAGTTTGAAGAAACATTTCCACCTGTAGCTATACTTGAAGAAATAAAATGTTTCTTTCCTTTTCAAGCTTTCGTCATTTCAAAGTTTACCAAGTGGATGCTAAATCTATGTTCCTAAATGGGGACCTAGAAGAAGAAGTGTATCTTGAACAAAAAGAAGGGTTCATACTAGGAAATGATGAAGAAATTGTTTACAAACTAAATAAGGCATTATATGGGATAAAACAAGCCCTCGTGCATGGTATTATCATCTTGAAAAGTATCTTCAAGAACAAGGTTTCATAAAGGGGTATGAAGATAGTAACCTGTACATAAAAATGGATGTTGGTAAACTACCAATAGTTTTTGTGTATGTAGATGATATCAGCTTTAGAAAATATGAATAATATATGAGTCACGTGTTTTCTTCTATTATGCAGCAAGAGTTTTAAATTTATTTACTTGGGGAACTAACATATTTTCTTGGTTTAGAAGTTCAACAAGCAAAGGATGGCATTTTTCTCTCACAAACAAAATATCTCAAGAATATTATGAAGAAATATGGGATGGAAGAATGAAAACCAGTATGAACTATAATGATGAAAGGATGTAGTCTCAACTTGCATGATGAATATCCTGTAGTTAATCATCCGGAATACAGATCTATGATTTGAATCTTACTTTATCGAACATGTAGTAGACCATATATCATGCATGCAGATGGGATTGTTCGATGGTTCCAAGAAAATTGAAAGGAAACTCGTCTTCAGGAAGTTAAGAGAATATTTAAATATCTACAAGGAACTCAAGACTTTGGCTTATGGTATCCAAAATATGCAAATATTACTCTTCATGCTTACACAGATGTACATTGGGCATGAAATGTTGATGACCGAAAAAGCACTAGTGGATATGCATTTTACTTGGGGAAATTATTGGTATATTGGTTCAAAAAGAAACAAATCTCTATTGATTTATATACTACAAAAGAAGAATATGCTGGCACTGCATCTTGATGCAAAAAAAATCTCTATATGATGCAGACATTGCAAGATATTCAAATCAAGTGTTCTCCACCCATTTCCATTCTATGTGATAATACAAGTGCTATTAGTATCTTGAAAAATCTTGTTATGCTCTCTGAAACTAAGCAAATTCCAATTAAGTGTCATTTTTTAAGAGAACAGGTGCTTGAAAAAAAGGTCAAGCAGGAGTATGTTCCCTCAAAAGAACATGTTGTTGCTATATTTACAAAACCTCTTCCACATGAAGCATTTGAATATCTTAGGAAAAAACTAGGAGAAGTATCTGCTTCATCTCTCTGTTGATCCATTAGGGGAATTTTGAGGTCTAAAATAGGCCTCCTAAGGAAATTATAAAATAATAGTGGAAATGCTAAAATAAAATTTGATTACATCATGAAATTTTAGAGGGAAAAAAGGAAAATCTATTTTTTCAACTGGTATTTTCAACTTATCTCCCTACGGGTTTACTCAAATTTCGAGTTGAAACCCTCGTTGGATGAAAAATTTGATTTCTAATCCAAGGAGTACCCATGTTACATACTTTCTACAGATCTTCATACATGAAAAATGAGAAATACATGAAAAACATGATTACAAACACATTTTTTGATGTATTTCTCATTTTTCGTGTAGCAGGGTTCATCAAAAGTATGGAACATGGGTACTCCTTGGGTGAGGAATTAAATTTTGCATCCAATGAGTACTCGCGCTTGAAATTTTAGTAAAATGGTAGGGAGATAAGTTTAAAATATGAGTTGAAAAAGTAGTTTTATTATTTTATGATTTTTTATTATTTTTACTTTTTTACTCCAAAAATGGTGAATAATCCCCCATGGTTGACATCATCATCATGAATCTTATTGGTCCTTATAAAGTTTATTTTTGTTGTACATTTTTCTTAGGTGGTCCATTTTAGACCTCAAAATTCCCTAATGCATTATACTCAAACCTTCAAGTATAATTCATAT
This sequence comes from Pinus albicaulis, assembly GCA_034641835.2. Classification (NCBI taxonomy): domain Eukaryota; kingdom Viridiplantae; phylum Streptophyta; class Pinopsida; order Pinales; family Pinaceae; genus Pinus; species Pinus albicaulis. The sequence continues at coordinate 806,855,085 of CM076578.1, read as the reverse complement.
TTCAGGATTTTAATTTCTGTACACGGATTCTATGAAATATAGTCATGTATATACATGAGTCCTGATGTAGAAAGTCACGTCTATTCCTATGTAATGAGGGAATAGAGTGGCAGAATCAGGATAATACATTATCATGCTTCAGATAGTTATCATTTGGATGTCTTATTCTGATGGTTGTAGTCTGTTAATCCTCGTTCCAAATGTTTCACATGTATCTTCAAGTTGTTGTGACCAACATCAAAGTGGTTTCCATCAAGTCCAAAGGGGGATATTCTTGGCATTATGATGTATATGTTGTTCTTTATAGAAACCTACCTGATGAATTGTACATTTATGGAAACTTACCTGGTGCATGATCTATTAATAGCCTATTTCGAGTGTAAATGGGTGATTAGACAAAGGCATGTAGTTCAAAGACTAAATAATGATGTAGGTGAAAAATATAATAAATATATTGGGGTTCGATGAAGCAAAGCCATGCACACATACGATTATGAAGAATAAAAAGAGCGTACATTTTCCGCACTATGGTTTCCTAAACAATAAGGGTATTTAACATGGTATTATCACATAGTAATGAGCATGTCAACAGATATTTGATCCTGTCCAAGAATACCATTGAAATTAGTGTGGTTTTACCAGGTGATATAGGCTAAGGCCTAAGCTATATAAGGAGAGGAAGATCCAAGTGTTGGGTGTGCAACTGAGAGGATGATTGATGAATACTTCAATCTGATGTATGATTTCATGCTTTGGGTTATTGATGAGTGATTGATTTGAAATCAGTATGCACCCAGTAATACAATGATGGATCAGGTTCAATAGACCTGAAACGACTATGAGTTGTATGGTATGCTTATGAGTTGATTTAATATGTTATTTGACACATGTTTTACTTTGTATGAAGAGATCTGGGTGTGTCTAAAGTTCTGAAGTGCAACACAACTATGAGTTAATAATTGTAGATATGTACACAAGTGTGTCTTAGGTAAGGTGCGTACACACAGAGATACTCTTCTGAGTAGTAGCATATCGATTCTGCAGTATGGGAAGATCTGTAGGTGGGTTACATTCCTGAAAAAGTGCATATGCACGAGGTAACAATTCATGATAGCCGTGTATATAAGCTAGGTTCTCTACAGAACATCATGTCTGATTAGTCTAATTTGTTTTGTTGAAGTTTTTTGTTGTCTTTTTATAATGTCTCTTATGAATATATAGGTTTAACAATGATATATTAAGTTAAATTGGTTGTGATTAGATATGATGAATGGTCATGGTGCATATAGTTGTATGGGGTTCAGAGAACTGAAGTTTGATAGGATGATTTAGTTTTTCAGATGTAAAACTTGGAATATCCACAGTAGTCATTTTTAGTCTACGTTTTGAGTCTAAATCAAGATTCATCATTAGGACAACAAGCTAAGAAAAGATAAGATCATAGTTAATAAATAGTGGAGAGAAGGAAAATGAAAGGGCTGACCAACTCTTAATATTTATAAATTAATTAATGTTTATTTCATTTTATTTATTTATTTATTTAATTTTTAATGCAAGTGATATTTTATTTATTTATTTATTTATAATTATAGTTTATTTAAGTTATTTATATAAAATTAGAATTATATGTTAATACTAAATATTTGAGGACAATGATAATATATATTATAATGGGTGAATAATAAATTATAATTATTGATTATAAGGGCCTATTCACTATTATTTTATTAAAGTAATTATATTAAAATATTTCTTATCTTTATTAATGTTAGTATGAATTCTTTGTCGAAGCGTACGAAAAAGAACCACTTTAGCTACGCATAACTAATAGCCCTAACAACAATAATGGCTGCAAAACATCTTCAGATCTGCAATTAGTAGTTAAAGTGCTGCAACAAACAGATCTATAAATGGAAAGATATTAAGCGGTGAAGTAAAGAGTTTGCTCCATGCATCCAACAGACAAGACAAGAACACGATTTTTGAATGAATTTTTATATTACAGGGCACCTGGGAGGAAACAAGAAGGTGTATCCCGATCTCCTCAATGGGATGGGTTCTTTGTAGTCCTCAGCACTTCAGATCTAAGCTTTCTCTCTCTTGTAGATGTAGAAAACCCAATGTAGAAGGTAGAGCTCAATGGGAGCAAAATGGCAGAAAATGAGACCAAGTGTATAGATCCAAAGTGATCTAGTATGCAACAAAAGGTGAAGAATGATGGGGAAAACCCTCCTATTTATAACAAAATATTGGGTCCTTCTAGATCTTGGTGCATGATTAAAATAATGTTAATCACATCTAGATCCACCTCTATGGAATATTTTATTATTATTTGTTGGAGGAAAAGGGTGTTTGACTTGGGTCAAATCCCTTGATTAGTGAAAAATAAATAAATAAATGATTTATTTATCTTTTTAAGGAAGTGGTTGGGATATACTCAAATAAATAATGATTTAGTTGATTAATGGTGGTTGATTTGGTCATATTTAACAAGGAATATTATTTAAATAATTATTCCTAGAAAATAATAAGATAACTATGGGTTTATCTCATTAAATTCTTTGTTTTTGGGTTAAACATGACTGGGAATAATAATTAAATTATGGTTTAATTAATTATTCCTTTTGGGGTTTCCTAATTAACATAGTGAAAGCAGTTTTACTTGGGGTAAAACAGGTCTTACATGGTGTACTTGGGTCCATCTAATGATGAAAGGTTAGATGACCAAAAAATGGTGTAACAGATTGCCCCCCAGCGTGCGAGTGTCAGGAGCAAATCGTATGACCGAAGTACGTTGTAAGAAGACAATCACTAGACAACAAAAGGGTATGTCGGAGAGAGAAATATGAGGTAGATAGTGTGCTGAAGGACTAGACCCTGAGGAGACGAGACTCGCAGGTGCAACAAGTCTCTGTTATGAGAGGGTACCTGTGCTGAAGGCGGCGGGGGAGGCATACCTATGCCCGCCGTGACAAAGTACAAAAGAATAGTGTGTCCGGTGAACAAGGGACCGAACCATAGAGTACAGCTGGCATAATCAAGAGCCAGATAAAAATACAATGAAGAGTCTCACATACATGCTGTGCCTGGGATAACAGCCAGGACTAGTACAATATCATCTGGGTACATGAGATAAATACAACCCAAATGCCCCCTGTAAATGGGGAAGGGCTCACAAAATCTGACTGATACATGCAAATCATAGAGGTGCTGCAAGTGGCTAAGGCCAACATCATCAAAATCGGGAGCGGCATCAAAGGCTGCAATGAAGAGGTCATCCGGGCATGTGGGGGGCTACCTGCAGGGCCACCCCCTCATGAGGGCTGAGACATCTCACACACGCCCGGGAATCATCAAGAGCTGCTGCTGGGTCACTGGACTGTCCGGTATACGAATCTCGATCATGCTGAAAGGAGCTGGAGAAGCAATCAAGTCAAAGGGAGGTAAGAAATCCCCCTGCCTGATCCGAGGCACCGAACAAAAGTGGAAGCTGGAACCAAGGTACACCGCCCTCTAGACCTTGCTTCTGGAATAAGTGTGTTGAGGTCGACAGAAGGAGGTCCGCCGTAGGTGAGGCAATGAGAGATCCTCAACTAAGGCACGAGAGAAGGACAATAGAGCGACGGACAGACTGACACTAATGATGATGATGGAAATGGGAAGGATGGAGTGGCGAATGGACGACTTCCCTTGTTAGAGCATAAAGGGCATGAATGACATGGTAGCGACTGGCACAATATCGAAAGGATAGGGGACGGTGGGGCTGAAGGTCATGATATGCGACACAAGAGAGGAACCAAGCAAAAAGAATGGAGGGCTCTAGTAGGGTGTAAAAGGCCGCGGGATAGACTCCATGAATGCAATGATGACTCAACTCGGATGCTCTAAACAAGGGCGACATGATAGTGCTGCCACACAGTAAAGGCCCCAATGGGGGACCAAGGAAGCATGAGTACAAGGTGGGCACTCATGACGAAAATCAACACGAACATGGACAAGTAAGGGGGCGATATGGTGCCCCCAGTACAAGTGTCGTAAGTGAGGAAATTCGATTTTGAGGAGCGGTGAAGTGACCCTTCGTGGAAAAATGTGTCCGGGTGAAGTATCAAATCACCAAAAACTAAGTAAAACCCATTTGAGAGCTTGGTGAGATCTATCCAGCGGTGCTGACGGTTCGTCGAACGGGGCTACGGTGTGGTCGCAGCAGTCGAAAGAAGAAACAGGGGTTCTCTTTTAATGAGGTTGTTTTCCCTCCAAAATCATTCATTTGCTATTGTTGCTGTGGTGAATGTGAAGAGGAGAGAAGGCCCTAAATCTTGCGGCGAACGTAGCGGACAAACCGACCGTTGGATTCGAGATCTGTCAGTTGGAGGTAAGAGGCCTAACCTTGCTCTTGCATTTTTATGGATTAGATTTGCAGTTTAGGGCCCAACACCCCAGAAACAGCCCCTCCCTCCTCTCTACGGCCGGGTCGCACCTTTTGGGGCAAAAGGTGCGACCCAGGACGCAGGTATTGGGGCAAAAGGTGTGACCTGGTCCAGAAATGGGCAGAAAGCTGCGACCTGGGAGGGGAGGGGAGCTTGATGCTGTTTGATGGCTGGGAGTTGGGTTTTTGTGTGTGGTTATGGGTTGCCCGATCTGTACCCTGAAAAAAAGAATGTGTTTGTGCAGGTATGGCAGAGTTACAACTCAACTGGAGAGAGAGGGATCTGGGAACACTTCGGGCAGAGATCCAGGCGGATCAGGGCGTCCGTCGTGTATTGGCTAGATTTGGGGTTCTCAAGTTTGTGGAGAACCCGTTGATGAGAGCAGGGGAATCATTACTGGCCCGGATTATCAGTTACTGGGATCCAGATCATGAGATCTTTGTAGTGCAGGGGCACAGGATCGAACTGAAGGTCCAGGATGTGTATTTCCTGACCGGCCTCCCACCATTGGGGATAGTGGGAGACACGCAGCCAGTGTTGCCGCGGGGGCGGCATATCATGGAGTTGGTGGAACGCCATTGTCGACCGGGGTTCTAAGTCAAGGGGACTCGGATATCGATCGGGGATCTAGAGAGGCTAGAAACCCGTGCAGTGGCCGCAGCTGTGCTGCGAATCCTGGGCACCCAGGCGTTCCATCACATCACCGGTGGGCAGATGATGATAGTGGAGAGTGTGTTAAGTGGAACCTACTTTGGGTGGGCCCAAATGATGTTGGTGTCGCTAAAGCGACAGTTGTCGCTATGCAAGCGGCAGGTGAATCATGATTGCTCATATGGGACTTTATTGTGCGCCTTCTTCTTTGAGAAGATCCCGACCTTGAGGCCTCGCGTGCAGCTTCCAGATGGGGGCCCGAGAGAGCCCAGGATGCGTCGTTGGGGACGACTACTCTGCAAAGGAGGAGGAGGGGCGGTCGGGCGAACATTTCGACCGGAGTTTTCTGCCCATTGGGATCAGATGCCGTTGTACATAGACGACTACCCTTATAGTGGGATGAGCTACTGTGGGGATCCGGATCTGCCACTTCCGCCTGGTCGAGTCTGGGGGCCCGATGGTAAGTGACAAATTGCTATTCTTATATGGGCATGTTTAAAGTTTTTGAATAGTAAATAATGATACTGATTCATGGACTTTTGGTATGCAGATATAGCACCGGTAAAACCGGTCGGATATATGGGACGACCGGCAGCGTCTGGAGCTATGGGTCCGAGTGGATCGAGAGCAGCGCAAAATGATGGTGCAGGCGCCCTACTGGAGGACATCCGCCGTAGATGTGAGCAGCTGTTGACCGGAGTATCAGAGCGCGGGTGGCAGGATTTAGACGACCAGTACATAGAGCCATGTGTTGGTCTCCTCTCGGAGTGGCGAGGTATCATGCGGCGCATGGCGATGGCCGGTCAAACTATGCGTGATCTACATGCTGCAGGGGCAGAGCCATTGGCCCGGGAGCCTCCAGATAGTGATTAGGGACATATGGTGCCCCCTTTGATGTATGTAGGGGCGGGGGGTGCCTCCTATAGTGTAGGGAGGGGCATATGGTGCCCCCAGTTTTTGTTTTTGGTTTGTAACATGCTATGGGCATGTCGGATGTATATGTGTGGGGGGGCGTATGGTGCCCCCAGTTTTTTGGAACATGCTATGGGCATGTCGTATGTATCAGAGTAAATGGACTCATCAATATATGGTTTGCGACACATATTATGGCTATGCATCGTCTTTTGATGGTTGATTTAATGTTATTGTCCTGTATGAATTGTGTGTGATAAATGCCAATCTAGAACATGGTTTGCAATACTATCTACGTAGTGGTTCTGGTCTCTGGGTACATGGTTGAAAGTGATGGTTTCAAAAGCACGTATTAAGACTTTCACTCGTAAATAGCGTCGAAACAGCACAGGGTTATGCACACGATAAACACCATTTAGTTGCATGACAAGAAGCAAGGAATCCAAGCGAACGTGCAGGTGGCGAATGCGATGCAGCAAAGCATCAGCTAGTAGGCCACGCACTGCATCGTATTCGGTCTGATTGTTGGTGGCAGAACCAATGCATACCCCGTTAGACAGAACGAGGTCATGCAAGGGGGTGAAGATGGCCCACCCTGCCGAGGCAAGATTCCTGGAGGAGCGACTTGCACCATCGGCGTAACCGATAAAGGATGTGGACGGGGGGATGCGCAAGGTGGTGTGACAAGACAATACATGAGGGGATGAAAGGAAAGGACGGCAGCGTGAGGGGGCAGAATTCATCAAGCGGAAATGGCGGGGGGAAGGGGCAGGATGAGCAAAACTCAAACAAGGTGATGTATGAGGGCTATCGGAAACATGGCGAGGACTCGGGCTGCGAAGGTCAACAGAGACACCAGTGGAGTGATCTCGAGTATCAAGGGACACAATGGGGGAGGCGGCAGACAGGCTAGGTTCCAAGTGTCGTGCAAAGGAGGACAGATAAAGAATGGTGACCGTAGACTCCGTCATCTGGACATCAGGGGGGGGAATATGGATGGGATCAGTGGAATCCTCAGGCTGGGCTGCAGCATACTGCGCGAGAATGGGAGAGGGGGATTGATTTTGTTCAACCTCATACTCGCGGATTACCTCAAGGGAGTCACGGTAATGCGTCAGGTGAGGACAATGATGGGAGTAGTGGCCATGGACACCGCACAAAGCACAAGGCTTGTTGGTGCGGAGAGTCTTGGGGTTCTTGGAGACGGTCGAAGCAGGAGTGGGAGTTTCAGGGACCGTAGTGTCGGGGAACGCGACTTTTTCCATGGGGCGAATACGGGGTAACTCGGGACAAGCATGAGTGGCATGACCGATGACATCACATAAGGCACAAGGCTTCGAGGGTGGGGGAGGAGCCGAGGTGGTTGTGGTGGTTTGGTCTTTGGTTGCCCCCCTGCGGGCTTTTCCTTTCTTCCGGGGAGCCGACTCAGCAGGGAAAGATGCGTGGAGAGATCTTTGAGGGCACGTTGGCCTTGGAGAAGCGAGGGGGACCGGTTGAGCCGGTGTGGTACGCCAGGTTTTGGGGTGACCGGGGGGGTGGCCGCCGGGGGGGTCGGTACCAAACCGGAATACCCGAGTCCAAGTTAGGGAGAGAAAGGAGGTGGCCATGCGGGGGACGGAATATACTCACGGGAGGGGGCAAAGAAAGGGGATACGTCGAGCGGGGTAATGACCGGGGAGAGACGGCTCCCGAATGGTTCGACCGGGAGGGACCGATCACGGAAGGATAAGGGAGTGTGGGGGTGCCGACTACGGGGGAGGGCCAGAAAGGGGAGGTCCGGCTGGCTGAGATGGATGGCTTGGAGCGGGTTGCGGAGGGCGGGGAGGAGGGTGCGGGCTAGCTGAGGCAGGCCGTTTATGGGCAGCCTGAGATGATTGCATCATGCAAACATTCGACAAGCGGGGATCAGTAACGGGAGGGGGAGGAAGGTGAGGAAAAGTACCAAGCAAGGTGGAATCTTTATAAACGCCGGGGGAGACACTGGTCAAGGAATCGACAGTTTGCTTGTTGGCTACAGAAGAGATGGTCGTCTCGGAGGAGGACTGAGACGATGACTCATGATACGATGGCTGGTCAATGGTGACTATCTTCCCGTTATGTGGAAAAGACATCTTACGGAAGACCGCGGATGGGACAGCAGACATGGCATAGGTGTAGCTTCGCCCCAATAGGATGACGCGTAGTCTGGGGCGTCGGTGGCCTCGACATCTAAGCGCAAACGAGTCTTCTAGGAGGGTGTGCCGGCAGTTCCTGAAAGCGGTCAATGATGGGCCTCGGCTCATCCGCCGGAAGGACGGAGGAAGGGGCCAGCTCAGGGGATCCGAGTTGCTTCCAAGCCGAAGCGGACATCACACAGGTGGATGCCCCCTCATCAATTATACACCGGGATACAGTGGCGTTCCGGATTTTGACTGGGATTTGGAAAGCAACGGAAGGAGGAAGAGGAGGGTGGTCCGATTGAGTGGCGTCGAAAACAATCATTTTGTCATCAGCAGGATCAACAGCGCCCACGGCAGATAGTAGAGCCTTCCTTTGAGAAGGGCACGACTGGAGGAGTTCCAGTGTGGAAATGGCAGCAGGGGATTGTGCCAAATCATCTACTATATTGTACGATTGAGCGGCTCGACCGGAAGCAGCATTTCGGCGTAATGGACCCTTTGGAATCTTTGGGTGAACCTCAACTTTGGGTTGAGGGATGTGTAAGGGGCCACTGGATGTCGAAAGAGGCTCTGTAGAACCTGAAGATGGGGGCTCGGGAGCAGACTGAGCAGGAGGCTTGGGGTACTGGCGAGACCGAGTTTGAAGGTGAAGGTCGACGGAAGGGGACGGATCGGAGCGCATCATAAGGATCTGGTAGTCAGAGGAAACAGAAATGGACGAGGGTGTGGCGGCATGGCTGTCGGGGGGTTGGGTAGCCACGAATCCCTGTTGAGGGAAAGGATCAGTGAACACAGCTGGCTGGGTAGTGGCCACATTAGGAGGAGCGTGAGGGGGGGCGTGTTGTCCGCGCAATGTGGCTTGAGACTCCCACATCTGTCGCATCTGGGGTAAGAGAGGACAATCGTGAGTGTAGTGACCGTAATCACTGCAACACGAACAGGGCTTGTTTGTGCGAAGCGGCCTGTCCGGCCTGGGCGGGATGCCCTGAGGCTGGTTGCTAGTGTTAGGGTCCATACCAGAAGTGGGTCCTCGGTTACCGGGGGCAGATGGGTTCTGGTTGCCTCTCCGCCTTCTTTGAGAAGAAGGGGGAATAAACGCACCCTGCTGTGCAAATACTTGCCCTGGAGGGGGTTGTAAGGGCTGTTGCAGGTGGTGAGGAGGCAAGGGAGGCGGAAGCGCATATGCTGGAGGAGTTGGCGCACCAGGCTACGGATAAAAGTAAGGGTTGGGTTGGGCAGCATTGAGGTAAGCAGGAGGTTGGGCAAAAGGAGGAGGCATGCCGTATCCTGGATACATGTTGCCGGGAGGGGGCGGAGTGCTAGAGGTGCTGGCCCCCCCCTGAGGAATGCCATGGCTCATAGGAGGGTGAGCAGAGGGGTGGGAAAGAGATCCAACAATACCGTCGGCGGAATGAGATGCCCCCGGGGCGTTAGCGCCACCGGGCCTGGGGATGTCGGGAAGAACGGTATAAACATAACCAGATTGAGCGTAGATCAGGTCATATTTTAAAGCTATTTGGAGGGCGGCTTCTTCAGATTGAGGAAAGTGAGAGGCGACATCTTTGCCGATGGGAGACGGGAGGGTGCGAAGGAACCGGTCCATGTAAACCCGATCTTCAAAGGGAGGGGCTCGACATAAGCTCCGTCTTCGTCGCCATTCCTGAACATGGGCAGAAAGGCGTGTGGAAGAGGATTGCTTAAATGAAGTCAAGAGCTCCGTACCAGTTTCGTATCGGAGAGGGAGCTGGAAGTACGACAAGAAGGCTTGGGCAAGAGTCTCGAACGTGGTATGGGAGGAAGTGGCCTGCTCGACATACCATTTAGAAGCTTCGCCGGTAAGCGTGCATTGGAACAAACGAAGACGGATGGAGTCATCGGTAATGGAGTTGGAGGAACACCACATGTGGAAAGACCGGACGTGATTGGTTGGGTCTTCGCCATTAAGGCCCTCGAACTTGGGGATATCAGAGGGTAACTTGGTGGGCATAGTGGGCCAGGTAGTATTGTGGTGAATGGGGTCGTTAATCAACTGATGGAAATCGGGGAGGCTGAGGCCTGCAATGTACGGCAGCACAGGGGTGGCCGGAGTAGTGGTTGTGACGGTTCCACTAGAAGGAGGGCCGGTATTGGGGCCGCTAGCATTGGGCCCTGATCCAGACATGGTGAAGGTAAAAGGGGGAGAACCGGGAGGAGAAGGGGGACCTGAGGAATTAGGAGAGGAGTCGGAGTGCGGACTCGAAGGTGGAATGGCTCGACGACGACGGTGCGGAGCAGGTCGATCAACCGGGAACTGAGGATGAAGGCCAAGAAGTCTCCGGGAAAGGCGCCTTGGGGGCGCAATGATGACAGGAAGAAGGAAACCGACAAGGGTAGAAAGGGGAAAAATCAAGAAGGTCAAGGGCAGATAAGGTGCAGTGACGATTGATTTTAGAGTCTTTGCCAGGCGGTGTAAACCAGGCGCTTCTTCACTTAAGGTCAGTGTGTGGTGTGCGGTAATTTTAATTTTTAAACCCTTTCCGTTGTTGAGAGCAAAAAAGTGTGCAACGTAGCTGAAAATAAACCTACAGAGAACAGAATAAAAATGCTGAAATAACGGAAAAATAACAGCTACATATGCATCTATCAAACCCAAGAAAGTGGGTCTCTCAAAACTATGCTGAAAAGAAAGGGAAAAACTATGGAAACACACACAAACGAAGCTCAACGGATCTAGGGTCAAAGGGGACGAGGAAGTCCAGGACAAAGGAAATTCGCAGAATGAGGGTGCGGATCATGACCAGAAACCGGGGAGCAAGGTGGTGGAAAAAAGGAAATCGACAAAAAGCGGAAGGCGGGAGGGGCGAGGCGAGAGGCCTTTAGGGGAGGTCCGACAAAACGACAAGAGGTGATTTGAAAGGAAAAAGAGGTAGAGTTTCGATGGATGGAAGTGAGGGTCACGGATACGGAAAAAGAAAAGGGCGAGAAGCTGCGGCCAGACGGACGAAAAAGGCGGGAAACTCTTCCACAAAAAGTGGAGGGTGCCTAAGCCTTCCCTAAGGAGGTGGGTTCCCCGCGGGTGAGTAGCGGTCGGATGGCGGTCGAGGCGAGTGAGGGCAGAGGTGGAAAACACGGCGAGAGAGAGGCTGAGCGGAGCCGGAAAGGGTGGGAAAAAATGGTGGAAAAAAGGCAGGTCGCAGGTTCTGTCCTGATTTTGGTTGAGGTCGCAGGTTACAGGCTGAAAAGTGCGTCCAGGTCGCAGGTTTTGGGCCAAAAGGTGCGACCCCCCCGTTCCGGCTGTTTCGGCGGCGGATTTTCTGAAAAATTGCCGTCTCAGGTGCGGCTGGTGTCGCTTACTGTGACCAGGGCCGAAAGCACACGGAAGTTAGAAATTTTGGGTTTTTAGGGTTTTATGTGAAGAGAAAAATGACATGAAAAAGAAAAAATTAAGCGGCTAAAAAAAAGCCGAGGTGTGCACAGAAGTAGTAGAATATGCGAGAATATGAAAAACGACAGCGGTCGTAATTTAAAACCCGTGTGGGTAAGCCATTTGTTAGTATGAATTCTTTGTCGAAGTGTACGAAAAAGGACCACTTTAGCTACGCATAACTAATAGCCCTAACAACAATAGTGGCTGCCAAATATCTTCAGATCTGCGGTTAGTAATAAAAATGCTGCAACAACTAGATCTATAAATGGAAAGACATTAAGCAGTAAAATAAAGGGTTTGCTCCATGCATCCAACAGACAAGACAAGAACACAATTTTTTGAAAGAATTTTTGTATTAAGGGCACCTAGGAGGAAAACAAGAAGGTGTGTCCAATTCTCCTCAATGGGATGGGTTCTTGGAAGTCCTCAGCACTTCAGATCTAGAATCTCTCTCTCTTGTTGGTGTAGAAAACCCAGACAAAGATAGAACTCAAAGGGAGCTCACACAGCAAATAATGTAGAAAAATGTGACCAAGTGTATAGATCCCGAGTGATCTAATAGGCAACAAAAGGTGAAGAATGAAGGGGGAAAACCCTCCTATTTATAACAAAATATTGGGTCATTCTAGATCTTGGTGCATGATTAAAAATAATGTTAACCAAATCTAGATCCACCTCTATGAATATTTTATTATTATTTGTTGGAGGGAAAGGGTGTTTGACTTGGGTCAAATCCCTTGATTAGTGAAAAATAAATAAATAAATGATTTATTTATCTTTTTAAGGAAGTGGTTGGGATATAATCAAATAAATAATGATTTAGTTGATTAATGGTGGTTGATTTGGTCATATTTAACAAGGAATATTATTTAAATAATTATTCCTAGAAAATAATAAGATAACTTATGGGTTTATCTCATTAATTTCTTTGTTTTTGGGTTAAACATGACTGGGAATAATAATTAAATTATGGTTTAATTAATTATTCCTTTTGGGGTTTCCTAATTAACATAGTGAAAGCAGTTTTACTTGGGGTAAAACTGGTCTTACATGGTGTACTTGGGTCCATCTAATGATGAAGAGTTAGATGACCAAAAAATGGTATAACAATTAATGCTAAAAAAGGGGGGAGGTTTGTTAATAATTAAGTAGGTTTTTGCTAAAACTAAGGGAAACTAATAGGGTATATTTTAATAAAAAAAATTAGGAGGGTAATTAAAGGGAAAATAAAAATTGATCATAAATATAGAGATAACATAGAGTTAAATATTAATAGAATTAGAGGGGCTTATTTAGTTTGTTTGTGTGCAATTCATTGTTTGGTTCAGATTGACATTAGTTGAAAATTTGGTATGTTGAGATCTATACATAGGTTTACTTCATGAAAAGTGTGTATACATGTGGGTCATATTAAGTATAGTAGCATATATATTCTATCATATAATTGATCGGGGTTGCAGTTGATTCAGTAGGTTGATGCAGTGTTTTGGGTTCAATATTTATGTTATGGTTATATTGATCTAACGTTTTTGAATGTTGATTTGAGTTGGTGATTGGTTGAGTGATTCCTTGGTTCAATGATTAATCGATTCAATGGTTATTCAATGATTTTTTGAATGATTTCATACAGTGATCAATTTTAGTTTTGATATATTATACGGGGCTTAAATGATGGGAGTAGGTCGAGTCTGAAAATATGATGAAAAGTGGCCTACAAGTTGTGATGTGTTGAAGTAGGTGGATCCAGTATGAAAATTTATGAAACGTGGTCCACGATGGTGCTGTGGGTTGGATCCTTCAGTGAGGAAGTCAAAGCTTCTTTCTAGTAGTAGTAGGTGATCAAATTCGGGGGTTAGAGCTCTCTTCCTGTGGGTGCTAGTAAACGAGAGTAGGGAGTTGGATCTCCCTTCCAATAGAAGCTGGAGAATGAGTGAATGTAATGTCCTTTTGTAAGTGGGTGCCTGTGTGATGGTTTGAGTCTATGATAGTATATGATTGTAATAAGTTTTCATTATAATAAAATTGAAGACAAAGACGACATTAGTGATGGTTTTCTCCCACATTGTGTTTCCACCTAAAATCATGGTGTTCATCTGTGTTTCTTACGTGTGATATTATTATGTTCTTACTACCAATGTTTACTTATTATTAAATGTCTGATGCATTAGCTTAAGTTAAACAGATGAGGATTAAAATGAAATATAAGTTCAATGAATAAACACAAGTTGTTTGCATAAAATTCATGTAAATACGCAGGTTCACTTTAGTATAGTTACGTACAGAAAACTAAATAAAATAAAAAATTTATGTATGTTTTAAAATACTGATTCACACCCCCCCCCCGCCCTCTGAATATTTTTCCCAGAGATCTCGAGTATTTTCCCATGAGTATAACAATCATAAGATCTCGATAGTATTATAGTGATGAGATCTTGATACAACACACTGACAAATACTTAATGGAAACACAGTGAAAGGATGGCTTGATGGAAGGACTCTCTAGTCTAGTTAGGTTATTGGTTGTCTCATCTTGAATCTAATCAAGGAATATTTTTTATCGAGTTTTCCCCAAAGAGTGGGGTTTTCCCTGCCAGTGTGTCTACATCTTGTGTCCTCTTCTATTTGTTGATTGGTATTATTATTCATGATCAAAAAGATAAATTGAAAGAACAAATAATAATAATAAATACATCAGAATATAATGTCATAATAAGAGAAATTGATTAACTACTACCTCTTTTGATTCTGTACATTATAATTGACCCATTATTGGGCCTTTTTGCAGCTCATCTAATACAAAATTTTTCATATTTACCTCATATGGTATGTATATTATTCCTCTGAATAAAAAAAATTCTTGGTTGTTAATTGAGAAATCTGATTCTTTCTTTCTGAAAATTTCCTTTTTATGCATTTTTTATTTACTTTTTACATATTCTAGGTACAAATTTGTAGTTTCTTTCATTTTTTTCAACTAAATTTGTTGGCCAACTACTTGTTGTTGTATTATTAATTTGGTGAATGTTTCTTCCTAATACATCACCTATCTTGTTTTCTTTCTCTTTGATGCGTGAAATCTCAAATTCATATTCACTTGTAAATGTTAACCATGTTTCTTACCTAGCATTTAAATTATGTTGATCAAATATATAGTTAAGGCTCAAGCTATATTTCCTTAGCTGAAATTTCTTCCCTATCAAATAATGTCTCCACATTAATAATGCGTGAATTATTGTTGTTGAATACATGTCATGTGTATCATAATTGTTTCATGCTCTTTTCATTTTTTGGATTCATAGTAGATAACATGGTCCTCTTGCATTAAAACTCATCCTAATCCTTCCATTCTTGAATTTGTGCACACCATGAATTAGTTATTAGGATAAAATACTTTTATAATAAGAGTTTTTTTTAGGAGTTGGTTAAGTTTTTCAAAACTAGTTTGACACCTAGGAATCCACTCAAACTTGATTCCCTTACTTTCTAGAGTAGTAATTGGACAAGCAAGCATAGAAAATCCTTTTATGAACCTTCTATAATAGCATGTGATGCCCATAAAAGAGTTAGCCTCTTCTACATTCTTGGGTGCTATCCACTCCAAAATTTCTTTTACCTTTTCAATATCTATAACAATTCTCTCTTATAATACCACATGTCTCAAAAAATGAATTTGTGTTTGTTAGAATGACCATTTTCTAAATTTGAGCATAAAGTTCACTATTTCTTAAAGTTTGGAGGACCATCATCAGATACTGATCATGTTCTTCCTTATTCCTTGAGTATACCAAAATATTATCTATGAAAGCAATGAGAAATTTGTCTAAAAAGTATCTTAACACATTGTCCATAAGGCACATAAATGTGGCAGGTGCATTTTCTTACCCAAATAGAAGCATTACAAAATCATAGTGTCCATAACAAGCATGAAATGTTGCCTTGTGTATACCTTGATCTTTAATTTTTATTTGATGATATCATAACCTTAGATACAACTTCGAAAATATAGAAGCTCCCCTAACGTGATCAAACCGGTAATCTATTATTAGTAAGGGATATTTTTTTTTGTTATGGTCATTTTGTTAAACTATCTATAATATTTTCAAAGCCTCAATGTTCCATATTTATTTTTCACAAACAATACCAGTACTCAACAAGGGGATATACTGGGTCTGATGTACTTTTTATATAATAAATATTTTAGATGAATTTTCATTTCCATTAGGTCAGATACACTATGGGGCCTTAGAAACAAGAAAAAAACAAGCTATAATATCAGTTTTAAAATCAATGTCCATTATTGGCGGGAGTCTTGGTATTTCCTCTAGAAATACATATTTAAACTCCTCTAATATGGGGTATTCAACCATTGATGGTTGTTGGTAATTTTGAGTCAATTATTGCACTTAAACAATGAATAATTGACAACCCTTTCTGGAATACTTCTTCATTTGTAGAACATAAATTTTCCTGACAAATATTTTCTTTGGTATACCTTGAATTACACAAGACTTTACCTCAACATCCACACAAGCAAAGGACTTATCTAAGAAGTTTAATATCACTTTATGGTTTTCTAGTGAGTCCATTATTATGAGGACATCATAGGGTCCTAATGGTAAAATGTTTAAATTGAGAACAATTGGCATTCCTTTAAGATTTAGAGGGCAGTATTTACTAATTTGTAACACTTTTATTTTGATTCTAGTATCCAATTGTACCAACAAGATCTATGTTTCTTTTCTTTCTTAAGTTTACATTTTTCAACCATAGTAGGTGAAATATAGCTTAAGGTAGATCTTGTATCTATAAGCATAGATATTTGATTGTTAAATATATTACCTTGTACTTCTACCATAGTCAACTGATATCTACATATCTTCCATATAATGCAACACTGACCCTTGGTATGTTTCAGGCTACATCATTTGCTCTTGATGCCCCCTGAATATAGTTTAATATTATTTTATTATTTATGAGATTATTTGGACAATCCCTCCATATGTGATTCTCCCCACATCCCAGACACATTATGGGACGTATATTTTATTGCTTACATGAGCTCCTCATTTTTGTCCACTATTTGTTTCTTGATTAAAATTTTTGTTGTAATTATTGGCTTGCATACTTCTTGTAAAAGTGGGGTTTTTAAACCCATTTTTCTTATTGCTAAATTTTTCTTGCTTATTGGACACCCATCCTTTACAATTTTCTCCTTATTTTCTACTCTGATTAAAGCACATTTTGTATTTCCTAATAGCCCCATCCATAGATTTTGGCCAGTCAAATTGTATTCTATCTTTCTATGAGAAAGGTAGGAAACTAACAAATCTTTGTATTTCCTCTTTTTCCTCTTTCAGACATGGAACATACCTCAATGTGATCATAAATTTATTGAAAAATTCATCCATAGTGAATTTCCCCAATTTCAACTCATGAAATTCTCTATAATTTTCATCAAAGTACCTTTCAATCAAGTAATTTTCCTTAAATTCCTTATTGAATAGCTTCTAAGTCAACTTCTTCCTTATGAGCCTCTTAACAACTTTATTTCTTCCCATCATAGAGTTTCCTTACCAGTCAATTGGTATGTGGCCAAAATTGCCTTAAGATTACTTGGATAGTTGTACACCTAAAAATAATTGGACATGTTGAGCAGCCATGCTTCCACCCCTTCTTTAGTTTCACCATAAAATTGGGAGGTTTAATTTTATTAAACTCTTCCTATAATTGAGAAGATGATTTGCTTTTTTGAGATGAGGAAATAATACTACTTAACTCCAACTCATCTTGATCATTGGAAACATTAATTCCACTATCAATATATGTTTTTGGATTACTCCTGCTTGCTGTACTAAAGAATTTACTCCGAATTTACTCCTGTACCTCTTTTTATGAGACTTTTTAAAAAATACCCATTAATTTCTTCTTTTTGTTATTTTACTTTGACGAGTCTTTCCCAATTTTCTTTAATATCCTCTAAATAAATTTTCATCATATTACTTGAAACAATTCAAGATTTAGCTCTTTTGTGTGACTCGTTTTGCTGCCAACCATTCCCATTTCAATATCACACTCTACTTCACCACTAGGTGATACCATAGATGATTGACATTGAAATCCTCTGCCATTTTCATTCCTTTAATTTTTCAACACAATTTGTTCATGACAAGTGTAGCAGTTTCATTTTTTGGACCCAAAAGAGGTCCAATGATGTGGCTATAGCTTTGATACCACTTGTAATGACCCTATATTACTACTAGTTTCTTTTAATAGTATTTATATACAATAAAATTCACTTTTACATTTATATTTCCGTTTGATGAGAAAGTCTTTAAATTTATTAACTCAAGGATTATCACTAGAAATCCTCATTGTTTTGTTTAACTAGGAACTAACCCTATTATTTTTCATATGGAGATGGTATTGGTTGAATAGAAAATACACATTTGAAGGTGATCATATTAAAAAGAAAGTTTTATCTCTATTGCTATATGTATAATTTTAACATATTCAGACCATATACAAATTATTTTGGTAAGGTGTTATTTTAACCTAGATTACATTATATATATTGCAAAATATTTCAATTTACTCATTCTTATGGTTATTTCAACTTTAATATCTATGTTTCTAAGCGCTTTATTAAAATATTTGGAAATATAAGCCAATGTAATGTGGTATTTATGTATATATTATCAATTTATCCATAATTCCACGAACTAAATGCATCCATGACATGTACCAATAGAATAAAATAACCTTTTAATTTTTTCCACTCATGCATATTTTACAATGGAGTTTCTTTATGGTTCTTATTCCAATGTGGTATTATATATATATATATATATATATATATATATATATATATATATATATATATATAATAACATGAACCCTTATTTAACATGAGTGGGTGGGTTGAATCAGTTTAATACATTCATGGAAATTTAAAACTTTTTCATTCAACTCATTTACACGTTCATTTCATAAGAAAATTAATACATAGTGGAGCAACAAAAATAATGTGTGGACAACAAGTAATTAAACATATTAAAACATCACATTAACACTTAATCATCAAGCACATAGACAACACATATAAGTGGAAACCCATAAAGGGAGAAAACCACATATTATTATTATTGTGATGCAAAGGAAATCTCAAAATCCCTCTCACAACTGATTTTTTGTAGGCCCCAACCTACAGGAGGCTACTATCCCAAATTTTGCAATCTAAAACTTGCAAGGAAGCTCCAACTCCCATCTATTTTCTGCGGGCTACAACCCGCAGGAGGCTCCTACCTCAAGAAGCTACAACTAGACATCTATCAAGCTACAACTTGATATGGAAGCACCAACTCTCTCACACTACAATAAAATCATATCTTGGTTTACCTAGATATCAACTCTATTTTTCTCCTTCTTCAATGCTACCCTTCCAGCCTTCAAATCTGCTTCATATCAGTTCTAGATCTGCACAACATCTCTATCTAGTCTCTCTCATTCTTCCACTCTCTAACCTCTCTATGCATATTTCAATAAAATCATTTATATAGATCATTTCATGGATGTTTTCATTCTATATGGGAATATGAAGTGAAAAGGCATGACTCTTGCCTTTCACCAACTCATTTCCTCATTCAATATATTCAGGATGTTACAACCATATATACACTCGTTTTAGAATTAATTGGAGTTTGATTTGACTTTGAGACTTGTATTTGCATCACAAATAGTATAAAATAATTAATACATTTACAGTTACAATAAAATATTTCACTCGGCCCTTTCAACATCTTGTATTTTCTGTGTGTTTGTCCTCTTATGCTTGTTGTCCCTTTGTCTTTTATGTTTCTATAGTTATATTTCCAACTATGCTGCAACATTACTGTCTTAGCCCAACTTGACCCATGCCTTTCTGTTTTACATCGCCTATGCCTATTGCATATCTCACCTCCAACATTCTATTCTCTTCTCTGCTCCTTCTCTCTATGTCGAGTTACTTACTCAAGTCTCCATAAGGACGCAAATATCAAAATATGCAAGTTTAGCCAAATTAATTCCATAATTACCCTCTAGATGCATCACGAAACTATGATTTTAAACAATACTATGACCTGTGGGTTATGGCCCACATAAAATCCCATTTAACGCAAAAGATTAAAATTTTCGAGTTTTATTAACATACATACGTTTAGCAATCAAACATCACATACTTTATAATAGAATGCAGATAAAATACATCCCTTACATATACGCGGAATAGGGGTTTTCGGGTCTCACAATACTTGACTAATCACAATACATCGCACTTTTCTTGCCCGCAAGTTTTAACGTTTAGCAATAAATGTATCTCCTGTCTTGTGCGATATGTGATCACATTGCATTGTATCCAACATAACTTACTGTGCGAACCTTAAGTATAAAAAATAAAATCTGCGATGTGTGCTAATGTGCAGTGCTAGCATGTTATTCCTCCCTTTCACCACATCGCAACTTTCTAACCTTACCACATCACAAACAAATTAACATTCCTAGCGAAGCATTAGCTCTATCCACTAACACTGGCAATTTTCTAACTTGCGATTTGTCGTCCATCGTTGATATTTTTTGGATCTGATAGTCCACGCTTCTCTCCTTGTCGATCCACTTCACATCACAAGTTAAATAAATTAACTTGTGAAATCTTAACCATAATCACTATACCCTACAATATTCAATGTCTTCAAAGTTGCGATATGATCTTCCACCATTGATCGGCACAAGATCTACAATCCTCATTGCTGCCTTCAAATCTGATTAATTTTTTCTATGTGATTAATAGGATATTTAATCAAACAAAGGATTTTGTAAGATATATGGTCCTCGTTGTGTCTTGCAAATCTGATTGCCTCCTATTGTGCGTTGAAGCAGTTCGCTTTGTCCTTTTTTTTTTAAAGATTTGATCTCTCCTGAGATCGTTCTTCTATTTGTTATTCACTCGGACATGGGACTGTCACACTTTCTGCATGTTCACGACTCTACCGAGCACGTTCACGATTCTGCCTTTGCTGCCTTTTCTCCTTTTCTGCCTTAACTTTCTTTGCTACATTTTCTTCTTAGATGCCTTTGCTGCCTTTGCGTTTTTGCTTCCTTTGTTGCCTTTTCATTTTTGTTTCCTTTGTTGATGGTATAATGGTGCTCCTCTTCCTCTCTTTTATGTTTTCTTACTGTATTATTCCTTGATCTACTTTTTTTCCCTGTTGCCGCTACTTCTTTGCTCATTTTCCTTAATGGTAGTTCTGGTTCTGCTACTTTGTGCTCCTTTGCCATTAATGAAAATATTTCCAACAGTATCCCCCTTTGGCATTGATGGAAACACTTCCTCCAACACTCCAACACTTCCTCCAAGACTTCCTCCCCCTTTCATTATGAGAAGTGTCTTTCTTCCTCTGCTTGCTTTTCAGAAGAGCCTTTCTTCTTCTGCTTTGTTTTCCTCCTCCTTTGATATCAATGGAAAAGGGTTGCACATTTCCTGGTGTATTTTCCATCTTTGCATTATTTCTCTCTTAGTTTTGTATAGGCCTTCTTCTTCTGACTATATACCTTTCTGCTCCAGACTAGTGTACAAGAGTTGTTGGGAGAACACTTTGAGAATCATTGAACTTGTATGTATATACACAATAAGCTGATACCATTCCAAAGTGTAGACTCCTTGCACTTGTATAAAGTTGAAAGTGATGATAAGGGCACTTCATAGAACAAAATGTAACAGACTTATATATTAGAGATGAAATATTGGAATAATACTAAAATACTGAGAATGCTCCATACGACATATAAAGTATACTCCAAATATACTTCAGTCTATATTATGATATTCATCTGAGATGTTGGCAATATGATGCAGAGTGTTGTCCTTGATGGCAACCCACTTGATGGAGATGATGGGAACCTACTTAATGAAGTTGTTCTTGATGCTTGATGAGTTTATTAATGATGTGAATCTGATGTTCTACAAGTAGCTCAGAAGTACCAGAGAAAGAAATATTAGTAAGGGCCAGAACAATGATGAAAAGTGTGTGTCACAAAGCATACAGGGGTTTGTTTAGGAGAAGTAGCATATGCACGCGGAAAAGTACGTGCTAAGTCGCGTATGCCTAATTGTGCTCCAAATTTGTAAAACCAGGGGTTCTTACCATGGTATTGACCTATTGTATTGAGCGTTGGATTATCTATTTGATCCCGTCCAGGAATACCATTGGAAGTTGTATGGTTTTGGCTCATGGTATTGTTAAAGGCTAGATCTATTTAAGGAGAAGAAATTCATTGTGCAAGGTAGTGCAAGGGTCTGGGATTTAATGAATACCTCACTCTGAAGTTTATCTGTATGGTTGAACTCTGTTCTTAATAAATAGATCTGAACCTATGATGCACCTATGAATATGATGAAGGGTCAAAATCTCTATATCTGGAATTGATGAATCTCTAAGATGATCTGAAAAGAAGTATTGAAGACCTGGCGCAAATCTGTTGAAGAAATTGAAGAAATCTGGGTAAGTTCATAGATCTGAACTGTTATGCAAAAATTATCTTTTATATATCTATACGCAGGTTCTTTTCATAAAAAACGCATGTATACACTGATCTGTTTAAACAAAGGCGCGTATAGGAAGTTAGGGTTATTCTGGAAAATTGCACAGATGTATATGCGGGTTAGCTTCATGAAAAACGCGTATATATGCGGGTCTGATTAAATAAAAGTGTGTATGGTATCTGATCTAATGGTTGATCAAGGTTGAATGTGTTTCTTCATATCTATTCTGAAGTCTGGGTAATCTTTGATATTCTGGTTACAGTGGTTTTACTGTTCTATTGGAAGCAATGGTCAAAGTATGTTTGTTGATAAATGAAGGGTTGTGTTGAAGCTTTTTGATCCAGTTTGAAAATTGATGAAACGTGGTCTGCAGTGGTGCTGAAGGTTGAAGCCTTCAGGAAGGTTGCGTTCTCCTTCCAGGAGAGGCTGGTAAATGAGAGAAGGTTGTAGCCTTCTATAGGTGGGTGCCTGCATGCTGGTATGAGTCTGCGCCGGTACATGGTTGTATGATGTTTTCTCTATAATAAAATATTGAAGGTTGAGACAACGACATCGGTGGTTTTCTCCCGATTTGGGTTTCCACCTAAAATCCTAGTGTTCATGTGTTTTTCTTATGTGTGATGGTTTATTCTGTTATTACTGCACATGCTTACTGTTAAATAAACATCAGATGAATGAATGTTGCAAAGATCTAAGTTAAGAAATATTTGCATAATAACATCTCTGTGCATAGGCATGTTTTATTAAGGATAGCCGCGTGTATACGCGAGTTGGCTTCAGGAAAGTCGCGTATGACTTTTGAAGTAAGGAAAAGTAAAAATATTTGAGTTTTCCCTAAATACTGATTCACCTCCCCCTCTCAGTATTTTTCCCAAAAATTGGTATCAGAGCAGGTCCTTCTGAAAAAGCTTAGCCGCTAGAAGGAAGATCAAGCAAGATGAGCAATCAAGATGGAACAACATCAATCAAGCCTCCACTCTTTAATGGAAGCAATTTAATCTTCTGGAAAATAAGGATGAGATCCTATCTTCAGTCTATGGGAGCAGATGTATGGGCCATTGTTGAACAAGGATATCAATATCCTGCTGCAATACCAACAGATCCGACTGAAAAGAAGAATTATGAAATAAATGCAAAGGCAGTCAATGCTCTAACAGGAAGTCTAACTGAATCTGAATTTTTCAAAGTTATGCAGCTGAATACAACAAAGGAGATATGGGACAAAATCATTCTAAGTTATGAAGGTGACGTAAAGGTAAAAAGTGCAAAACTTCAAACTCTCAGAATTGAATATGAAAACTTAAGGATGCATAGTGATGAGAATATTGCCAGTTTCTTTTTACGTCTTGATGATGTTGTAAATCGCATGAGAAATCTGGGAGAAACAATATCTGAATCTACTTTGGTTGAGAAAATTTTAAGATCTCTAACAGCAAAATTTGAGTCAAAAGTTTCTGCTCTTGAAGAAAAATAGGATCTTCAAAATCTTACCGTGGTACAAATTTATGGCATACTAACTGCATATGAAATGAGAAGAGGAGGACCATCTGAAGTCAAAGAGGCTATCTTTAGAGCTTATACAAAAGGGAAAGAAGTACAAGAAGCAGAAGGATCAGGATATATCTCAGAAGAAGATGAGGTAAATTTTGTAAAGAAACTCCAACTTGGCACAGGACGGTTCAGAGGTAAGCTTCCTTTCAAATTTTTTGAGTGCGGAAGAGTTGGTCATTATGCTGCTAAGTGTCCTCATAAAGAAACACCTACAAAAGGGAAGGAAGTAGCCAGAAAAAATAAGAATCGGTTTAACACTAGAAAAAGTTACTATACTCATGAAGACAGTGATGGGTTATCTAATAGTGAGGAAGAATGTGAACATAATCGTAGAATTCTCATGGTTTTTGAATCTAAAGAAGAAAAGGATACTTTTTGTGATGCTCTAGATGACAATGACTTTCTTAAAGAAAACAATCAACTCAAAATACACTTAGAAGAATGTAAAATTCTCTTAGAAGAAAAGAAAATAACCATAGAGACTATGGAAAAGCAGTTTGAAGAAGCAAAGAAACACATTGAGAAATTAGAATGCGAAGTGGTAAGTCTAAGAAAAAACTCTGAGAAAGTTAAGACTCTAAATCTTAGATTTACTAAAGGATTTAAAACCTTAGATGAAATTATCAAGGTACAACGTTCTCCTCTTATAAGGACAGGTCTTGGATATACCGGTGAATCTTCTCAGGCTTCAGCACCAAATTATCTAAAAGCAGCTACAGCTGGTTTACAAAATTCTGCCACTCAGCAAGGCAATAAAGAATCATTGCAGGTAAAGCGTGATCATCTCAATTCAAAGAACACTAACAGGAATGTCTTTCAAAGAAACACCAGTCACCAGGTAAATGCAAGTAGAAGATTTTATGATCTCAGAAATTTCTTTTTCAATGGACAATGTTTCTTATGGCACAACTTTGGTCATAAAGCTATTCAATGTATTGCATATAAAACCATCATGACTAGAGAAGCAAGAAATAAAAAGATTGATATTGACACAAAGAAGAATACCTATAAAAAAAATTCTCCTCTTCTAAGAGAAGTTGAATGTGCTTATTGCAATAACTTTGGGCATGAAGAATCTGAGTGCAGGAGTAAATTTCAACCAAAAGAGCATTTTCCTTCAAGTTCCAAAGTATGGAAAAAGAAGGAATTACAGGTTGAAAATTGTGGCATAGCATTATTTGCAGAAGGAGAAGAAAATCAATGGTACATTGATAGTGGATGCTCAAGACACATGACAGGTGACAAAAACAAACTTGGTGCATACAATGCTCTAGAAAAGGAAAAGAAAGTTACATTTGGAAATGATACTCCTGCTATAATTAAAGGAAAAGGGTCTGTGTTTCTAAAAGAAAAGGTGAAGGCTAATGATGTCATGTATGTGGATGGATTAAGGCATAACTTGTTAAGTGTAAGTCAAATGTGTGATCAAGGAACTGAAGTTGTATTTAGTTCAAAAGAATGTGTGGTTCATGATCTTGATATAGGTAAACCAATTATAAAAGGAAAAAAGACTCCAAGCAACTTGTATGTATTGAAGAATTGCAAAGAACAATGTTACTTGAGTAAATCTTCAGAAAACTGGCTATGGCATAGGAGGCTGGGGCATCTAAGCTTCTCTCAAATCAACAAGTCAAGCAGACTTAATGCTGTTCGTGGTCTTCCCAATATTACTCTACCTGAAAGTATCATATGCAAATCTTTCCAATTCAGTAAGTAGACTAGAGTGCAGTTTAATGCCAAGGAAGGATCATCAAGTAGGCCTCTTGAACTCATTCATACTTACATCTGTGGACCTGTGAAGAAAAATTCACCTCGTGGTGAAAAATACTATATCCTATTTATTGATGATTTCTCTAGAATGTGTTGGATTGGGTTCCTTAAACACAAAGATGAAGCATTTGAGAAATTTCAATCTTTCAAAGCACGAGTTGAGAATGAATTAGATCTAAAAATCAAGTGTCTTAGATCTGATCGAGGAGGAGAATATACTTCAAATGAATTTCTTGATTTTTGTGAACAACATGGCATAAAAAGATAGTTTTCTGTAGTAGGCACTCTGCAACAAAATGGTGTAGCAGAAAGAATGAATAGAATAGTTCAACAAATGGCTAGGGCTATGCTTGATGATTCCAGAACACCTGACACATTTTTGGGAGAAGCAGCACATACAACGGTGAATATTATTAACAAGGAACATGTTCATGTAAATAGTGATAAAACTCCATATGAACTCTGGTATGGTAATCCTCCCACTATGAAGCACTTCAGAGTTTTTGGAAGCAGATGCTTTATCAAAAATAATGATGAAAAACTTGGCAAATTTGAACCTAGAGCAGATGAAGGAATACTTCTTGGTTACTCCTCTAGGAGTAGGGCATATAAATGTTACAATAAAATACTTAGGAAGATTTTTGAATGTATTGATGTTGTTATTGATGAGTCTCCTACAGTCCTAAAATAAGAAAAACAAACAAAAAATGAAGATGATGGTGACATATGTCCTTTTACATCAAACAAAAATGATACAGATAGTGAACTCAATGAAGAACCTGAAGATAATTTATCTCAAAAAGCTCCATCCAGATATGTTCAAAAGAATCATCCAGAATCTCAAATTTTGGGAGATAAGGAAGCAGGTGTACAAACAAGGACTCTTGTGAGATCTTCTAGCTATCTGGCATTTCTATCCACTATTGAGCCACACAATGTCAATCAACCAAGAAAAGATGAATGTTGGATTCAAGCCATGAATGAAGAGCTTGATCAAATTGAAAAGAATCACACTTGGGAATTAGTACCAAGACCTCATGACAAAAATGTCATTGGTACTAAATGGATATTCAAAAATAAGTTAAATGAGAATGGGGATGTCATAAGAAATAAAGCTAGACTTGTTTGTAAGGGGTATACTCAACAAGAAGGTATAGAATTTGAAGAAACTTTTGCTCCAGTTGCTAGACTTGAAGCCATAAGAATGTTTCTTTCTTTTTCAAGCTTTCAACAAATCAAAGTGTATCAAATGGATGTTAAATCTGCTTTCCTCAATGGTGACCTAGAAGAAGAGGTTTATATAGAACAACCAAAAGGATTCATTTTGGGAAATGATGAAAAAATTGTTTCTAAACTTAAAAAGGCTCTATATGGTCTCAAACAAGCTCCAAGGGCATGGTATTATCGTCCTGACAAATATCTTCATCAACAAGGATTTTCAAAGGGGTCTGCTGATAGCAACTTATACACAAAAACTGAAAATGATAAAATTTTGATTGTGGTTGTATATGTTGATGATATCATCTTTGGAAGTAATGAAGAGTCTATGAGTCAGAAATTTGCTTCTGTTATGCAGCAAGAATTTGAAATGTCTTTACTTTGGGAACTAACATTATTTCTTGGCTTGCAAGTGCATCAAAATACAGATGGCATATTCTTATCACAAGAAAAATATCTTAAGAAAATTCTGAAGAAGTGTGGCATGGAAGAGTGCAAACTTGTAAGTACACCAATGATAATCAGATGTAATCTCAGTTCTCATGATGATTCTCCCACGGTGAATCAACCAGAATACAGATTTATGATAGGAAGTCTACTTTATCTCACTGGGACTAGACCATACATTATGCATGCAGTTGGTATTGTTGGATGATTCCAAGCTAATCCAAAAGAGTCTCATCTTCAGGCAGTCAAAAGAATATTCAAATATCTACAAGGAACTCAAGACTTTGGAGTATGGTATCCAAAGAATGTTGATCTCACTCTTCATGCTTACACTGATGCAGATTGGGCTGGAAATGTTGATTATCGGAAAAGCACTAGTGGTGGTGCTTTCTATATGGGGCCCCAGTTAGTATCTTGGTTAAGCAAGAAGAAAAATTCTATTGCCTTATCTACAGCAGAAGCAGAATATGTGGCTGCCGCGTCTTGTTGCACTCAACTCATTTGGATGATGCAAACCTTACAAGATTTTCAAATCAAATGTACACCTCCTATCTACATTATGTGTGATAATACAAGCGCCATCAGTATCTCAAAGAATCCTGTTATGCATTCTAATACCAAGCACATTCCCATCAAGTATCACTTCTTACGAGAACAAGTGCTTGAAAAAAAAGTGAAATTGGAGTATGTTCCCTCCAAAGAACAAGTTGCTGATATATGTACCAAACCTCTGCATAGGGAAGCGTTTGAATATCTTAGACAGAAGCTGGGAGTAGTCTCTGCTGTGCACAAAATCAGAGCTTCTTAATTTTAGAAGATTAAATTGAATATGCGGGTTTCATAAAAGACAGTCGTGTATATACGCGAGTTCATACAAAGGAAACCGCGTATGGGTGGTTGCTGACAATTTTTTTGGGGTCAGCATTTCTTCAGCACAAGATCTAGTGCTGTTTGGTCTCTCTGATGCTAGTTGGTGCCTCTAGTGGTGTTTCATCTCTTATATTTCTATTTCATTCTCTGTTATTGGGTGAAGATGCCTTGATGTTCTTGTTGTTGAAAGTGTTCAGGATGCACAAGATAAGGGGGAGATGAAGGAGTAAACTGTTGTACAGGTTCAGGGGGAGCATTAGCCTTGCTGAGTATAATGCATTATTGGCATTATGATGATTCTGAAATATGAGCTCTTCTTTGAGGTCCTTTTGGTATTTGTTACAAAAGGTCATATTTGTAATTGGTTGAAAAGGTCATGTTGAGACCCATGATGTAAATTTGTAATATTCAGTCATGTAAGGAATTTTTCAAATTTGTAAACCCACTTGGTTGGGTAGTTGAGTCAAAATTGTGTAAACCCACTTGGTTGGGTATTTGATTCTCATATGTAAATCCACTTGGTTGGATCTTTGATGTAAGTGTGAGTCCTTGGTGATAGGAAGGTCATAGAGTCATGTACTTCATTGAAAAATATGTTTGAAGATTCAGCATGAACTCAGGGGGAGCATGGTAACTTCACTTCTCATCAGATCTATAGTGCTCTTCTATCTACATGAGGAGAAAATAACCTTGTGTTGGTTTTGATCCACCCTTTGCCTTTGATTTCAAAGGGGGAGAGTGACATGGTGTTTGAATAGGGGGAGAATATCATTATGCTTAATGTATCTATCTGTTGATCGTGATAAAATGCCATCGTGGTTGTCATCAAGTCCAAAGGGGGAGATTGTTGGCAATATGATGCAGAGTGTTGTCCTTGATGGCAACCCACTTGATGGAGATGATGGCAACCTACTTAATGAAGTTGTTCTTGATGCTTGATGAGTTTATTAATGATGTAAATATGATGTTCTACAAGTAGCTCAGAAGTACCAGAGAAATAAATATCAGTAAGGGCCAGGACAATGATGAAAAGTGTGTGTCACAAAGCATACGCGAGTTTGTTTAGGAGAAGTAGCATATGGACGCGGAAAAGTACGTGCTAAGTCGCGTATGCCTAATTATGTTCCAAATTTGTAAAACCAGGGGTTCTTACCATGGTATTGACCCATTGTATTGAGCGCTGTATTATCTATTTGATGTTGTCCAGGAATACCATTGGAAGTTGTATGGTTTTGGCTCATGGTATTGTCAAAGGCTAGATCTATTTAAGGAGAAGAAATTCATTGTGCAAGAGCATGCAAGTGTCTGGGATTTAATGAATACCTCACTTTAAAGTTTATCTGTAAGGTTGAACTTTGTTCTTAATAAATAGATCTAAATATGTGATGCACCTATGAATATGATGAAGGGTCAAAATCTCTAGATCTGGAATTGATGAATATCTAAGATGATCTGAAAAGAAG
Organism: Pinus albicaulis; assembly: GCA_034641835.2. Taxonomy (NCBI): domain Eukaryota; kingdom Viridiplantae; phylum Streptophyta; class Pinopsida; order Pinales; family Pinaceae; genus Pinus; species Pinus albicaulis. The sequence continues at coordinate 806,825,635 of CM076578.1, read as the reverse complement.
TATTGAAGACCTGGTGCAAATCTGTTGAAGAAATTGAAGAAATCTGGGTAAGTTCATAGATCTGAACTATTCTGCATAAATTATCTTTTATAGATCTATATGCAGGTTCTTTTCATAAAAAGCGCGTGTATACGCGGATCTGTTTAAACAAAGGCGCATATGGGAAGTCAGGGTTATTCTGGAAAAATGCACAGATGTATACGTAGGTTAGCTTCATGAAAAGCGTGTATATACGCGGGTCTGATTAAATAAAAGCGCGTATGGTATCTGATCTAATGGTTGATCAAGGTTGAATGTGTTTATGCATATCTATTCTGAAGTCTGGGTAATCTCTGATATTCTGGTTACAGTGGTTTTACTGTTCTGTTGGAAGCAATGGTCAAAGTATGTTTGTTGATAAATGAAGGGTTGTGTTGAAGCTATTTGATCCATTTTGAAAATTGATGAAACATGGTCTGCAGTGGTGCTGAAGGTTGAAACCTTCAGTCAGGGGGTTGTAGCTCCCTTCCAGGAGAGGCTAGTAAACAAGAGCAGGGGGTTGTAGCTCCCTTCCAGGAGAGACTGGTAAACGAGAGAAGGTTGTAGCCTTCTATAGGTCGGTTCCTGTGTGATGGTATGAGTCTGCGCTAGTGCATGGTTGTATGATTTTTTCTCTATAATAAAATATTGAAGGCTGAGACAATGGCAGTGGTGGTTTTCTCCCGACTTGGGTTTCCACCTAAAATCTTGGTGTTCATGTGTGTTGCTTATGTGTGATGGTTTATTCTATTATTGCTGCACATGCTTACTGTTAAATAAACATCATATGAATGAATGTTGCAAAGATCTAAGTTAAGAAATATTTGCATAATAAGATCTATATGCATACGCATGTTTTATTAAGGATAGCCGCGTGTATACGCGAGTTGGCTTCAAGAAAGTCGCGTATGAGTTTTGAAGTAAGGAAAAGTAAAAATATTTGAGTTTGCCCTAAATACTGATTCACCACCACCCCCCCCCCCCCCCCTCTCAGTATTTTTCCCAACATGAGATACATATCTGTTGAGGAAGTTTGTAAATGGAATATGTCTTCTTCTGCAATACACATCTGCAGTACACATTTGTTCAAATATGATGATGCCAATATATCTCTTTTAGCTATGGTTCACCTTTACTTCCTATTGTTGGCGATATGTTCTATACTGTTGACAAGGATGTTACACTAACAGTCAAAAGGCCCTTTATACTGATGTGAACAATGAATCTCAAGAATCCTTACAACTTGTTGTAAAACTAGCATGCCTTTCAATCCAAAAGACTCGATGAATTTAATATTATACAGAGTATTTTCAAAACAAACCCTTGAGGCCAGATATATTCAATTCATTGGTCAGTCTCACTTATCAACTATACAATTTTATTTATGTCATAAAGGGGTATGTATGTCAATGATCAACCTCTCTGCAATGATTAAATACCAGAAATTCCTTTTTGATGAAGTAGGAATTAGATGAATCAATAAAAAACTCTTGAGCTTCAAATAGTAAGATTAATACAACTAGTCCTTCATACTTCATATACTTTAACTGTTCTATGATAATGATCTTTAGCAAAACATCTTCAAGTTGTTTAATTGAAATCTCAGCAAACATATTTCACACAGTTTTATGAATGATCTTAAGAAAGAATCCTTGAAGATATATTTGTAATAACTTGACGAAGACATGTAGTTATATCTAGAAAAAAATACTTCTTCAATTCTCAATATAATACTTCAAATGTAAATCAGATAATTATCCTTTGGCACTTTCATTGACCTTTTCATGCTTTAATAATACAACTCAACTTATCCAATATTTATAGTTAGAAAATACTTTGCAATAATGAGAGCAACCAGAGCTTAATCCACATATACTATGATCATGATAACGTTGGGAACACTACCTTGATGTACTTCTACCATAATACTCTGATCCTGAGGACCTGTACCATACCACTACTCCACTAAGAACACTTGGTATTCTGATGATAGGCAGGCCACTTATTCCAAATACCAATTCATACTAATTTGATAATCCAAGCAGTAATTTCACTTCAACTCCACATCCACCCATAGTTAAGACAACTTTCATAGTTTCTACTATTCAGCTCTCCACTGTTCTCAACAACAATCATCAATATACTAAATATGATCCTAGCTTCATTAAGCTTTTTTTTATTTTTCCATTCTATTTTAAAAGAGTGCTACTGAGTATTCCTTTCTAGGAATGCTCCAGAATCATTGTTGCTCTATATACAATTCAACTATTCTAACGTAAATATCTTTAGGAATAAATATTCGATTTCTTTACTTGGAATATAAAACGGCATACAACTCAGATTTTTATCACTCATTTAACTTATTTTGTCCAAGGGTACCTTCTATTGATGAATGACGTAATGATATAATTATGATAAACATTTCTCTTACTCATCCTTCTTAATTTTGTTTCATTGTTAGTTCTTGCAGTGTGATGCACACTGTGATCATCCTCTATGGATATTTCCATATCTATAGCTTGAAACATAATTTTTGTGATTTTAACAATTCACCACTTAGTGTGTTTTTGTCTTCTTCATGGCTGATGTTCCCTCTACCACCATTGTTTCTTATTGCCTTCTCTCCTTCCATCAACCTGTTGGGTATTGAATTCTTTTGTATCCTTTTTCCTCTATAGTTCTCTAACAGAGGAATTGTCCTTTCCCTTCTGGAACTTTTAGCTCTTCTTATTCCAAGGAGATATTCTTAGACTAATTTTATGGGGACTATTTATGAACTGCTCTCACTCTGGGATGTTTCTTCTTATTCTTTATGTTATTGAATTAGTAAGATCCCCCTTTCTCTTTTCCTTCCATAATTTATTGGGGTTCTACATAATGTCTGCACTTCTTTTTGAGTCACAGTTTTGTCTAATTTGATTGGATTCCATCATTTGTCTAGAGTTATTTAATGTATATGGAAACTTATAGTATTTTTCTTTGTGACCAAACTTGTGGCATGAATAACATCTTATTTTACCTAAGGTTGAGTTGATGTATGGTATTTTGTTCCCCTTTTTGAACACAATTTACATTCAACAGATTTATGTCAAAATTCATTGCATGAAAAGCAGTAGCCATGGAAACGAATAGTGTACCTCGTGAAAGGTTTTCCTCTCCATTTGTTTGCTTGAGGTAGTATTTCCATCTTCAACATATTTTGCGGGTTGGACTAGATTTTCTTTGTCTTATAGTATGCTGCAATATGTCCAAGTTTGTGGCAGGAAAAATAAGTGATATTTCTCATTAGAGGAAAGAACCTCCTTTGAAAGCTTCCAAATTTATTCAATTCATATTCAGGAGTTTATGAGTCTTTTGCAACTGACTGTTACTTCATTTTTTTCTTTGTCATTTGAGGTTGCTGCTTGTTTCTGTTTTCTTCATTACCCATCAAGGTCTTGCTAGCTTCTAATTATTTGGATCTATTTTGGGTTGCTTTATCATATTTCTCAATGTTTGCCTTCTATGAGTTTTCCATGGAGGTAATATCATCCTCGAGATGCATACACAACCTTCTCCTTTCTTCTATCAATTTCCTAGCTGTAATACTCGCAGATTGTTGAGAGTTATCATTTTATTTTATTACAACTTTCACAAAAGTGATATTCTTATTATCTTCAAACTTGGATTTACTGTTTTCTCCTTCATAGCCTATATCGGTCTTTATAAGAGGAGATATTTGAGCATTTAGTATTTTGTCCAACTATTCAGAGCTTTTCATATGTGGAGTATTCATATATAATGCCCTTTGGGCCTTTTCTAATTTATTTCTCAGGCATACTACTTCTTCTTTAAAATTCTCTTGCTCTTGATTTTTATATTTTATTTGCTTTATTAGAATGTCTTCCACGTTCTTAGCTTCTTCAATTTCTAATTTCAACTGAATGAGGTTTTCTGAACTTGGCTCTTCCTTTACATATTTTAGGAGATTGTATTTCTATTTTTTGCACTTGAGTTTATGTCTATCAATTTCGTTCAGGGAACTAACTAGCCCCCCCTCAATATCTACCTCACCTTCTTCCTCATCTTCCAGAATGTATCCTTCAAGCTCTTCCATGGCCATCAACACAAATTCATAGGTTCCTTCTTCACTTGAGGATTCATATGAGCTTTTAGATGAACTACTATCTTGTTGAGCACAAAATGATTTTCTATTAAATCTCTTCCCTTTCTACCAGTTATTTATCTTCTTTTTATCTGTCTCTTATGGCTGGTTCTCTTCTCTCTGTTACACAGTATTTTGTCACCGTTCCTATAATCCCCATCGTGAACATTGGAGGAACATTTCAATGAATTTTTTGTATTTTCATACCTTTCTATAAGTGTCATTGCATCCCTTGGCATGTCAATAAAATTTCCTCTGTTGATCATTCCTCAAGAAGACTCTCAAAAACATGTGATTTTGGGTCTGTGCAGGTAGGCTATTATGGCCTCGCGCCCATGGAGAAATTAACACTAGGCCCCATGCCCATTGGTGCTCTATCTCAGAAGGGAACCCATGCCGAGCTATTTTTGGAATTTTTTTTATATAGAAATGAAGTTTCCATGCCTAACAACTTCGTGAGTGGATTCATCATGGTTTGTTCGACTGAATAACGTCGAAATCCTCCCTTTGGATTATTGTTTCCTACAATTATCCAACTCCCCAAAGGGATAAGACCTCTATTCCACCTTATGAGGGATCCCAAACCACTCTCTCCTCTCTTATAAATACTTCCTTCTCACATTGTTTCAGCTAGTTGAACAATCATTACTATAGTTTGTGTGTAAAATAAGGCAGAGGGGAATCCATTGTTGAGAGAGAGTTTAGGCCCATTGCCTAATTGAGTCTGATCCCAAACGAATTCTTGAGACACACCTGACTGAACCCATCAAATAATACTGCAACATCAAGGCATTAAGGTTTTAAACTTATCTTCTCTATCATTAATATATGATTGGTTTTTTGTTCCGATTTTGTGTTCGATCATATGCAAAAATTTTGATTCTCCTTGACCAATCAAATAGCTACAAATGAAGGTATGTTTTTGTATGTTGTCATTGTTCACTTGATATTTATGTAGGTACACACACATTATCACTCAAGGATTGCGACATGTTAATACAAAGATAATAGGATCGCTACTGCAAGCCATGACAAGAGTGTTGGACAGAGGTAGGTTATCTATCCCAACTCATTTTTCATTTCTAAGCTAGGAGTCTGAAGTCTAGCATGCTCCATTATTTCTAGACCCACCCTAGGGCTAGAGGGATCGCCTCTATCCGCAGAGGGTATTTTCCTACTCAACAAATTGGTGACTCCGCTGGGGAAGTGTGTTTGTCGTCTCTCGTTTTTCGTCTAGTGTTTTGCTTTCTTATCCAAATTTGGTCATATTGCCACTTTTCTGCTTTGTTTTTATTATCTAACTATTTCCACCCATCATACTTAGTCTCATAGTGTTAATTCTAGCCTTTTTTGAGTGGTTTTTTATCCCTTCCATGATTTTCTAGCAGGGCGTTGTTGTTTCCTTAATAGCCACACCGATTGGTGCTTGCTACCTATTTTATAGGTGTGCTTTCCTCTATTAACCACAGATTACAGCTGAGTAGTCGTGCTGAATCCTAAAGCTTTGGATTTGGGCTTCTTCCCTAAGTTTTTCCAGTGTGTCTTGCCTCTGGATTGGTTTTTCCCTCTTAAATTAGTCCATTTGAATTTATTTTACTTCCTTGTCTCATTCTTCTCAGTTGTGTGCCCCTCATCTGATCTATGTGGTTTTGGTATCCTAGGGTTTTTAGATGTCTTCTGTCGTTTGTTTAGCCACCTCCTCACTGAGCCTTCTGAGTTGAGTTTGAGTCAGTCTAGTATTTTATCTTTTTAGCTTGTTTACTGGTTGTTTGATCTTTTCTTTCGATTCTGCATGTCATTGGATTGTTGAACTGTCATCTTGGTGTTCGTTTGACCTTCCCCCTGTCACCTTGAGCATAGATTACATTGGTTAGCGAATCAATTTGAAAGTTCTCTTTTTTCTTGAAGGAATGTGTCTCTGATTCAAGTGTGTTTTAAATTTGCATTGGATTGGTGTCTTTGTATTTGATCATTTCATTCGAGTGGATTGAAACTAGTATTCATTTATCTTTTTGTGTAATAGTGCATTTTTCTTTTAATTCATCTAAAAGAACAAAATTTTCATTCTTTCTCTGGGTTTGAAAATGAAATGTAGTCTTTTGAATTAGTAGCTTTCTCATCAAAAGTGAATTACAAAAGAATATCCTTTCATTTTCTCCTTTGGTTGTCCTAGGAGCATTAGGAGAAATTCTTCTTGCATTCAACTACTTGCTACTTCGTTGTGAACTTCTATCCCTCTCTTAGCTAGCTATTCATCAAATTTAAATGTTATTTCACATGTAGTTGTGCATCATATATTCAAGACTGCATTTGGTAAGCCCTTGAAACTACAACATCAATTCAAGATGAAATTCAAAAATGAATTCATCAACCTAAGGAAGCATTGAAACTTAACGCTCACATTTAGAGGTCTAGGCTAGTGACGTGTTCTGGCATCGTTAAACCTAGTAGCTATTGTTCACCATCTGGCATTAGACAGCACTAGCATGGACTTGTGCTCCTCATATCATTGAGTATATAAAGGGATACCCTCATAGGTTTTAATCCTTTCTCCATAGGAAGCCAAGTCTGTTTCCCTGTAACCGTGATACACCGAACACAACATTCGGGAAGACTGCTTGCACATACGTTAAGTCCTTGGTCATTTATCTTTAATTTGATCACCAAGGTTTATAATGCAGTTCATGGGAGCTTTCTACACCCTCTTGCTTATATTTCATGAGTAGTCATTTTGATCTTTCCGTCACTCCCTAAAAATTGAAAATTTCACCGAGTACTTGTCCTTTCAAGCTCATGCAACTTGAAAGTGACTAGGGTCACCTTTTTCCCTTTTCTTGACTCTTAAAATATGAAAAGGTAGAGTTTTGTTTCAGTGTCATAAAATTGATTACTTACAATCACACGCCCATTAAAGTTGTTTTCTTGGATTGTTCTTAAGTAATTCCTTATGATTTGGTCTTGAAGCCTCGAGTTGGTCATCTCTTTTCTCTCTTGTTTTTGAGACAAATTCACAATGTTAGGGCCACTAGTTTCTTCATCCCCTTCATTACCTCGTAGTGAAAATCATTCTCCTAAAGTTTCTTCAGAGACATCTCAACCTACTAGGCCTTTAGTTTACTGGCATTCTGTTATTCTAAGTGTTCAACCTCTTTCCACTCGTTCTCCTCTTGAGGAATCATTTGATATAAATTGGCAACCTTCAGACGTTTGGGCTCATTTTACGGAAGAAGAAGATCCTCCTTTACACTTAGAACCGCTTGCCTCAGAATTGTTTGAATTTCCATTAACGCGTGCTTTACATGCCATTGCTCATCGCCTTTTCATTGACAGCATGCCTTCATCTAATATGGATGCTACAAGTCCCATCAGTAGTGAAGGGACTTATGTTTCTACTGGACAATATCTCTTCCCTCTAAATAATTTTCCTTATGTCTCGGGCCAAGCTTCCTCACAACCTTCCACTCTCCTAGCTGGTTATCATTCGTTGAGTCAAATAATTTTTGGTGCTACATCTTTTATTAGAATCCCATATGGTTGGATACATCAGCTCCCTCAAAGGGGTCATTCATATTGGGTTCATCCCCCTCGACTCCCATCACGTTGACAATCGTTATGTCTATCCCAACCAAGCCCATTTTTTGTGTGGCTTCATCCACACCTGCTGTTAGTGTGATTCCATCATTACCACCATATTTCGATGTTCATGGGATGAATTATATTACTCCCATGATACCTGTTGGGCCCGTCGTGATTAGATCAAAACCTCATGCATCGAGAGTCCATAAACCTACTGGTAGTGCACCCACCTCCTCTAATCCAATTCCTGAAGGTTGGACATACAATCAATAGATGATGGCCATTCAAAAACATAATTACTTCCCCCAAGGTTCTTAGAAGATAAAAGCTCCCATCAATCCTCTGCATTATTATGATGAGCATGGAAATCACATATATCACTATGGGCCTCATCCAAAAGGTCCATTTTATGTTTAGACACCTCAAATTACGGTTTACCCCAACTAATTTACGTACCTACAGGGACAACCCTATGGTCCACAAGGATAACCCTTTTAGTGAAAAAATTCGGTTCAATAGGGACAAACCTATGGTCCTGCTAGTTAACCTTATGTTCAATAGGGAGCATCTTATGTTCCCCCGGGGAAAGCCTATCCATCTCAAGGACAACCTTTTGTGCAATAGAACCAGCCTTATGTTCAACAAGCCCCAAATTTTGTACATCAAGGTCAACCCTCTACTTCTTAATCGTGCCAACCTGTTTTTTAGGGGAAACCTGGCTTTTCGTAGCTGGGCCAACCTGGTCCTCAAGGGAAACCTGGCTCGTCACAGCCAGGCCAACCTAGTATTCAGTTGAAACCTGGCTCATCTCAACAATCAGGCCAAACTGCTCCTTAGGGACAGCCCAGTGGCTCTCAAAATCCAGGCCAACATGTACCCCAGGGACAGTCTATCCAACCCCAGCAGCCAGGAAAACCTGCACCCCAAGGACAACCTATTCAACCATAGCATCTAGGTCAACCTACACCCTAGGGAAAACCCGTAGAGCCTCAAGGCCCACCTTTTGTTCCTCAAGGTCAATCTCATATGGTACAAGGTTTGCCCCAAGGCATTGCTTATATTTTGCAACAAAATCCATATGTTTCCCAGATAGGACCTCATTGGTTTGCTCAGAATCAATATCCCAGTCCTCAACTGGCGTATGGGCAGAACTATCAGAATTATAACCCTTATGGATAAAATCATCTGGAACAAAACATTTTGGATCATAACTTCTCCCAAGCTGGTTGGAATCCCACTACTAGTCTCTACCAAAGGCCTACAATTCCTTTCAATCCACAATTTTCATTGCTACGCTGGAACTTCCCAATGTGTCGAAGTTGACAAATGATCGCATCCTTCATAATCCATATTGGCCTCAAGTTTTTACCAAAGTCCCTGGCGATTGTCCCAAATTTGAAGGCAAGTCCAGAGAAGAACCCCAAGCACATGTTATGACATACCATCTCTGGTTCTTCTCTAACCCTTGGGTCGATGATTCAATTCGACTGGGTCTTTTCCAAAGGACTCTTACTAGTGTGGATGCCAAGTAGTACATTGAACTCTCCCGCAGCATATTTCAAGATTTCAACACTCTCTCTATGGAATTTCTCACACACTTTCAGTTACCAGATCGATATGAAGCTGGGACACACCTCCTAACATCCTTGAAACAGGATCGGGATACTCATATCTCCGATCATATACATGAATGGAGGCAGTGTCGTCATTTGATCAATTTTGAGATTCCTGATCAACGACTAACTGATTGGTTCACTACCTCTTTTATCGGTCTGATTGCTAAGGACGTCACAATGGGGGCATGTGTTACTAAGGAACAAGCCATTGCTCGTGCTCGGTACTTTGATCTCGTGTACTCTCAATAAGACACGTTGCATGAACTCTCTTGATGCTCCATGACATGGAACTACCAAAGCACTTGCGACACCATCTATCGACGGTATCATTGGTTATGTGTCTCAGAATTCTCGAAAGTCTTCTCCAAATCCTGTGAATAAAAAATATACTTCTTCCACTGATACTTCTTCTCAACCACCCTTGAATCCTGGTAAGACCATGGAAGTGAATGTTGTCTATTCTAATCTAGCGGATAAAAATTCCAAAGGTAAGAAAAAGTGTAAAGGTAAGGCCAAAGCTGATACCCCGAAATAGGATTCTCCGAAACCTAGTGCTAATGATGGTTCAAAACACAAACTGAAGGACCCTTGTCTAATTTGTGATGAAGATCATTACACCAGGGGCTGTCCATGACAGGCCGAGGTGAGTCGATCGCTCAAAGGCACTCAAGGCACTGCAACTATTCTTAAAGAACCATTCCCATCACAGAAAACATAGATGGTGGATCAACCTTAGTCCTCTGCCCCATTTGGCTCTCAGGTCTTCATGATGAATGGCCCTACACCCATCTCTATTGCTACTCAATTGAAAGATTATACCAAACCATTTCAGGAAACAGGCAAAGAGATCGTTGATGGTCCTCCTCCCCCGCCTGATTCTGGTCCTCTTCACATTGAAAAGCCCAGTCTTGAGCCAGTTGTATGGCCACCTTCTAAAGGCGTACTCTGAAATTCTTCCTATAACCCAAATGCCCATGCCACTTAGCATTACAGTATTGTTGAGGATTTGGCTCAGGAGCCATCTTCTATGTCTGCATTGGAAGTACTTCAGAGCTGTCTATCATAAAGGAAGGCTTTGTTATCTACCGTTAGAGGGGTTGACCCCACCGATTCTATCCTTATCACTTTCAATTTGGAAAATTTCTTCCTGCGTCTCCCTCACCAGGTTGCACTGATTATCCAAGTTGGGGTTAATGGAAAGACTATCCATCTAGCAATCGTGGACGAGGGTGCATCTACTTGCATCATGTCTTCTACTTGCTGGAAAGCCATTGGTTCTCCATCCCTCAATCAATATCTAAACACTTTATAAGCTTTTGATGGAAGGGAATCTCACCCTCTTGGTGTTCTCACCAATTTACCTATTACATTAGAAGGGAAAATGGTTAAAATCGAGGTTGAAGTGATTGATGCCAAAATGAATTACAATCCTCTCCTTGGTTGGAGCTAGAGTCACACAACACTATGCGTCCCATCGAATCTCTTTTGTGTTCTTTGATTCCTGCATGAAGGAAATATCATCATTATTTATAAGTTGTCCTATTTCACTTCAACTTCTTTCAAGAGAAACATTCCATATGAAGATCGTATTCCTATGCCTTATGAGAGCATAGGACCAAGTCTTTTCAAAGATCTTGCCCTTATGGGTATTTTTTCTCTTCCTCTTCCCAACACTGCTTAGGTCAGCATGATCTCCACCTTTTCTAATCCATGGATCATCCTTCACCTGAACAGGTTGATTCGTTTGGTGAAGCGATGACATTAAGCCCAATAGAACTTGATTATTGCAAAATTATTTCAGCTTCCGCTCCTCCTCCCTCTGATCATACTCCTTTGAGTGCGTCTCTTGACACGTATTCTCAATCCCCTTGGCTCAACACTTCAGATTCGCTCGATCCCTTAAATGAGATATTTCCGACTGATGAGGCCATCATGGAAACCATGTCCCTTGAGGATCCTCCTTAAGAAAATAGTCATCATCGTTCCTCCTTTATGCCTAGCCTTGGAGCCATATCTACTTGTCACGAGAAGTTTTCTTCCCAAGCTCCTTCCCATCTGCTTGATACGGCCATCTTAACACATGGATTTTTCGTAGAGGGTAACCTGGAAAAAATTACATAAATGATGCCTATCGACATCTCCGTAAAACTAGGGGTTGTTGAGAACATCCACATTGGGGTGACCTATTCTCCTAATGATATCAAGGTCTATACTAGTATCTTCCGAGAGCTTCGGGACGTTTTCGCTTGGTCCTACGAAGAAATTCCTAACATCGATTCAAGTATAGTGGTGCACGAGATTCCTACTTATCCTGACGCGAAGCCTGTTTGCCAACATCTTCATCCCGTGCACCCTAGAAAGGAAGCCACCATCAAGCGAGATGTTGAAAAACTTCTCAAAGCTAGCTTCATTTATTCGATTCCCTTGACAGAATGGGTTTCTAACATTATTCTTGTGGAAAAAAAGCAAGGTACTATTTGTGTTTGTGTGGATTACCGTGACATGAACCATGCTTGTCCTAAGGATAACTATCCCACACCTTTCATCGACCATATCATTGATGAGTGTGGTGGGAGTGAGATATTTTCCCTTATCGATGAGTTTTCTAGTTACAACCAGATCAATATTCTTCTAGATGATCAACACAAGACCACCTTTATCTATCGTTGGGGTACCTTTGCGTACAAGAAGGTCCCCTTTGGTCTTAAGAATGTTGGGGCTACATTTCAATGAGAAATTTTGTACGCTTTCCATGATATTAAGCGCATTGTTCAAACTTACCTAGATGAACTTCTAGCTCATTCTGCTAAGTGTAAGGACCACCCAGATCAACTCTGTCAAATATTTCTTTTCTGTAAATGCTATAAAATTCAGCTCAATCTGCATAAGTGCATCTTCTGCATTGATTCCGGTAGACTCCTTGGGTTTATGGTTTCTAAATATGGAATTCATCTCGACCCTCTTAAGGTTGAAGCTATTTTCAATCTCCCCTCCCCTTCCTCTTTACATCAGCTGTAGAGTTTGCAAGGGAAAGCTAATTTACTACGTTGTTTTATCTCGAATTATGTTGAAGTAGCCAAAGGCTTCACGCGATCTCTCAAGCAAGGCATCCTGTTCCTCTTTGATGAGATCGCCCAAAAATATTTTGGTGCACTGAAGACATTTCTTATCAATGCTCCTCTCTTACATCCTCCCAATAATTATCATGACTACTCCCTCTACTTGGCTACTGCATTCAGAACTATTGCCATGGTTGTGGTACAGGACGCCGACAACGGTGACAAGAATGTAATTTATTATTTGAGCTGTAATATTTTTGATACCGAATCACGTTATGTACATTTCTATAAATTGGTGTTGGTCATTGTTCAAGCCGTCCAACGTTTTCGCCATTATATTCTACTTCACACAGTAACTGTGATTTTTTATTGTGACCCCATGACCTATATATTGACTCCACAATTGTTGGGGGTAAAATACTCAAAGTGGATCATTATCCTTCAAGAGTTCAATTTGGAGTTCACTACCACCAAATCGAAGAAATAATTGGTTTTTTCCTATTTGATATGCTCTTTACCATCTTCCTCTTCTCCCTCTGGTTCTAAGGAATGCATACCGGATGACACCCTTTTTCTTATTAGAACCCTTAGTACATGGTATGATGATATAAGTGTCTATCTCCAGACTTCCACTTTCTGATTCGAGTTGACAAAGAATGCTCATTGACGCATCTGCCATCACTCACAACCTTATCACATAGTCATAGATACTCTATACCGTGTCAGAGTTGATGCTATTCTCCGTTGGTGTTTAACTCTCGAGGAAGCTGAAACAGTCCTCAATGACTACCATTTTGGTGCCTGTCATGATCACATATCTGGATATTCTACAGCACAAAAAATCCTTCATGTTGGACATTTCTTGCCTACCATTTTTAAATACTGCATGGTTGTTGTCTGTAAATTTCACAATTTCTAGATTTACCAGCGCAAGATGCAAGCACCATCTGCGTACCTCCATTGTGTCATTACTGTTGGTCCCCTTGTGAAGTGGGGCATTGATTTTATGACGTGTAACCCTGACTTGGCTAAGGGGCATGATTATACTATCGTAGCTGTGGATTACTTCACTAAAAGAACCGAAGCAATGCCTACACACACAATTAATGGTAAGACAGCTACACAATTTCTGTTCGATCATGTCATTACCAGGTTTGGTGTCCTTCAAGCCATTTTCACCGATCATGGCTCTCATTTTTGTCATTACATGATGGCTAAGTTGATTTCTAAGTTTACTTAGCATCACGAAAACTCAATGTCGTACTACGCTCAGGTCAATGGCGAGGTTGAAGCCCTGAACACGGTTCTAGTTACTATGCTTTAGCATATGATTGGGATGCATAAGTCCAACTAAAATCTCATGTTGTTTTAAGCTCTCTGGGCTTACCGAACCTCGATGAAGGATTCAAATAGATTCACTCCATTCCGCCTTGTTTATGGTTTGGAAGCTACTCTTCTGATTGAATGCAAATTCCCTTCTTTCAAGATAACTGTTGAATTACTACCTAATATCCCACGAGAAGAAGAGTGTCTTCTATATTTGGAGAGGCTTGACGAAACTCGCCACTTTTCTTCTCTTGTCATAGAAGCACAGAAAAAGCAGGTCAAAGCTCATTTTGATCAGAAATTTCCCCCTCGTACCTTTCTAGAAGGAGACCTAGTCCTCTTGTATGAACAAGCTCATGATAAGTTGGGGGTAGGAAAATTCAAACCCATGTGGCATGGGCGCTATATTGTCAAGCACGTTTTATAGAATGGGGCTTATGAGCTAATTAACTATGAAGGCTATCCTTTGAATCAACCTAGAAATGGGTTGTACCTCAAAAAATACTATGCATGATTTCCTCATCCATATTCCTTTGTACATAAGTGTATTTTCATTTTTGTACATTTTTTGGCTTTGTGTGATTTGCGAGCAATTTTTCCTATTTATTATGTCGTTTCTTACTGTGTAGATATTGGTCACTGCTCATGTTGGTTTCATGGATGGTGCCTCATGCAGTACCCGAAATCTGTCTTCTACATCCTGGGTGATTTATAATCCTAACGGTGAGTTGACAGACCTTCAAGGTGTTTGTCTAGGACGAACAACAAATAATGTCATTGAATACAATGCCGTCATTGAACTCTTAATCAAAGCCATTTCTCTCAACATTCGTGCATTAATTGTGAACCTAGACTCTCAACTTGTTGTTCTTCAGCTTAATGGGCATTACTCTGTTATAAATCCTCAAATTTTAAGGTTGTATTTGCGTGTTGATTTGTTAGAAATGAATTTTGATTATATCACGTATCAGCATATTCCTAGAATAATGAATGGCTTAACTAATGTAGTAACCAATATTGTGTTAGATAGACATTTGCGTAGTTTGTAAAAGTATCATCATCAGATAATAAGATTTAGACAACAAAACATGCACACACACACACACACACATATATATATATATATATATATATATATATATATATATATATATATATATATATATATATATATATATATATATATATATATATATATATATATATCAAGTGTTTGCATTCACGTGTATCATAAGTTAAAAAAATATGTGTTTTGGTTACATCTCGAGACATCATCTCTTAAAAAATATGCGGAAATAAAGCCTAGGCATCTAATCAGCATGATGCTCATGATAGTATGTCATTGCACACACAATCTGCCTTAGTAAATGGTGGGTGTGGTTAGACACCCCCGTAGTGTGCCTCTCGTATGCACGAGGGAACATCGTCGCATCTCACACAATCTGGGATTTCGCTGGTGAGTCCCTCTAGGTTGCGCAAGATCTCCTCTTCCTCGCTTTCATCACCATGAAGGGCTGCCTCGAAATCACATGGGACCCTCTACGCTATTGGAGACATACCTGCATGTCTCTATGGGCCAAAATATGCAAATACATGGATAAATATCATAACACATATAATAATAAAAAATCATAATACTCATCAAAATAAAAAAATGAATTTTTACTCAATGCTTCATCCCAATCCTCTCCTTCCAGGAGTGCAAGAACTCGATCACCCATGAAGTTGGTGCCAGTATAGGGGTAGTCCTCCATAATGATAAGTTGTCAGTGGAGCCAGTCGCAGAATTCCGACCTCCGTTACATATGTTGATTTCCTCTCAATCAAGGCATCAACACCGCCCAACGGACTATCCATGGCTCTCGTGTTGGTGGTGCAAGTACTATTACCTACTGGTGTTGAAATATTGGCAAAAATTCTAGGATGAAGGATACCAAAATGGACCCATAACTAAATTGTTTCATCTTGTCATTATTGCACTTTTCTAACTGGTGCTCCAGGTTTATTGTTACGGCTTTTGCCCAATTGAAAATGGTTGGAGTCATAAAATCCATGACAAGTTGAAGCTATGTTTTTGTAGTTCCGTGAGGGGCTTGAGATCCAGTGAATCGTGTTACGGTGTGCAACAATAATTTTAGTGCCAAATCAGGTATTGTCTAGATATCTATTTTTCCACTCTTCGATCCTTTCTTTTCTCCTGGGAAAACTCTCTCTATGAGCATGCTCATGTTTTCCATTGTAGGATGGGTACATGTCAGGATCGACACTGCTCCCCTTCGTGATAATCTAATGATGAGATATATATCAGAGAATTCAATCTCCAAATATTGATCATGAATCATAAACATTTCCCAATAGGTGTCCCACACACTGATCAGATACTGTAGTAACTCTAGCTGAGCTTGGAGACATGGTTCCACAAAGAATTTCAAGAGCCCAGAGTCTCTAACAGGATCCATACATCTTACACTTCTCATGGCTTGTTCATATTCCTCTCCATGCTCTCCTCCCTTCCATTCAATGGCCATTTTTTATTTTAATCACCTTCAAAACCATAATTGGGCCTTTCATTAGTCAAATCATCAACTTTTGAATTTTTTAAAATGGGCTATTTATCAGAATTTTTGAGAAATTATGGTAGCGATGATTGTCACGACTATTTTAGAAATAGCAGTACCAATTGGCACCTCCCCGTTAAAATTTTAGGTTGGTTGGCGTGACTCTATGCCTAGAACCGGTGCCGACCGCCGCACCCAACCTTGAACAAAATTCCCTCAAAAGAATGAAAAATTGAGAATGCAGGAAATGAAATCTAGCTTAAAATGCAGGCAAGAATAAGAGCTCTTACCTAAAGAAAACGGATTTTTGATTGGTCTCCTGGATTGTCCATTGCCAGATCCATAAGATCACAGTTAAAAATGGTAAAATGTTCACAAGGAGTGAAAAGTTTAAAAGTAATTTATTTTTACTATTTATGTCATTTTATAACCTTTTCGAAACCCTAATTAGGTTTTTGAGCTTATTTTTTGATTATTTTAATATTTTGTCTCGAAAAATGGGTTTTACGTGCATTTATTATGCAGCAACAGGCCCTAAACATGATTATGATGAAGTGATGAGTTGTATTTTATTAATTTTTTGGACTCGGTAAAAACACGAAAAAGTCACCCCCTAGAGTCATCCTTTAGCTATTTTCCGACTCTCGAAAATTGAAAATATTGACAAGAAACTTGTCATTTCGAACTCGTTAAGGGTCGTGAAATGTCATCTACCTAGTATATGTTTGCCCCTTTTTCGGCCTGGGACAAATTATTTACGAAAAAGGAATACCTTAGCCTATCGCGATTAAGAGGTTCTCCCAGATATTGTTTTCTACCTTTTCCGATCTGCGATACTACCTACGAAAAGGGATCTACTGGATTTTTAATTTTGGCTTCTTTTCAAACTATATAAACATGAAAAGATGTCGAGTTCTTCCTTTTTTAGACTCGCTAAAACCTAAATGACATCGTAAACCGTCACCATTACTTTACCGAGTTCCTCCTTCCTAGGCCTCATAAAATGTACTAGGATGGATTTGTTCGAAGGAAAAACTTATATGAAAAGCATATGCTATCCCCTTCAAGATTGTTTACAAAAATAATTGGGGTACTCGCTAGAAATGGTGGGGGGGAATTCGCTAGAAATGGTGGGGGGAAATGGAACTAGTTCTCAGTCGTGTCGGTAGTATGTCACTTTTGAACATGACACTTGTCTGCAATTTGTGTCGGGTTGGGGACAACCATTTTCGTCATTTTTTCCTCCATGGGTTTGAGTTATCTATTTTTTCCTCTCATATGCTCTTTGCCACATCATCATCACCTCAGATCCCCTAATGTGAAATACTACCGAATTCTAGAGTCGTCTCGCTAAGATGTTCAATAGAAGTTTCCATCTGCAGTTTTCAACCTCTGATCCTCTGTTTAGTCCTGATTCACTATCGTATTGTTCCTTTTTTTTGTGTCGATGATGTGGGAAACATTATCGCCCTCCTCAGACTAGTCACTTCCTGTCGACTTCAGCTCATCATCCAGGAAGCTGATCTAGAGACTCCCTTTCAGTACCTTGGAGCTTGCATGCCTCAATGGCAAGTTCTTCGCATTCGACGATAGGTCCTCATCATTGGCCTTCGATCGAGTGATTTTGTAGGTGTTCAAATCCAGCTCGTTTTTCACATTGTGTGGATTGTACTAGTTGCACCTTGAGAGCCATTGTCATTATTAGTGGTTTCTCTCATGCCTGTTAATAAATTTCATCATTTCCTGGTAATTAGGTGACTTTCTTGCATGTTCGACTTTAGCTCACTAATTCACATGCTTGAATTTGTACTTGTTTGGGTTGAGATGGAGAGTAAGAACCTAGGTTTTTTCTAACGAAATCTAGGCTGTGAGATGATTTAGTTTATCATGACTATATGCATGACTCGTTTGATTGGATGGCCATGACCATACCTAAGTCTATTTGGTGATCCTTCTTACCTTGGATCTTATTATTGTATGTACCTTATTATGGATGGTTGTGCCCATACCACATATTCATATATCATATATATTAGTTGTACTTGTCCTTGCAGATCTTTCGATGATGACATTTTCGTTTGGACATGTTCTCATAAAGCATTTCATCCCTCCCTCTCTCTCGGATCTCATGCCTTAAGGGCATCTTTTATGCAGTATTTTTTCACTATCCCTGCAATCCCAGTCCCAAACATTGGAGGACCATTTTGGTGACTTCTGTGTATTGTCATACCTTTCTATAAGTGTCATTGCATCCCTTGGCATGTTAAGAACGTTTCCTCTGTTGATCATTCCTCAAGCAAACTCTGAAGAATATGTGATTTTTGGTCGGTGTTGGTAGGAATTTATGACCTCGCGTACATGGAGAAATTAACATTAGACCCCACGCCCATTGGCGCTCTGTCTCAGAAGGGCACCCCTACGAAGATTTTTTTGGAAAGTTTTTTAAATAGAAACAAATTTTCCATGCCAAAAAACATCATGAGTGGAGTCATCATGGTTTTTTCGACTGAATAACGTCGAAATCCTCCCTTCTGCTTCTTGTTTCCTACAATTTTGTAACTCCCCAAAGGCATAAGACGTCTCTTGTACGTTATGAGGGATCCCAAACCACTCCTTCCTCTTTTATAAATACTTCCTTCTCACATTTTTTCAACTAGCTGAACAATCATTTCTATAGCTGGTATGTAGAATAAGGTAGAGAGGAATCCATTATTGAGAGAGAGTTTAGGCCCATTGCCTCATCGAGTCCAATCCTGAACGAATGCTTGAGACGTCGCTGACTAAAGCCATCAAAGGAGACTACAACATCAAGACATTAAGGTTGTAAAAATTATTTTTGTATCATTGATACATGACTAGTTTTTTGTTCCAATTTGTGTTCAATCATATGCAAAATGTTTGATTTTCCTTGACCAATCGAATAGCTGTAAATGAAATTATGTTTTCGTATGCTATCATTATTCACTTGAAATTTGTGTAGGTACACAAACATTATCACTGAAGGATCACAACGTGTGAAGACAAATATCGGAGGATGGATCGCTGCTGTAACCCACGACAAGAGCATTGGATCGAGTTAGGTTATCTATCCCAACTCATTTTTCATTTTTAAGCTAGGAGTTAGCAATTCTGGCATGTTCCCTTGTTGCTAGACCCACCCTAGGGCTAGAGGGATTGCCTCTATCTACGGAGGGGATTTTCCTACTCAACACTTTCTTATGGCTACATTTTGAAGCATAATGCCCCGCTCTTCCACAATTAAAGAACTTAAATGGAAGTTTACCTTTATACTTACCTATGCCTCTATCCAATCTTCTGACGAATTTGGCCTCTTCTTCATCTAAGCATGAGAATGTATCTTCCTTATCTTTACACACTTGTCTGCCTTAAAGGCCGCCTCCCTCACATTTGACTTCCCCTTTGGACATCTCATCTCATAAGCTTTCAAGTTTCCAAGTAATTGGTTCATTGTCAAGGTTTCCCAATTTGTTGTTTCTTCTATGGAAGAAACCTTAGGTTTAAACCTGGATGGTAAAGATCTCAATAGATATTTCCCTATGACACATTCCTTAATGGTTTTTGCTAGATATATCATGTTATTCAAAACTTTCGCAACCTTTAAGAGAAACTGGCTACATCTTCATCTTCATTCATTTATAAATCTTCAAACTGAGTTCTACAGGCTTGCATTTTGGCCATATTCACCTTTTTCTCTTCCTCATGGATATTTTCTAAGGGATCCCATATATCTTTGGCAGCCTTAATGTGCATTACTTTGATAAATTATGACTCACACAGACCGCTCAAGAGTGCATTCATTGCTTTCGCATTAGCTATGAAATCTTGTTTGGCTTCTTTCTCTGTGTCAGTATCCTTTGGTTTGTATTTTACTTCTACTGCAATCCAGACATCTAATCCAAGGGACATTATATAGGCTTTCATTCTTATTTTCTAGAAGGTATAGTTTGTGCTAGTAAACAATGGGGCTTTATTTGTTGAGAATCCTTCTAGGTTAGCCATTTAGGGACGTAGGATCTCCTTCTAGTTGTTAATGATATGGACAGAACCAGCTTTGATACAAATTGATGTACCCTTAGTTAAGCTGAGAGGGGGGGGGGGGTGAATCAATTTAATACATTCATGTACATTTAAAACTTTTTCATTCAACTCACTTACACCTTCATTTCATAAGCAGCTTAATACCTAATGGATCAACAAACATAATGTGTGGACAAAAACTAATTAAATAGATTTAAACATCATATCAACACTTAATCATCAAGCAAATAGACATAAGATATAAGTGGAAACCCAAAAAGGGAGAAAGACACGTCTTATTATTGTTGTGATGCAAAGGCAAGCTCCAAATCCCTCTGACAACTAATTTTTTGTAGGCTCCAACCTATAGGAGGCTACTACCCCAAATTCTGCAAGCTACAATTTGCAAGGAAGCTCCAACTCCCATCTATTTTCTACAGGCTACAACTGTTGGAAAAATACTGAGAGGGGGGGGGGGTGGGGGGGTGAATCAGTATTTACTGCATATTCAAAACTTTTTACTTTTCTTTACTTCAAAACCCATACACTACTTTCCTGATGCAGACTCGCGTATATACGCGGATAACCTTTATTAAACTCGCATATACACAGAGAACTAATTATGTCATTAATACTTTACTTAACTCATTCCATCATTTGTTCATCAGATATTCAATAAACAGTAAACATGTGCAGTAAGAACAGAATAAACCATCACACAAAGCATCACACATGAACACCAAGATTTTTAGGTGGAAACCCAAGTCGGGAGAAAACCACCGCTGCAGTTGCTCAGCCTTCAATATTTTATTATAGAGAAAACATCTTACAACATATGTGCTGGCGCAGACTTGACCAGCACGCAGGCACCCACCTGCGCTCGTTTACCAGCCTCTCCTGGAAGGGAGCTACGACCCCCTGACTCATTTACCAACCTCTCCTGGAAGGGAGCTACGACCCCCCGATCTCGTTTACCAGCCTCACCTGGAAGGGAGCTACGACCCCCTGATCTCGTTTACCAGCCTCACCTGGAAGGGAGCTACAACCCCCTGACTGAAGGCTACAACCCTCAGCACCTCTATGGACCACGTTTCATCAATTTTCACACTGGATCCAACAACTTCAAAAGAACACAACTTGTAGGCCACGTTTCATCATATTTTCAGACTGGACCCTCTTCATACATTTAAGCTCAATAATACAACCAAACGGATACAGACAACTCAGCAGTGTAGAATACAGATAGCAGTAACAGAGCAGAATAGATCAGACATTTCTTACCACAGTCTTCAGCAAACCCTAGTTTGCATACGCACTTTCCTTTCACTGATGTCGCGTATATACGCGCTTCCGTTCACATCAAACAGCGTATAATTCTGCACATATTATAGACCCAATTTCATTGCGCATACGCGCTTTCTCTTCAGCGAAGCCGCGTATATACGTGCTTCCTCTTCAGCGAACTAGCGTATGATTCTTCAACCATTTCAGAGCTGCATACTTCTTTAGATCAGATATTTAGTTCAGATTCAACCCTTTACTTCAGACAGATGTTCGCCTCATCACAGATCTAATCACTCCATAAACAGATCTCGCAAATACAGATACATTTCAGATCTAGACATCCCGCTTCATCATCTCTTCATAAGTGCATCATAGATTCAGATCTATCATCAAACCTTTACTCTTTCCATACATATATGCTTCACAGAGAAGTATTCATTCAAGCTAAGACATCTTGCTTCCATACCCATAATTTTCACAATGAATTTCTTCTCCTTATATAGGTTTATCCTTTTTCAATACCACGGGCCAAAGCAATACCATGAGCCTTCAATACCACGGGCCAAAGCAATACCATGAGCCTTCAATACCACGGGCCCCTTTTTCAATACCATGAGCCAAAACAATACCATGAGCCCAAAACTACACTACTTCCGATGGTATTCCTGGACGGGGTCATTTAGACGAATCATTACCCAATACAATGGGTCAATACCATGGTGGTTACCCCTGGTTTTGCACTTTATGAGCGCTTTTGCCCATACGCGACTTGTAACGTTGTTTCTCGTGTGCATACGCGACTTCCCCTAGATAGATCCGCGTATGCCTTGAGACATACTCTTTTTACCATAGATCTAGCCCATAATTAATTTCTTTCATTACCTTCAGTATTTTCTCTCGTAGATACATCGCATTTTCATCTTTAAACAGGTTCATCAAGACATATTCGATCAAGCACAACTTCATTAGGTGGGTTGCCATTCAAGGACAACACTCTATCAAGTGGGTTGTCATCAAGGACAACACCCAGCATCATATTGTCAGCAAACATCATATCACATCAGATTTACATCATTTACCAAGTCCATCAAGTCGATAATAACTTCATCAGGTGGTTTTCCATCAAGGACAACACATGCCAACAAGCCTCATGTCTTCATCTTCATTCAAAGGCTGCCATCAAGGACAACACTGATCATATTGCCAACAATCTCCCCCTTTGGACTTGATGGCAACCACGATGGTGTTTGGTTACCACAACAGATAGGTACATTAAGAATACAATGACACCATGTCACATTCCCATTTTTCACACCATTCTTCTCTTCATTCAAACACCATGTCACTCTCCCCCTTTGACATCAAGGGCAAAGGGCGGATAAAACCAACACACTCTCCCCCTTTTCTTCACATGTGGAAGAAGCGTCCTGCAGATCTGATATGTACAAAAGTGACCAAGCTCCCCCTGAGTTCATGCTGAATCTTCAAACATATTTTCCAATGAAGTACATGACTCTATGAATTTCCTATCACCAATGACTCACACTTACATCAAGGATCCATCCAAGTGGATTTACATATGAGACTCAACTACCCAACCAAGTGGGTTTACAAAATTTGACTAAGCTACCCAACCAAGTGGGTTTAAAAATTTGACAAGTCCTTACAAGACTGAATATTACAATTTTACATCATGGGTCTTATCAAGACCTTTTCATCAAATTACAAATATGACTTTTCATAACCAACACCAGAAAGTCCTCAAGAAAGAGAACATATTTCAGAATCATCATAATGCCAACAATGCATTATACTCAGCAACGCTAAAGCTCCCCCTGAATCTGTGCATCCAAGCATCCTTTCCATATGACTAAGGCTCCCCCTTAGTTTTTGCATCCTGACCACATTCACCAACAAATCATCAAGGAATTTTTATCAAAACATGAGAAATAGAATTATGAGAACTAGAACACAACCCGATATACCAAACAGTATCAGAGATACCAATCAGCACTGCAGTTGTGCTGAAGAGAGCTGACTCCAACCAAAAATGTCAGCAATCAGACATACGCGGTTTTCTGTGCAGGAACTCACGTATATACACAACTGTGTTTCATTAAACCCGCGTATCCAATGCTATCTTCTATATTTCAACCAGATTTGATCCTTTGTGAGAAAAAGACAGTGTTCAGCTTCTTTCTGAGATATTTTGAATGCTTCCCTGGACTACAGATAGATAGAATAGTGTAGTTGTGTCTTCAAGCGTCATCCAATGGTTGTAGCATAAGCACATTAGTAACCAAGCCTTCAGATTCTTTGCATCATTAATACATTCTTTCCAAGAGAAATTATCATACCAGAACAACATCTTCACACAAGTGTCAAGCAATCATCCATGTGGTCCAACATCACCATGATCTTCAAGATTTAACATGAAGGAACATATGTAGGCAAAAGATCTCAACCATAGTAACAAACTCTGCATGTTCTATTCTTATTTCTGAATCAAATGACTTCCAACTCATCTATGTGTGAGCATCAGGGATCAAAATCTCATCATAATGAACCATATACCAAGTCATCATCATTTAAGCATGAGTATCACAATAGCCAAGAATAATCAGTCATATTGCCAACAATGCAATCATTAGTATTCAACCTGCTGCTCCCCCTGAACCAGTGCTTCTCCTTAACTTGTACAACCTGAATATTTTTATCAGCAAGCCATCAGCAACAATCCTTGCATGATCTGTCCTTATTTCTGAATTATAGGACTTTCATCTCAGCAACGAATACTCTTCATTCAACAAGAAAACAAGACTTATCCATAAAATTCATCATAAGACATCGAGTATCATATCATCATCATTTAGAACTGATAAATTAAGTTGATACAGAGTCAAAACTATAGTTATTATCAGTCAGACTGATGCTCCCCCTAGACCTCTGCTCCAGATCTTCAACTATCAGATAAATTCTCTTATCATCAATGCATACGCGGCTGTGTCTGCTGGAACTCGCGTGTATACGCGACTTTGTTTCATAGAACCCGCGTATGGAAAGTGAAATATAGAAAATTTCACACCTTCATCTCCTCCTGCAATTTTACCTTATGTTCCTGTCTTTTCTTCACACGAGATGCACTGTCAGAAATACATATAACCAGAATAATCAAATCAACCATGAGAGACATCATACATTGCTCCCCCTGTGACGATACATTACTAAATCTGATAATGTATCCCACATCATTCCTGCAGTCAATCAGAGAAGTAAGCTTCAGAAGCGGATGACTGCAGTAGGGTCAGAATTCTCTACATTTATGATTAGTCCTCCATCTTTTTCCAGACTTGTTTGATCTTTCTATTTGTGTGCTGGAAGTTATCCAATTTCTCATATCTGTTCAACCTGCATTCCTTCTCTACATGTCCATACTTGTTACAAGAATAACATCTCATATGTCCAGAAAAATAAGCATAAGAATCATAATGAGTATTTCTAATCTTCCTCCTTTTACAATCAGCTGCTTTATGTCCATACTTGTTACATGAAAAACAATATCCCTTGAAGCTACTAGAGTACCTTTCTGAGTAGAACCTGTTTGTATGTGGCTGAATTGTTCTGCTTCTGCAATTGGCTGCAACATGCCCATAATTATGACATTTAAAACATTCAACGTTCTTGAATGAATTCCTTTGAGAATTCATGATTGTTGGTCGATCTTTTGTTTCTTTCAACACTTCAGATTTTGCATTGACATCCTCTGAATTTTCAGCACTTCCTTGTGAGCTAGATTCTCCTTTAACAGTTTCATGAAAACCAAGACCAAGTTTGATAGCAGGAGACCTTTGATTACTCAGAATATTGTCCAAAATATTCGTACTATCTTGAAACCTCAAAAGTTTTACCTTTTCTTCTAATTTACCTTTGAGAATGCTTACCTCAACCTCCAAGGCTTGACATTGCTTCGTCAAGCTTTCTTCTTTCCTTCTTCCATCTTCTACTTGATCCTTCAGATTTAGAATCTCTTCTTTCAACCAATTTTCGTTTTCTTCACATGTTTGTTGCAACTCTTCATTCATCTTATTTGATTTTTCCAGATCTTCTTTGAGAGAGATAATTTCTGCTTCAAAGCCTTCCTTTTCAAATGGTTGTAGAGGTTCCTCATTCTTCTTACTTGATGCTTCAAGATCTGCTTTTAGAGAGATGATTTCTGCTTCAAGTTTTTCACCTTGATTGGTTGCATAAGCGTACAACCCTTGATACTTGTCTATCTGTCCATTTAGTGTTTCTATCTTTTCATTCATCCTAGAGATCACATCTTTGTAGATAGATTCCTTCCTTTAAAATTGATGCCAATCATTACTTTCATCATTTGCTTCTAGATTTTCACTCCTTTTAGATGATTTCTGCTGATCTTCAACTTCAATCTTGACAGCTTCTTCTAGATCCATACTGTTACCTTCACTATCTTTGCCTTTGTTTGCACAAAGAAGATTACAAGGACCGCAATCACTATCTGATTCATCTTCTTCAATTTCTGCTATACCTGTTTTCTGAGCTATCTTCTTGTTTCGAGTAGCCTTCTTCTTTTGCTTCTTTGCCATGATTACTTTCAGATCATGGTCAGAATCTTCTTCATCTTCACTGGATACTTCATCATCATCTTCATTTGCATAATAACTCTTTCTCTTTTCAAATTGTTTCCCTTTACCATGTTTTTCTCTATAAGGACATTTAGCAGCATAGTGACCAACTTTTCCACACTCAAAACATTTGAAGGGAAGCTTACCTTTGAATCTTCCAATACCTAGTTGGAGTTTTCTCACAAAATTCGCTTCTTCTTCTTCGGATATATAGCTGGATTCTTTGACAACTTCCTTTTCCTTTCCTCTTGCAGATACCTTAAAAGCAGCTTCTCTTAATTGAGAAGGACCTCCTTGTCTCATTTCAAAAGCAGTCAGAATACCATGTAATTGAACAATAGTAAGAGTTTGCAGATCTTGCCTTTCTTCAATAGCCGAAACTTTAGAGTCAAATTTCGAAGTCAAGGATCTTAAGACCTTTTCCACCAGAGTAGTATCAGTTATGGTTTCACCCAAATTTCTCATTCGATTTACAATATCATCCAGACGAAGAAAGAAACCGGCAACACTCTCATCACTATGCATCTTCAAATTTTCATATTCAATTCTAAGAGTTTGGAGTTTTGCACTTTTTACCTTTGTGTCTCCTTCATAGCTTAGAATGATTTTGTCCCATATGTCTTTTGCCGAATGTAGTTGCATTACTTTAGCAAATTCTGATTCAGACATGCTTCCCAATAAGACATTCACTGCTTTGGCATTGATTTCATACTTCTTTCTTTCAGCTGCATCAGTAGGAATATTTGCCGGGTATTGATAACCTTCTTGCACGATTGCCCATACATCTGCACCAAGACTTTGCAAATATGCTTTTGTTCGTACCTTCCAGAATATCAGATTGCTTCCATTGAATAGAGGTGGTTTTATAGACATTACTCCTTCTTGACTTCCCATTGCGACGGATCTCCTTCAAGCGATCAAGCTTCTGCAGAAGAACCTGCTCTGATACCAATTGTTGGGAAAAATACTGAGAGGGGGGGGTGAATCAGTATTTTCTGCATATTCAAAACTTTTTACTTTTTCTTTACTTCAAAACCCATACGCTACTTTCCTGATGCAGACTCGCGTATATACGCGGATATCCTTCATAAAACTCGCGTATACACAGAGATCTAATTATGCCATTAGTTCTTCACTTATATCATTCCATCATTCATTTATTAGATGTTCTATAAACAGTAAACATGTGCAGTAAGAACAGAATAAACCATCACACATAAGTATCACACATGAACACCAGGATTTTAGGTGGAAACCCAAGTCGGGAGAAAACCACCGCTGCAGTTGCTCAGCCTTCAATATTTTATTATAGAGAAAACATCTTACAACATATGTGCCGGTGCAGACTCTACCAGCACGCAGGCACCCACCTGTGCTCGTTTACCAGCCTCTCCTGGAAGGGAGCTCCAACCCCCTGACTCGTTTACCAGCCTCTCCTGGAAGGGAGCTACGAACCCCCGATCTCGTTTACCAGCCTCACCTGGAAGGGAGCTACAACCCCCTGACTGAAGGCTACAACCTTCAGCACCACCTTGGACCACGTTTCATCAATTTTCACACTGGATCCAACAACTTCAAAATAACACAACTTGTAGGCCACGTTTCATCATATTTTTAGACTGGACCCTTTCAATACATTTAAGCTCAAACATACATCACCAAACTGATACAGACAACTCAGCACTGTAGAATACAGATAGCAGTAACACAGCAGAACAGATCAGACATTTCTTACCATAGTCTTCAGCAAACCCTAGTTTGCATACGCGCTTTCCTTTCACTGATGTCGTGTATATACGCGCTTCCGTTCACATCAAACAACATATACTTATGCACATATTATAGACCCAATTTCATTGCGCATACACGCTTTCTCTTCAGCGAAGCCGCGTATATATGCGCTTCCTCTTCAGCGAACTAGCGTATGATTCTTCAACCATTTCAGAGCTGCATACTTCTTTAGATCAGATATTTAGTTCAGATTCAACCCTTTACTTCAGACAGATGTTCGCCTCATCACAGATCTAATCACTCCATAAACAGATCTAGCAAATACAGATACATTTCAGATCTAGACATCCCGCTTCATCATCTCTTCATAAGTGTATCATAGATTCAGATCTATCATCAAACCTTTACCCTTTCCATACAGATATGCTTCACAGAGAAGTATTCATTCAAGCTAAGACATCTTGCTTCCATACCCATAATTTGCACAATGAATTTCTTCTCCTTATATAGGTTTATCCTTTTTCAATACCACGGGCCAAAGCAATACCATGAGCCTTCAATACCACGGGCCAAAGCAATACCATGAGCCTTCAATACCACGGGCCCCTTTTTCAATACCATGAGCCAAAACAATACCATGAGCCCAAAACTACATTACTTCCGATGGTATTCCTGGACGGGGTCATTTAGACGAATCATTACCCAATACAATGGGTCCATACCATGGTGGTTACCGCTGGATTTGCACTTTATGAGTGCTTTTGCCCATATGCGACTTGTAACATTGTTTCCCGCGTGCATACGCGACTTCCCCTAGACAGATCCGCGTATGTCTTAAAACATACTCTTTTCATCATAGATCTAGCCCATAATTAATTCCTTTCTTCATTACCTTCTGTATTTTCTGTAGATACATCAGATTTTCATCTTTAAACAGGTTCATCAAGACATATTCTATCAAGCACAACTTCATCAAGTAAGTTGCCATCATCTTCATCAGGTGGGTTTCCATTCAAGAACAAATCTCTACATCATATTGTCAACAAACATCATATCACATCAGATTTATATCATTTACCAAGTCCATCAAGTCAGGACTAACTTCATCAGGTGTATTTCCATCAAGGACAACACATGCCAACAGTCTCATGTCTTCATCTTCATTCAGTGGGTTGCCATCAAGGACAACACTCTGCATCATATTGCCAACAACAACCCACAAGAGGCTCCTACCTCAACCAGCTACAACTAGACATCTATCAAGATACAACTTAATATGGAAGCATCAAATCTCTCACACTACAATAAAATCATATGCTAATTTACCTGGATATCAACTCTTTTATTCTCCTTCTTGAATGCTGCCCTTCCAGCCTTAAAATCTACTTCATATCAGCTCTGGATCTACACAACATCTCTATCTTCTCTCTCTCATTATTCCACTCTTTGACCTCTCTATGCATATTACAATAACATCATTTATAGAGATCACTTCATGGATGTTTTCATTCTATATGGGAATATCAAGTGAACAAGCATGCCTCTTACCATTCGCCCACTCATTTCCTCACTCATTATATTCAGGATGTTACAACAATATATACACTCGTTTCAATATTAATTGGAGTTTTTCTTGAGACTTTCCTTTGCATCACAAAAAATATAAAATAATGAATACATTTACAGCTACAATCAAATATTTCACTCAGCCCTTTCAGCTTCTTGGATTTTTTGTGTGTTTGTCCTCTTATGCTTGTTCTCACTTTGTCTTTTATGTTTTTATAGTTATATTTCAAACTGTGATGTAGTATTACTGTCTTAGCCCAAATTGACCCATGCCTTTATATTTTACACCACCTATGCCTATTGAATATCTTACCTACAATGTTCTATTCTCTTCTCTACTCCTTTGCTCTGTGTCGGGTTACTTACCCGAGTCTCCATAAGGCCACAAATATCAAAATATGTAGGGTTAGCTGAATTAACCATACAATTACCCATTATATGCAACATGAAACTGCGATTTTAAATAATACTGTCACATGTGGGCTATGGCCCACATAAAATCCCTTTAACGGAGCATGTTATCACTCAGATTGAACCTCAAGTTGAGAAAGCCAATTCTGAGGTAACCTCAAACCATGCTTAGATAAGTAGCTAGCCCTACTATGCTAGGAGAGGGCTCTCTACTTATAAATCACAATGAAAATGACTGAGGAAAGAAGATATTAGGCTAGGTATAGTAGCTCAAGGTTTTTATTTTTATTTTGATTGTGTATGGTTTTGCTAGATCAGGAGGAGTCATGCAGCTAGGGAAAGGAAATTAGGTCAAGATTTACAGGGTGTTCTAAGGGGCAAGATAGGTAAAATGTTTAGGCACTTTAGGGTTTCGATGAGTGAGATGATCAAGACTGGTGAGGAGCTAGAAAGAGCATGGTGAACTCATTATTTCTTTCTAAACTAAAGAAATTACAAATTATGAATGTTTACCCAAAAGAGAGCATAGAAATTATGGATTATGTTCATCTAACTTGAAAAAATTCATTCAATAGAAATGAAATGATGGATTAAATACAAAAAACATTCTAACATATGAGCACAAGAGAAGAAACTGAAACTAAACACAATACAACATGGATCCCATAAAAATAGCTGCAAATTTGATTAATGTCCAGGCCAAAAATGATACAAAAATATGTCTCTTGAGATGCCAATCCTCCTAATGAGTCCAAACAGTACAATTACTGAGTAAATACATCAAATAGACCTCAAAACCACTCTCGCTAGCCTTAGGGATTCAAATCCATGAGATAGGGATCAGTTTCACCTACTCCCAAACAAGAATCTGAAGACTAGGAAGACCCAATAGTTTGCCTCTAAAAGAGAGGAAACTGATTCATTTGACCTCTAGGGTCTTATCTGATGTATCTACCCTAGATAACAATAAAAACATGACATTTAAATTTATCTTGACCTTTTACATCAATAATTTCTCATTTCCAAAGATAAAAAGTCAAAAAAGTAAAAATTTTCTAAAGATGATGAAAATGACATTTTCCTGGCAAAATCGCATCGCCATGATAGAAAAAATAGCCTCTCTTGCGAGAAACCTTTGGAGGCCTTCTCGGTGTCCAAATCAGCTCCATGATAGCTCATTGGAAAGGACTCAGAGTCTAGTTTCCAATATTCCTCAATTTTCCAGAATGGTTCCCATATGTCCTATAAAAAAGTGAATATCCCAAGACTGGTAAAAGCGTAGTGCCAAGGTAAAAAAGGAAGCAGAAACATGACAATTAGGTGGTGTTTTGCACTTCTGAGGGACCAAATTTCCTCTAAATTTTTTGAAACTCGCTAGGGTAGATGTATTCATCATTCTGAACATGATGGTGGTGGCCATTTTTCCATTGGAGTCTCTAATAAAAATTGCAGTGCCAAGGGCGCTGCATTTTTGGCAGATTTTTTGTGTGCCAAAATTGCTCAAAAACGAAAAATGCACTAATGTACCAAATGTGCCCAAAAATTGCCAAAATTTTTAGTGTACTTGTTGATCAAGGGCTTGAGGCATGAAGAGAAACCTCATAAATTATGCCTAACCTCTCCTTCTCCTTTTTTATCTATTCTCCATAGTGTTTTATGTCCAAGAAAACCCTAGGGATAAGGTAGATGGGGATGTGGAGTGAAAATAGGTCTATGGAATAGGGATAAGTTTAGGAAAATTTAGGTGAATGGGGAAGGAGTTATGGTGTTGTAGGGAAAGGAATAGGGTTTATAGTGATGTAGAAAGGTAATGTGAGGTTTATGGGCAGAAATTTGGGAATAAAGAGTGAATTTAAGGTTTGTAGCTAGAAAAACTTCCAAATTTGAATAGAAACCAAAAACACCATGAAATTTCTTTTGAAGACTGTAAGGAGGTGGAAATTACATGTTACTTACATGTGAAGAGGTGATGAGGGTATTTGTAAATTTTTTTAAGAAAATTGGATGAGTTTTGAAGATTATATAGAAAAATGGGAAAAAGCGCAGCACCAAGACAAAAGTGTAGTGACAATCTGCAAAAACGTAGTGTCAAGACAAAAATGCAGCGCCACTGCAGCACTATTTTCCAGATCACTTTTTAAGGCCTTATCGGTGTCCAAATTGGGCCTAGGATAGCTCGTTTGAAATATCTCAAAGTATAATTTCAAATTCTACCTTTAGTTTTGTTATTGGATTTGATTTACCTTGTCAAACGTGGATTTTCCAAAGACTGGTCAAAAAGTACTGAATGAGGGTGCAGAAATGTAGAGTGTTGGTGCAGGAAACTTTTGGAGGCCTTCATCAACTCCAAATTGATCTCATGATAGCTCATTAGAAATCAATCTCCCTCTAGTTATCATTTGACTCATCAATAAAGTCATTTGAACACTCCTTATATCAGAAAAATTGATTTTCCCAAGGTCGCTCCAGAAGTGCAAGAACTCCTATGACACCTATATTTTTGACATTTATATAAAACCATGACACCTGTGTAAACACTGAAGGAGGTTTTCCTTCTTGGACCTATGGTGGACAAAAACTCTCTCACATTTGTCAAATTAATCTCTCTTTGTTCAGAAACATAGTTTAAAGCGAAACTAGCCCTATGAGTGGAAAATGGCTTGACTCTTGGAATGGTTTCTGATACTACAAGTTAGAATGGCCACATAATTACTGATATGACCTACCTTATGGATCCTCTTCTCATATGCCTCTTTTTCATAGTAAACCCTAACTCAGTGGAAGAGGAAATTAGGGTTTAGTGCTTGTGAACAATGATGACTTGGGCACCTTCGGGAAAAGACAAATCCCTTTGACATTTGATGTGCTAGCATGTGGAAATCTAAGTTGGTAGCCTTTCAGAGACTGAATACTTATTACATTTAAACTAAATGAAGCAAATCATGATTTTATTCTCAGTCACCTTCACACCTTCTGCTGCCCTTTATTGAAAATGAGACAATGCATTGATTTGACCTAATGAAACCCTAGTGACACTATGAGAAATGAAAGAAACTAATTCGATAAGTGACTTTGACTAAAAGTGGACTGAGAGCAGACTTGTTTTCAGCATGATGAATACATGGAAGAGGGTTAGTAGGCATATACTTGTGAAGGAAAATGGGACATTTGACAAGAAAAAGCACCAGTGGAACAATTTTATATCATGACCTAATGCAATGATCCAAAATTCTTTGGAGTGGGACACCTAAGATGCACATGCAAAATGTGTTTTGATCCCTGGTGGAAGTACGCAAATACTGACAGTAACATTGGCTCTAGCTAGGAATGGTAGCTTCCTGGAGGTGCCAAAAACACCATATACCAAGTGCCTATTCATTGGGCATGGGGTCAATAGCTAAAAAACAAACTGAATACTGAAAGAAACTTGACTTAATAAACTAAATCAAGACTGACTGAAAAAGATGCTCGGAATTGAGATTATTCAAAAAAACCTACTCTAATTGATCCATTCATCACCTGATCAAGTGAAATGGAACAACCAATGCAACCATGTAAGCATTCTGGCTGCTATTTGAATTCTCTGCAAGTGCTTACTTATGAGCAAGAAGAGAGAACTACTGAAAGGAAACTCCCATGAAAACTTGTCAATAGATTGAATCTTGATGAAATTGCAAAGCATGAGCCCACCGATTGACCTCAAGAATGCTATGAAAGGATCTTCATAGGAATACATATTGATTTCCATCCCATCTAATACATTATTTCTCTTCTCTAGGTAGTCTTCGTACCTTGGTTTTGAAATTTTCCTAACATTTGTTCTTTCTTTCTTTGATGACTGTAGTAAGTTGACAAAAGGATCCTGAAACTCGTGAATGACTAATTTTTCTTGATGATAAAAAAAAAACAAAAATTTTCTTCATACTCTGCTAATATGACTGCAAATCTTGGTATGAGCTTTGTAATGAAACACCTGCTAAACAAGACAATGAAGTCGGTTGTTGATTCAATTTTATATCAACACTCTTTTCAGGTTAATAGTTAGCTAATAGAGAGAGAATTTTACTGCAGATATCATCTAAAAAATAAGCTATAGGCTCATGAAAAACTTGAAAAGTCTACTGCAACCTATTTTCCATTGGTTCTAATGAGACTACATGACACTCCATAGGATTCCCATCCTTTTCTTTAGAGATATTATGAAACGTTTTCTTTAAAATTTGAAATGCTTCAAAACATAGTGGTACTGAATCATCTTGCATCATTTGATCATATGTTTCAGCTTCCAAGCCTTCATTTGCAACCTGACAATCAATGGAATTCAGTGGCTAAAAATCTGGAGCTAAGGAGGATTCTATGTCGCAAACGACTTCCTTAACCATTTTAGAATAATGTTTACCATTAACAACTCCTCAAGAAGTTCATTATCTACCTCAACCTCAACATCAAAACTAAAAGACTGCTGATTTCTAATCTTGGAAAAATTTTCTTTCAGAAATTGAAATGAAGCAAAACATAAGGGCAAAAATCCTTCACTTATTTCAAAATTTTCAGCATTTTCCTCATCTCTATCATCATAAATATGCATCTGCTGATCAATATATTCAAGCTGCTGAAACTGAACTTCCTCCCACAAACCAACTGTTGATTGCTCTCCAATATTAGCTTCTGTTTGAAGAACATAATCATCATCATACTGATCAAACT
This sequence comes from Pinus albicaulis, assembly GCA_034641835.2. NCBI lineage: Eukaryota > Viridiplantae > Streptophyta > Pinopsida > Pinales > Pinaceae > Pinus > Pinus albicaulis. The sequence continues at coordinate 806,790,955 of CM076578.1, read as the reverse complement.
TTGGAAAATCATCAATATAAGTAATTTCATCAATCATACACATTAGATTATCATATTTTTTCTCCTTGGATTGATCTACAAATCCATTTTCTGATATATGGTAGCTGGGATTAGCAAGAAAATATTTAGGGCTTACAATCTATTCTTTTTCTGGGATAAGTGGGTCATGATGATCTTGAATGGGAAATATGTCTCTCATGGTGATCCTTTGCATCATTTCCTCTATTTTACTTACCAAAATTTCGAGCTTTACCTCTGAAGATGTCAGGTGCTCTACAATGTTCTTCTTCTCTTCTTCCTTCAACTCTACCCTTCTGATCAAGAAATTAGCCTCTACATCTACTGCACTGTTCTGCATCTCTTCAAGTGTTTCAAGGCTCCTTTCTCTAAGCTGAAACTCCATTTTCGGATGAAAGGCATCCAGGTAATGTAAAAGAGCTGAGCCTGGAGAAGTTCTTATATCAGAAGGTATCAAATAATAGACTTGACTAAATCTAGCAGAAAAATGTTGTATAGTCTCCCTTAGCTGTCTTTTCAGCTAGTCATGCTCTTCTAGAATCAGGAAAGGGTTTTGTTTGACCACCCACCTGTCGAGAAACACTTTGACAAATTGCAGGAAATCTAAGATGCTCATGGTAGGCATGTTTTTGATGAAACTATTGACATTTCCTTGCAAAGAAAGAGAAAATAGCTTGATACTAACATCCTCTTCGTTAAATTCAAAAATATCTAGGAAAGTCTCAAAATTATGCATATGTTTCTCAGTAGTGATGTTATCATATTCACCATCAAACCTCAATAGATATAGGTAATGATTTTTAGGGAAAGCATGGAGTATAGGAGGTAAGATGAGTGGTTTGTATCGACCCGGGACTATAGAAGGTGTAGGATTATGTACAAAAGCTATAGGATCAGTCTTGGTCTCTTTAGGCTCATCATCCTGAAAAATATATGTACAATTTTTAGGTAAGAGATCTTGGTCTTGATCAAAATCAAAGGGAAACTCAGTATTTACACTCTTTAAATGGGAAGAATCAAGACTTTGATCATCTTTATCATACAAAAAACTCCGGCAAAATTTCAGGATAGTTTCAGGAAAAGAAAATAAGTAATTTACAGTAAAGAAAATTACATCTTGAATACAATTCCACTTTGAATACCTGAACTTTGTGTAAGATCCTTCCATTTTCCTGCTAGCAAGTTCGATCCTCCAGTGGAGTCTTTACATCAAGTTGGAGTCACCAGGTGAAAAGTTCAGCGATCATATGCATTTGATTTCTGTCCACCATTAGCAAACAGATCTAAACTTTGTCATTATTTCCCAGGGAAGATAAGATCTTTTGCTTCCCCAGTATAGTCCCCAAAATGTTATCACTCGGATTGAACCTCATGCTGAGAAAGTCAATTCTGAGGTAACCTCAAACCATGCTTAGCGAAGTAGCTAGCCCTACCAGGCTAGGAGAGGGCTCTCTCCATATAAATTACAATCAAAATTAATGAGGAAACAAGATATTAGTATAGTTATAGTAGCTCAGGTTTTTTATTTTTTATTTTGATTGTGTAGGGTTTTGCTGGATCAGAAGGAGTCATGCAGCTAGGGCAAGGAAATTAGATCGATATTTGCAGGGTGTTCTATGGGGAAAGACAGGTACAATGTTTAGGCACTTTAGGGTTTTGATGAGTGAGATGAGAAAGACTGGTGAGGACCTAGAAAGAGCATGGTGAACTCATGATTTCTTTCTAAACTGAAGAAATTACAAATTATGAATGTTTACCAAAAAGAGAGCATAGAATTTATGGATTCTGTTCATCTAACTTGAAAAGATTCATTCAAAAGAAACGAAATTATGGATGAAATACACAAAACATTATAGCATATGATAAAAATAGAAGAAACTGAAATTAAACAAAATACCACATGGATCCCATAAAAATAGCTACGAATTTGATTAGTGTCCACGCCAAAACTGATACAAAAATATGTCTCTTGAGAAGCCAATCCTCTAAATGAGTCCAAACATTACAATGACTAAGGAAATACATTAAATATACCTCAAAACCACTCTCCCTAACCTTAGGGGGTCGAATCAATGAGATAGGGATCGGTTTCACCTACTCCCAATCAAGAATCTGAAGACTAGGAGGACCAAAAAATTTGCCCCTAAAAGAGAGGAGACTGATTCATTTGACCTCTAGGGGACTTATCTGATGTATCTACCCTAGATAACAATAAAAACATGAGATTTAAATTTATCTTCACCTTTTACATCAATAATTTCTCATTTCCCAAGATAAAAAGTAAAAATAGTCAAAATTTGCTGAGGATGATGAAAATGACATTTTCCTGGCAAAAGCGTAGCGCTATGACATAAAAAATAGCCTCTTATGAGCAACATATGGAGGCCTTCCCGGTGTCCAAATCAGCTGCATGATAGCTCATTGGAAATTCCTCTGTGTATAGTTTCCAAATGTGCCTCCAATGTCCAAAATCGTTCCCATCTATCCTATGAAAAAGTGAATCTCCCAAGACTAGTAAAAGGGAAATGCCAAGGTAAGAAAGGAGGAAAAAACATGAAAATTAGGTGGTCTTTTGCACTTTTGAGGAACCAATTTTCCTCCAAAATTTTTGAAACTTTTGGGATAGATGTCTTCATAATTTTTAACACTATGGCGGTGGCCATTTCTCCATTGGAGGCTCCAAGAAAAAGCGCAGCACCAAGGGCACTGCTTTTTTGGCAGATTTTCTGTGTGCCAAAATTGCTCAAAAACCAAAAATGCACTAAAGTGCCAAATGTGCAAAAAACTTGCCAAAATTGTTAGGGTACTTGCTGATCAAGGGCTCGAGGAATGAAGAGACACCTCAACAAGTATTTCTAACCTCTCCTTCTCCTTTTTTTGTCTATCCTCCATAGTGTTTTATGTCCAAGAAAACCCTAGGGATAAGGTAGATGGGGGTGGGGAGTGAAAATAGGTCTAGGGAATAGGGATAGGGTTATGAAAATTTAGGTAGATGGGGGAAGGAGTTATGGTGTTGTAGGGAAAGGAATAGGGTTTATAGTGATGTAGTAATGGAATGAAAGGTTTATGGGCACCAAGTTGGGAACAAGAGTGAATTCAGGGTTTGTAGCTAAAAACACTTCCAAATTTGTATAGAAACCAAAAACACCATGAAATTTCTTTTGAAGGCTGCAAGAAGGTGGAAATTACATGTTGCATACTTGCCAAGAGGTGGTGAGGGTCTTTGTAGAAGGTTTGAAGAAATTTGGATGGGTCTTGAACCTTGTATAGAAAACTGGGAAAAAGTGCAATGCCAAGACAAAAGCGCAACACTAATGTGCAAAAATGCAGCGCCAAGACAAAAGCAAAGCGTCATTGCATCACTGTTTTGCAGACCAATTTTGAAGGCCTTTCCTGTGTCCAAATTGGGTCTAGGATAGCTCTTTGGAAAGATATTGATGTCTAATTTATAAATATACCTTTAGTTTTCTGATGGAGTTGATTACCTTTTCAAATGTGGATTTTCCCAAGACTGGTAAAAAAATGTTGAATGAGGGTGCATAAATGCAGAGTGATGGTCTAGACAAATTTTGGAGGCCTTCCGCAACTCCAAATTGAGCTCATGATAGCTCATTAGAAATCTCTCTCTCTCTTGAGGTATCATTTGAATCATCAAAAAAGTTTTCTGGAAACTCGAGCTATGAGAAAAATTGAATTTCCCAAGGTCACCCCAGAAGTGCAACAACTCTCCTATGGTACCTGTATTTTTTACATTTCTATAAAAACATGACACCTGTGTAAAAACTAAAGGAGGTTTTCCTTCTCGGACCTATGATGGACAAAAAATTCTCTCACTTTTGTCAAGTTAATCTCTATTTGGTCCAAAAAATAGTTTAAAGAAAAACTGGCACTATGAGTGGCAAATGGCTTGACTCTTGGAATGATTTCTAAAAAAATGATGGAGACATGATCTTATGAGTTGGAATGGCCTCATACTTACTGATATGACCTACCTTATGGATCCTCTCCTCATATGCCTCTTTTTCATTGTAAACCCTAGCTCAGTGGGAGGGGAAATTAGGGTTTAGTGCTTGTGAACAATGATGACTTGGACAACATTGGGAAAACACAACTCCCTTTGACATTTGATGGGTTGTCATGTGGAACTCGGGGTTGGTAGCCTTTGGGAGACTAAATACTTATTACATTTGAACTGACTAAAGCAAATCATGAGTTTATTATGGGTCACCTTCACACCTTTTGCTGCCCTTTATTGAAAATGAGAAAATGTAATGATTTGACCCAATGAAACCATAGTTAACCTATGATAAATGAAAGAAACTGACTCAATAAGTGACATTGACTAAAATTGGAATGAGAGAAGACTTGTTTTCAGCATGATGAAAACATGGAAGAGGGTCAACATGCCTATACTTGTGAAAGAAAATGGGACATTTGATAGGGACAAACACCAATGGAACAATTTTATATCATGACCTAATTGAATGATTGAAAATTCTTTGGAGTGGGACACCTAATATGCACATGCAGAATGTGCTTTGATCCCTGGTGGAAGTATGCAAATACTGACACTAACACAACAGATTACAATTTTTGAGTTTTATTAACATACATACATTTAGTAATCAAATATTGCATACTTAATAATAGAATGCACATAATAGAGATCCCTTACATATACGCGGAAGAGGGGTTTTCGGGTCGCACAATACTTGACCAATCACAATAAATCCCACTGCGCTTTCCTGCAACTTTTAATGTTTAGCAATAAATGTATCTCCTATCTTGTGAAATATATGATTGCATCACATCGCATCCAACATCACCTACCGTGTGAACCTTAAAAACAAAACTTAAAATCTGTGATGTGCGCTAATGCAGAGTGCCAACACGTGGCTCCTCCGTTTCACCGCATCACAATTTTATAACCTTACCGCATCGCAAAAGAAATTAACATACCTTGCTAAGACTTAGTGCTATCCACTAACATTTTTGATGTTCGAACTCACGATTTTCTGTCCGCTGTTGATCTTTGTTGGATCTGACCGTCCACGCTTATCTCCTTGCTGATACACTTTACATCGCAAGCTAAATAACTTAACTTGTGAAGTCTTAATCGTAATCACTATACCCTATGATATTCAATTTCTTCACATTTGCGATATGATCTTCCACCATTGATCTGCACAAGATCTACGGTCCTCGTTTCTACTTGCAAATCTAATTGCTTTCTGCTATGTGATTAATATGATATTCGATCAAACATAGGATTGTGTAAGATCTATGGTCCTCCATGTGTCTTTCAAAACCGACTTCCTTCTATTGTGCTCTAAAGCAGTTTTCTTTGTCATTTTTTTTTTAAAAGCACTCATCTCTCCTGAGCTTTTTCTTCTATTTGTTATTCACTCCGACTTGGGATTATCATGCTTGTTGTAAATTCACAAATCTGCCTAACACGTTCACGATTCTGCCTTTACTCCCTTTCTACCTTAACTTCCTTTGGTGCCTTTGATTCTTAGCTGCCTTTGCTGCATTTTCCTTTTTGCTTTATTTCCTGCTTTGGTGCCTTTGCTGATGGTCTAATGCTTCTCCTTGCCTCTGTGATACTCCTCTACCTATCGTTTATTTTTTCTTACAGCATTATTGGTTGACCTGCTTCTTTTCCTTATTGCCATCCCTTCTCTACTCATTTTCTTTAATGGTATTTCACGTGCTACTCCTTTGCGCTCATTTTCCATCAATGAAAATATTTACAATAGTATCATACGTCTTGTTCCTTACATCACTCAAAGAGCTTGATTAAAATATTTGGAACTATAATGCAAGGTACTATGTTATTTATGTATATATTATCAATTTATTCATTATTCCAAGAAATTAAGTCAACCAACACATGTACCAATAGAATATAATAAGCTTTTATTTTTTTACACTAATGCATATTTTACAAAGGAGTTTCTTTATGGTTATTATTCTAATGTGGGATTATATATATCCAATTCCTTACCTAACTCAAATGAATTTCTAGAGTTTTCTAATCGTGGGCGGGAAGAAATATATGCTAGCCACATATAATTTTTCCATAATAATATAGTCAACGATGTCAATCAGTTTTCCATTAAATTGGTAATTGTTAATTAAGTTAGGGTTTTGTGAAATATTATTTACCTTTAGAAATTTGGCATCACTGGTTTTCATTTCTTCCCTATTCCTCTCGGCAGACAACCTCTGGAAGATAGGGTTTGACATAGACCCTGAAAAACACTTATCGTTGTTTTAAATAGTCAGTTACTAGGTGTATGCCTATCCCTTGTACTTGGGAAGTATGCCTATCCCTTGTACTTGGGAAGTGACTTCAGCCTTAGTCAAGATGCCACAATGACACTCCAATGTCCGAAGTCACTCCAAGGTACCATGCTTTTATTTAAAATATGCCTGGTCAATTTTAATGTTTCAGTTCGACCCTATTAAATTGTATATTGTGCATATTTTATTTTTAGAATATTAAATGTCTGATTTTTATTTTTATTTTGATTTTAAGGTTTTGTGGTACATAGAATATTGTTGACCTATACTTCCATTTACTAGATGATAAGAAGTCGTGGTTGTGGTGAATGTTAGACCATTCATGGTAAGTCTCATTTCCTAGTGTAGTTCTAAAACATATATACATAAATTTTTGAAAAGAAGTCCTCTAAAAGAATACTTCAATCGGATTTCACCTTTTTCGTTTTCTCTCAAGGACTTGTAGAGTTACGTAGGAATATTTCTTATTCATTTTTATTCTCCCTATCACAAAGTGTGTTTATGTGTAATGTTTGCAAATGTCTACTACTTTTGTGATGATGATATTAATATTCATGTAATTTAGTGAAAATTTATGGCAGAAAATGGGTTTTACCTTCGAAAGTCCATTAGGATTATGAGAAGGCTTCTTCCTCTTATGAAAAACTCTAGGGTTCTAAAACCCTCATTCAACTTTTATTTATTTTATTTATATTTTTATGCTTGAGTTTATAGAAGACCTTTCACCTTTACTATAGTCATATTTTTCATCTTATATTTTTTAAAAATATTTCTTGAAAATTTGTCTCTCCATAACAACAACTTATCTTCTTCCCTCCAAAAATAAATTTGGCGCGCCTCAATAACCATTTAAGATGATTATCTTACACCCTATTTTTCTGTCAAGACCATAGTTTAGTACTATTTTTTCTTCATCTATGTATGGCCATTTTAATCATATAAAGGTTCTAGATATTTTTTACAGGTATTATATGGTTTGCATTTACTTTGTCTCATTCCTTCCCTTCACATCTCCAACATTTACGTTGGATACTTAACATCGTTTTGATTTTCCTCCCAAGATGGAAATAACTCTTCCACTCCCTGGTTTTTCCATATGAAAGGAGGGTCTATGTTAAGAAGGATGCACTTGTTACTTTATGATTCTTCTCCTAGTTCTATTTTATCATTTGTCACAAAAATATGAATTTTTCCTAATGGAAATTTTGTTTCTCTTCTATATATCAAAACGATCATGAGCTTATAAAAATTTACTACCTTTTTGGAATTTAATACGAAGACCTTCTCCTATAGGTTGTCAATTGACCAAGTTTATTTCTCATATATGTATAAATACAAAAGGATTTCTACAATTTTTAAATAATATATATTATCAATAAATAAATTTTTTTAAGGAAATTATAGTACCATTATTTATGGGTAACATGTTTCCCTTCATTATTAACGAGTTCAAAAGCTTCATGTAAAGGTTTTCCTGGAAATTTTCCTTCTGGTATTCTACAACTCATTAAAAATACTTATTTCCTAGTTGTGGTTTTTCATAATGTTTCCTTAGTTTTTAAACCATTCTACTTTATTTAGTCTAATTTATAGTTTTTGTTCATATACTAATTTTCTTCTATAAATAAATTAGCCTTAATATGTATGACTTACTCGCGTGTCTAATTTACTAAAATTTCCATTACTATTTTTTTTTTCTGTGAAAACCTTTTAAATTTCTTTATTGATGGTATGACGGCCCTATAGGTTTACAAAACCTTTATAAACATTTGTCTCCTGTACAAAACTAAGAATATCATAGTAATGCAAAGTTTGTTTTCAATGGTTCTAACATGTGTTATTTTATACATAAGAGTCTGTTAAAGTTATATAATGTCGGGGGATCCTATATACTTAATTATGGAAGGAAAAACTAACCATATAACTACTTATACATTATAATTTTACATAATTCTTATACAAACTATAAATACATAATGAAAATAGGATCACAATACATATAATGCTTTCGCATTAGCCTTGTAATTTCTGAAATTTTCCTTTCACTGATTTATATTGCTCAGTAATTCATGAAGAATTTAAAAAAGCAATTTCCACAGTGAATATAGGGATCTCTCTACACTTTCATTTATGCTATTATTAAGACAAGGATTTTTTACATTCATTCTCCTTTCAATTTCTACATAAGCTGTTAGGGCATGACTAACTCCATAAATAAATTATTGCATTTTCATTAAGATATCATATGACTATACAAGGAGAGTGATACCATTGGGTTTCATATCCAAATGTATCTTGTCTTCAAACTTCCTTTTATTTTTACTATTTACAATATTTACGTTAGTTTACCTAATCCCAAATGTTAGGTGTCAACATTCCCCCATTAATCTAAATGGAAGTTGGTGATTCTGACCATCAGTCTCAATCTTTCAAACTTTTCCCTTCCAAGCGCTTTGGTGAAGATGTATGTAATCTGCTCGTTTGTGGAAAAATGTTGTAGGTGGATGTTTGGCCTCAACATGATAACAGATCCAATGGTATTTTGTATTGATGTGGTTCATTTGATCATGGAACTCTTGGTTCTTAGCCAACTTTATTGCAAAAGTTTTTTCAATTAAAACATGAGTTGAATGCAATTGGTTCTCTTGCAAATCTTCTAGATTTTCCCAAGCCACACAATTTCCTTTGTTACTTCAGTGGATGCCACATATTCTACCTCATTTTTGGAATCTACTTGAACTCATTGTTTGCATGACCTTTAGGAGGTAGCTCCTAATCCAAGAATCATAACATAACCTAAAGTAGATACTCCAGTTTATTTATCTCCATCGAAATATGAATTAGAGTATCCAATCAAGATGAAATAATCCACCTGTATATACTTGAGTAGAAAGTCTTCAGCTCCCTTCAATTACTTTAGAACTCTTTTTGCAGCAGACTAGTCACCCTCGCAAGGCTTTTTCATAAACTTGGAGATGATTCCAAAATCAAATGAAATATTTGGTCTAGTTGTAGTCAAGTAGTTGAGTGTTCCTACGACCTGTCTATACTGCATTACATCCTGAAATTCTTTCCTTTCACTCGATGTGAGATTTATGTTATATTCCATTGGATTATTCAAACGATTGCACTCATCCATGCCAAACCTATTCAAGATATCTCCAACGTAATTCTTCAAGAGAGGAATATAAACTTCGGATGTTGAGTTACTTCAATACCAAGATAGTAGTGAACATAGCCCAAATATGTCATTTGAAAACATTTCCCTAGTTCTTTCTTTATGGATGCAATGTATATCTCATTGTTCCATTTCATTAGAAGATCATCTACATACACCACAAGATGTAGAACTTTATTTCCAGCTTTATTGAAAAACAAATTTGCATCATCAATATCATAATGTTTGAAGTTTAGATTTAGAATATGCTAAATTAACTTCTCATACCAGGCTCGTGGTTCTTTCTTGAGGGTATAAAAGGATTTAAAAATCTTGCATACTTTGTGTTCATGACCCTTCAAAATAAATCCTTCCGGTTGGGACATAAAAACATTCTCTTTCATATCTCAATTCAAGAAAGTAGTTTTTACATCCATTTGATGGACTTCCCAACTATTCTAAGCTGCGAAGGAAAAGAGTGTTTGGATGGTATCCCATTCAATTGTGGGGGGGGGGGGGGGGGGGAATTCTCCTCATAGTAAATCCCATACTTCTTGGAAATGATTTTTGATAAAATCCTGTATTTATGCTTGTCAATAGAGCCATCTAATTTATACTTGTTCTTGAAGACCCACTTGCTGCTTATTGGTTTGGTTCCCAATGGAGGATCAACCAGCTTCTAGGTGCCACTCTTTATCAAAGAAACATATTCTTTCAGCATCGCTTCTTTCCATTCATCATGAGAAATGAATTATTTGAAGGAAGTTGGCTCGATAGTTGTATATAAATTTAGTTCAGAATCATAATAAACATCCAATTCAACAGGTGAATCAATATTGTTTAGATCACCTCCATTTTCTATGGTTGAGCTTCTTGTTCATGTCTTTCCAAATAAATAAGGACAAACACTTTAATATGTCTTTTTTAGTCATTTTGGAGGAAAGTTCTAATATCGCCCAGGCTTCTCAGTTGAATGAGATGGGGTTGAATAAAGACTTAGTCTCCCAATTTTTTCAATCACATCACTCAAAGTGTCATCAGTGGTTGGAGCTTCATGTGGGGGAGAAATTTATTCAGAAGAATATTGCAAAGATTTATCTAGTATAGGGATCCATACATAAAAATGTGTAACCTCATTACCAAAATCTTGAAAATACTTTGCATGTACAAATCTATCCAAGCGATCAAGCTCGCACTCAACAAGATTGTCAACCTTCGAAGAGTCAATAAAGATCACATCTCTAGATATTATAAACTTTTTATTCACTTAATCATAGAGATGGTATGATTTGGAGATATTTGAGTACCTCAAGAAGATACATTTATGACTCCTTGCACCGAGTTTGTTTCTTTTCTCCTTAGGTATCAATTCATAACAGCTAGAACGAAAAACACTTATATGTCTGACTGAAGGAATGTGGCCATGCCACATTTCATAAGGAGTCTCGTTTTCTATAGTATGAGATGGACACCTATTCTTTATATACACAACACATAGAACTTCATCGGCCTAAACCATCAGTTTAATATTCCTGAAAAATACCATGGAATGTACGATATTTAAGATTTTCATGTTCATGCTTTCAGCTACTCTGTTTTCTTAGGGATTATAAGGCATAGTTCTGTGATGTTTGATCCCATGTTCAAAAATGTAGTTTTCAAATTCATTTGATATATATTATTTTCCATTTTTAGTATGAATATATCTAATATGAGATTGTGGATCATTTTCAATCCATGCATTAAATTTCTTAAATGTTTCAAAAGCTTCAAATTTTCTTCAATAAATAAACCTAACATATTCTAGTGCAGTAATCAATAAATGTCATCATATATTTATTACCATTTTCAAAAGGAACAAGAATTGGGCCACATGAATCAGAATGAATGAGTTCAAGCTTTCTATGTGGTCTAGAATGAAAATCTTGAAAATATTGTTTGTTGTGTTTTCCTAAGATACGAGCATGACATTTCTTAAGTTTTCTAGGAATTGTAGGAAAACTAGTAACACCATTTTTCTTCAACAAACAGAGGCTGTCATAGTTCAAGTGTACAAATATATCATTCCATAAAATAGTTGATGGAAATTTTCCTTCATCATAATGAGAATTATATAAAAATTTCTATGGACGATTTGAGGTTCCTTGCAACTTAAGGTTTTTTTCCTCTCTTGTACCAATTATGATAAGTGAGTGATGTGATACTTTTATAACCTCAACCTTGCCATAAAATATATAAATGGAGTATCCTTTCTGGTGGATGTGAACCAAATCCAACAATTTTATCCTAAAATCCAGGAGATAGAAAATCATGTAGAATAAAGTATGGAAGGCCAGGAAATTTGAGCCTCATGGTTCCAAGCCCCGATAGCTTGACTTTTTACCATTTTGAAAAGTATACAACTCCATCAACATAGTCAGTGAATTATTCAAAGAAATATATCTTGAAAGTCATGTGTCAAGTTTCTCCTGAATCAAGAAACCAAGCATATTTCCATGAATAAAGTGAGGGATTCAATAAGTATTCAGTTACTCCAATGTTGCAATGTGCTAGAACATAATGAGAAAACTTGGGTGATTTATGTTTCCATTTTTTAGGTGTTTTATGCTTTACTTCATTTATTTCCCACTCGATTATGTCCCAAGTAATCCTACATGTGGAACCATAATACCCATCTCTATTACATAGTATGCAATATATATCAGACCTTTATCCTTGGAAATTTCTTCCACCCTACCTCTAAAATTATTCCTTCCACTTCCTCTTTGACCATATCTTCCTATAAAATTATCTTGTGCAATATTATTCTCTTTTTGTGCAAGTCACACATCTTCTTCATAAGACTGATAAATTTTCTTCTTCGCAAAATCCTTCTCTCTTTCAACAAACTTATTTTCAAGGTAGACAAAGGTAATCTCCTTAAGGTTTACAATTTCTTGCAATGACTCAAGATAATGTGAATAAGTGGGATATGGGTCCTTGACATAATATATTAGAGGAATATATATTTCAAAACCAATGGCTTTTATGTCATGCATAATGGATCTTACTTCTGATGTTAAGGCAATAGGGTCATCATTTTTTAAACTCAATATTGAACAATTTGATCATTAATTGAACAACTTCAAGTTTAGAGTCTGAGTCATACAATTCCTTAAACATCTTTAAGGACTCAAAGTAATTTGAAAATGGTGAAATATGAGGAATGACCTCTTCATTTACAGATGCTGCAATCAAGGCATAGGCCTTGTTTTCCTCGTTTTCCCAAATGGAAAGATCCTTGTCTAAAGTGCAATTTTCCAGTGCATTGCCTCTTTCTCCTTCACAAAATCCTTACCAAAACTCATTAAAAATAAAGGTGTGTTTTATCTTCATATACCATGCATGATAGTTCTATTTGACAAAGAGAATGACTCCCACAATGGAGATGAGGGAATGTATCATAAAAAAAATCACTATGTTCTTATGATTTACAAAATAGTTTCAAGCTTACTTTTTCCTTCTTGATTAAGTAAGAAACCTGTTAAATATATAAAATTGGAAAAAAATCACTTTAAATTATATCAAAATTTCAATATATATTACCACTCAAATAAAACATATGACTCACCACATATATCTTCATATCTTTCATATATTATACAAGAAAATATATATTATATATCATACAAATAATGCACATCAAAAGTCATATACCTCGGCTCATGGTTTATGAACACTCATATAAAATACGTATATCTCATCTCATGGTTTATCGCAATATTTACATAGAGAAATCAATGCGCAAATAATATTTTACATTCAACATGGAATCGAGGCATACATTTTTCAACAATCAACACATATATACACGTCTTTCAAAAAATAACTCAATGCATACACCACACAAGTCAAAATTTAACATAAAACCACTATTATATCATTTTCAACACACCATTTATGGTCATTCAAATGCATAATATACGAGTGTGCATACTAGGGTCATGGCCAAGCCAACTCAATACAAGAGTAATGCATCCAATTGAACAGTCTTTCGACATAACTTTAATGATCAACACAAATCCTATACCTAGAGAGTTTAATAAATGAATAATCCATAATTGAATTGAAATTACTATCGCACTATGCCCAAATTGTTCAACATTTAACGTAGAGTTTATACACCATCCAAGACCATGATATTGAATATAGTCTTAATATGCATTCAATGGAAGAGAAATGAATAGGAACATATAGAGGATGGCAGGGACATACTGCAAACAAAAATGGAAGAATGGTGTTACAAGGGAATAAAGGGAAACAAAAAATGAGGAGTTGGTTTTGATACCATGTTAGGACATGAGTAAATCCACGAATAACGTGTTGCAATTTCATTAATATAAGATATTTCTATATACAAGGAGAGGGATACCATTGAGTTTTATCTCCCAATGCCTCTTTGTCTTCCATCTTATTTTTATTTTTACTATTTGTAATATTTACATCAGTTTACCTAATCCCAAATATTAGTTTTCAACATAAACAAAATGAAATTTACATTTGATAATCAATATTCAAGAATTCATCACTTAACATAACCATGTTTCACATACAATAGATTTCAAATAAAAATAAGACCAAAATTCATTTTTTTATTAATTTTATAGTAGAAGAACAAAGTTAGAACACTGACTTGAGTAGTTTTGGAAACTATATGGCTAGTTACTTGGCTCCTGCTAGCCTTGACACAATAAAACTTTTCTTATGCCCTTGAGTAAATTTGGCCTTCAACTTTTGTATATCTATTCCCTTTGCTTCTCTTTAGTCTCTTCTATTATTCTCCAAAATAATGTCAGAAACAAGAGAATTCTCAGACATTATCCATCTTCCACTTCTTTCAGTGGTTATTAACTGCCTCCACCTCACAAACAGGTGATAGGTAGTTAACTGCTCATTTATTAACCTTTATTTCCCACTTATTAAGACAACTTCATGTCTTCTAAGAAAATTTAAATGGTAATTTAATAATTTTCAAAAATAATCTAATCACCTGGATTAGATGCCTAGGACTTTTGATGGATAATAAATTTTTTTATGGTAAAATTGCATCCTCTTTTCCTCTTTTAGCCATTTGACCCTAGCTAATTTTCCAATTTATATTTATTCATAAAATAAAACATGATTTATTTTTTTTACAAAAATAACTATACATTAGTGATTATCAGTAATATTACATATAATTATATATTTCTTTGAATTTCTAATGTAGCATACTAACTTTAAGAGTTAAACTTATATACATGAAATTTAAATAAAGTCTTTCAGTTGACTGGTATAACATCGAGAGCATAGAAAGAAGCTTATAGGTAACCAGAAACCACTTGGAAGTTATAATCTAGCCCTTCCAACCTTAGAGAGGGCTCTCTCAAAGATCATGGCATTGTATTATCCCATGGGCTATAGGCGTTACTTCTTTATACTCAGAAAATTTTTATATTTATAGAAAGAGAAAATATCAGTCCCACCTTCCAGTTGGGTTTTATCCCAAAAGGGATTCCAAGAATATATCTTGTATCAATTGAGGTTTCAAATATTTTATTTTGTTATTCTCTATTTTATTCATTATTTGCATGTATACACAATAAAAAATAATTTACATAACTACAAAGCGAAAGACAAATAAACCCTCTTACTGTAGGTTTTGGATTTTTAAGAATAATTTATTGGATATCTTGTGACGAAATTTCAAGTAAAATACCCATGTCAGTATACAAATTAATGGAAAAATATATCCTTTTTATTAGCTAGACTAAATTCAAAGATAATTCTTTGACAAGATTCCATAGTATCAAATAAGAATAACTTAAAAAAAAATCCATTGAATTAAGAGAAAAAGGGAAATATATAAAAGTATACATATTATTGGGAAATGATGGCTATGGGAGTTTTTAAGATATCAATAAAACATCTAATTTAATCATGTATAAACAAACTATGGCCAAAAAAAAAATAAAAAAAATTTGCATGACATTATAACCATGGAAATAGCCATATGTAAGGAAAAATCTACAAATAAAAATCTTTGAATAATATCATTACAAATCTCCAATAAGACTAGTAACAATGGAAAGAGAGTGAATGTAGATGCTATAGAGACAAGTGCTCACCTAGAAAAAATTTTGGAAGTCAAACAATTGGATATGAAGTTGAAATTGAATCTAACAAATCTCGTAGCAACTCTAAGGAGGAAGTTAAAGTGAAAGAAAATGATTGTCATACATATGTTAATAAGTGGGCATTAGGTTAACATGTTTATCCAATTAGTCATAGCTTTGAAAAATTATATTGGGAAGGAAGTAGAGATTAGTACTAGTGAGGACATTTTAGACTTTGATGAATATGAAACATCTCTAGTGGGGTCATTAGAATCAAGTAATTCCGTTAAGAAAAGTCATAAGGAATATGAATGAAATAGCTTTCATAAGCTTATATTTGAAGAAGAAGAAGTGAAAGCACCTATAGTATGATATACGCCACCTCATCAAAAAAAAAATTGTACTATCTACAAAAATTGAGGATATGAAACCCATGATATTTATTTAAAAAATTACAAAGAAAGTAAAAAAAAGGATCTCAAAATTCAAGGAAAGTATAAAGGATAAAAATACCATATTAATAGTATATTCTATAAGTACATACAATTTTGTGAATATTAATCTCACAATATAGTTCAATAATTTTATCTACATTACAAGGTATCACAAGGTTACAATTATTTATGGTCAATAAGTAAAAGGATTGTGATAGTTCCATATGGAATTTGTATATATACAAAAATTGAAACTACCAAATAGATATTATGCTCTACCAATTGTTAAATGACCATCCTATTCATTCACATTTTCTATATATATCAAAACATTATTATTCTTATTCTTCCTTTTTCATATTATTGCTATTTTTGAAGTATTTTATACCCTAAGCCACCTACCATTTTTCATTCACTAATCAAGGTCATGTATATCTCACTACCTAGGAATAGGCACTAGGTAGTGGAACCTAGGGCACTTGTAATAGTGGAAAGTTTAATGAAATGAAAGATAAAATATAATTTATTTTTCTAAATGTAAAAAACTTGTGAGGTTAGTTGACCATCATGTCCTTCAAATTGACAATGGTATACATAATTTATTTTCGAATATTTATCATATTATAAAAGTAGACACTAATGCATGTGTCTTGACGAACTTGTTGAGTTGCACGAGGAAACTTGAGAAACTTAAGGAAAATATGAAGGCCTTTTCCTTTCCAAAAATGAACATATTCTGATGTAGTAGACACTTACTTCGAGTAGAAAGGTAGTTAAATTTTATGTGTATGTACGGATATAATGAAGGAGTTTACTAAGAAATATGTGGATTTGATATCGAGGGTTTAGATATCAAAGAAGGCCAAGTTGACAAGGAAAATTCTCCCCCGTGTTTGTACATGGGGAATAGGATGAAGTAGATAATTTCTTGTTTAGTTTGAGGATGACTCCTAGGGTAACCCAAATATTATGAGATCTATAGTTGAAGGGGATAAAATTATTGGTGTGGACATGCCTATCTTAGGCAAGAGTTATGGAAGTATTTTACTTGAATCATCTACCTTAGGGTACTTTTCCACCTACTTCTTGATTTTAAATCTTAGAATGATATATTAATTAGGATTAATAATGGACCATAATGAGACCAACAACATGTGAGAATCTCACTAATTTTTTTTAAATTGTTGGTCTATAAAATATGACATGAAAATTATATGAAAAGTTGGTGACCTTGCCTCGGTTCGGTATAGTTGTATATATAAATTGAAGTTGAAAAATAAGTTATCATTTTCGCCATGAAAAAGTGATTTTTTATGCCTTTGTAAAGATAGTTCTATCGATCCTGTGAGTAGTTCAATACATGGAGAACTCAATGTAAAAAATCATGGAATAATAGGTCAAGAGTATTGATGCATTGGAAAGTTTGGATGGTGAAACACTTTGGGATTTTGATATATTGTTATGAAGGTTGGAATGCAACTATTATAGGAAAACACAACAATGTTGGACATAGATTGTGGGCATAATAGAAAGAAATATTAGTAATGAATAAATCCAATAGATATTATTGGAAAAGGCTGGGAAAAGGCACGTGCCGAAGTGAAAAATTCGGCAGTGGGAAGTTGCGTAGAAATTTTGGAACTGATAAAATAGATACCTTGAATAAACCAATTGTAGATGGATTCATGGATCTGTGTAGAATACTTGGAGGATGATAGTTCTCTTTTCTAGAGTTAAATACTCCCATAATGGAGATAAAAGAATGCATCATCAAAAAAATGAATATGTTTTATGATTTCCAAAATGGTTTCAACCTTACTTTTTCCTTATTGATTAAGTAAGAAACTTATTAATAAAAATGGAAAAACTTCAATTTACACTATTTTAGAATTTTAATATATATCACCACTCATATATAACATACCACTCATCATATATGTCTTCATGTCCTTCATATATCGTCCAACTAATGCACATTGAAAGTCATATACCTCGGCTCAGGGTTTATGGACACTCATATAAAATAAATAAATCTCAGCTCATGGAAACTCATATAAAATAAATATTTCTCAGCTCATGGTTGATCATAGTATTTACATAGAGAAACCAACGTACAAAGAATATTTTACATTCAACATGGAATTGAGGCATAGAGTTTTCAAGGGCCAACATATATACACCATGAATTTCAAAAAATAACTCAATGTATACATCACACAACTCAAACTTGAACACACAAGCACCATTATACCATTGGTATCACACTATTTATGGTCATTTCAATGCATACCAAACCAGTGTACATACCAGTGTCATGATCAAGAAAATCAATGTAGGAGTAACCTATCCCATTACACGATCTTTACATAGAACTTAAATGCTCAACATAGGTTCTATATCTCAAGAATTTAGGAAACACACAATCCATCGATGAATTTAAATGACCATCGCACTATATCCAAATTTTTCAATGTCTAATGTATATGTTATCCATCATCCAACACCATGATCTAGAAGATAGTGTTCATATGAATTCAATGGATAAAAAATCAATACGAACATATAGAGGATGATAGGGACATACTGCAAACAAATTGCAGAAGGGTGTTACAAGGGCATAAAGGGAAACTAAAAAATTAGAAGTGGGCTCTAAGACCATGTCAGGCCATGAGTAACTCTATGAATAACTTGTTTCATTTTCATTAAGATAGCATATGAGTATATACAAGAAGGGGGTAACCATTGGGTTTCATCTCCAAATGTCTCTTCATCTTCCATTTTCCCTTTATTTTTTCTATTTACAATATTTACACTAGTTTACCTAATCCCAAAGATTAGTTGTCAACATAAACAAAACACAATTTCCTTTCCATAACTGATATTCAAGAATTCATCACTTAACATAACAATATTTCAAATAGATCAGATTTCAAAAAAAAAAAGGACTAAAATTATTTTCTTTTAATAATTTTATATTAGAATAATAGAGTTAGAACACTCACTTGAATAGTTTGGGAAATTATATGGATAATTACTTGGATCCTCCCAGCCTTGACATAATACAACTTTGTTTGTTCCCCTGAGAAAAATAGGCCTACAAATTTTGGCTTTCTATTCTTCTTTTTTCTCTTTAGTCTCTTATATTGTTGTCCAAAACAATGAGATAATAACACGAGAATTCTCAAATATTATCCATCTACCACTTATTTACAGTGTGGTTATTACCTGCCTAAACCTCAGCAACAGGTGGTAGGTAGTTAATGAATCATTTAGGAGCCTTTATTTTCTACTTCTGAGGATAACTTCAAGTCCTTTAGGAAAATATAAATGGTCATTTAATAATTTTCAGAAATAATGTAATCACCGAGATTAGATGCTTAGGCCTTTTGACGGATAATAGTTTTTAAAATAAAATAAAATAAGAGACTCGTTTCCAGAATTTTCTAGTTTATCCTTATTCCTAAGATAAAACATGAAAATAAAATTACAACAACAACTATACATAAGTGTTTATCAGTAATATTACTAATAATTAGATATTTGTTTCTCTTTTTAATGTAGCATGTTAACTTCAATAATTAAACTTATATACATGAAATTAAAATAAAGTCCTCCATCTGATGGATATCACATTGAGAGAAAACAAAGAGGAGTTTTGCATTGTAGTATTCCATGGGATATAGGCCTTACATATTTATACTCACAA
Organism: Pinus albicaulis; assembly: GCA_034641835.2. Classification (NCBI taxonomy): domain Eukaryota; kingdom Viridiplantae; phylum Streptophyta; class Pinopsida; order Pinales; family Pinaceae; genus Pinus; species Pinus albicaulis. Next base: position 806,771,200 of record CM076578.1, on the reverse strand, counting down.
CTATTTTCTATTTCAAGAAAGCGAGAAGAGTGGTTGCACCTTGCAGTTGGGTTTTATCCTAGAAGGGTTTCCTAGGATATATCTCGCATCCATTTTGGTTTCAAATGTTTTATTTTTTTATTCTATATTTTATTCATACTTTGAGTGTATACAGAATAAAAAATAGTTTACATATCTAGAAATCAAAAGAAAAATAAACGTTCATAGTGTGGGTTTTGGATTTTTAAGAATAATTTAGCCGATATGTTGTGATGAACTATTCATTAAAATATCCATGAAAATAAAAAAGTTAATGAAAAAATATATCGTTTTTGTTAGCTAGAATAAATTCAATGATGATTACTTTAAAGGATTCCATAGTATCAAATAAGAATAAATTAAAAATAATGCATTGAATTTAGAGAAAAAGGGAAATCTAGAAAATTTTATACATTATTTGGAAACAATGGATATGAGAGTTTCTAAGATATCAATAAAACATCTAATTTAATAATGTATAATGAAACTAAAGCTATAAATATAGAAAAAATTAAAATTACATGACATTATAACCATGGAAATAGCCATATGCAAGGAAAAATCTACAAAGAAAAAGATACAAATAGTACCATTAGAAATATTCAATAAGACTATTAACAATGAAAAGAGAGTGATTGTAGATGCTATAGAAACAAGTCATCACTTAGAAATAATTGTGTAACTCAAACAAACAGATATGAAGTTGAAAGTGAATATAACAACTCTAGTAGCAATTGTAAGGAGGAAGTTAAAATGAAAGAAAATGATTGTCATACTTGTGGTAATAGGTTGGCTTTTGGGTAATATGTTTATCCAATTAGTCATAGATTTGAAAAATTATAATGGGAAGGAAGTAGAGGTTACTCCTATAAATGACATCTTTTACTTTGATGAATATTAAACATCTTGAGTGGTGTCATTAGCATATAATATGATGCAGGGGCATTAGGCTCTAGAAATACTTTGTACTTTTATAAGACCTAGGGGGTCTTATGTTCTTAAATTCTCATGTAAATATTAGTATTTTGAATAAAATGGTGAGGAATTGTAAATATTCTCTAACCACTAGAGAACATGGGAGGAAGTGATTAAGCTAGGAATGTGAAGAGTCAGTTTAGTTAATTTAGGGATTTTTGTCTAAAATTAGGAATTTTGGAATCTTAAGAGTTTGTTGCGCTGTTAGAGGAGATGAAGCGATTCATTATCTTCTTAAGTCAAAAGGGCATTAAGTATAGAGTTTGGGAGATAACATTTCAGAGCGTAGAGTTCAGAGTTCGGAGCTGTTCAGAGGCAGAGCAGGAGAATAGAAGGGCCATCAAATCGAAGATCCGGCCACAAGGTGAAATATGTTTTGTAATTAATTGAGTCTTAATTATACAGAGGAATTCAGGGTCACTTTGTTTCGTGTATGTGACTATGTGTTTAAGTTGACTTGCAATGTGGGTGAATCGATCACTAGAAGGATCGATTCCTGTAGGCTTTTAATCACATGTCTCAATATATATATGGAAAGTTAAATGCATTCTGGAATAAATCGAATTAAGGAATCAGTACTTGAAGGATGTCCGATTATTTTTAAATTTCAGAGTTATTATATTGTGGAGGAAGTTGAATTATTAGCCTCTATGTGAAGAGGTTTAATCTTCTTAGACTTCCATTGATATTAACATAACCCTGTGTAAGAATTCCTGAATGAAAATCTATGAGTGTTTCGATTGTTAAATCGATATCGATTTGTATGAAGGCTAAATCACAGTGCGTGGAGACCATATAAGGGTCAAACCCAACATTATGCGTTAAAAGGCTATGCTGCGTTATAAAGGTTGAATGGGATTTCTGGGGACAAATGATTTTAAATGTGTAGAATTGAAGGCGCAAAGAGAATTATCACCTGTTCGGATAGCGTTGAAGGGTGGAACAGAACCATGAGGAGCGTTGAACAGTGAAAGATGTTCTGGAACAGTGAGGGTGGTATTCGCATTGCAAAAATACGGTAAGTTGTTTTATGAAAAAAACGCGATATCGGTTGTTATTTGACACGCGTCCTAGAGTGGTAAGGAAAAACCACTTTTATCATGTTTTTTTGGAGATTTAAAGTTCTGTTGTGACAAAAATGTGATTATCATCGGATTAGAGTCCAATTGAGGTTTGGAGCATGAAAATTTTTGGACCGTTAGATCCGTTCGACCATTAGCGCAAAGGTACGTATTGAGCTGTAGGGCTCAAGGGCCTTCACATATGGTTATCGTTTGAGTTTTAAACCTACGCTGAGGCTTTGTTATAATGTTATTAACGTTTGATGGAGGATGAGATTATGTTAATATATCATAGTTGATATGAAATATCACAAGGGTGTGCGTATAGGAAATTGTATATGAGATTTTGATGGGCCCGAGTGCTATATCAAGTTAGGGTTCGATATAATTTGTAATGTTGATATATATTATGTCAGATGTTTGACGAACATTGTATGAGATGAATTTATATGCGGGGGACATATTATAGCTATGTGTGAAAGGTAAGCCATAGGCTTATTACCTATTGATTTGATAAAGCTCAGATGTTGAGTTGAAAGGGGAGCTCATTTTTGAGTTTATTTGAAACTCAGAGAGTTGATTTAACCATCATAAGGCGAGGTATTCCAATGGTTTGATAACCATTTTTTACATATATAAGCTTCCATGCTAAGAATTTAATTTTGGAGTTGTTTGGGTTTATAATAAGGGTTTCAGCTGGAAATGAAAAGAGGGAGAGCTTCTGCATTTGAGTATAGGACTGGGTGCATGTCCTTTTGATGAATCCATGAAGTGGGTTAGACTATTATTTAATCATAGGTTTGGAAAAGGTAATGGTCCTCATATATGAAGTGAGAGGTGGTCTTATAACCATAGGAGAGTTTTAATTTAATATCTCAAATCTAAGATTTGAGATATTAAAGCTTCTTGAGATATTTTTAAAGATTTCCTAGATTTAAAATTATTGGCATAAAATTGGAGTGCATTATTTGTATATGCATAGAGATTGGAGAATGAGGGTAGCTCGGGCATCAAGTGGTACCAAATATGGAATAACTCTTGAAAAATTTAATTTTTGAAATGTAGATGTGAACACAGATGTGATGGTGATGTGAATACGATGCATGTGATGAGAAAAGGAAGAAGATCAGATTCTGAAATATGATGTGCAAAGTACACATAATTATAGTGAACATGATTTGAAAAATGAATGAAGAACAAGATCATGCAGGGATCTTGCAGGTGAAATAATTTTAAATCTGATTTGAGATTTATGATAGCAGGATGATGGTTGCAGAAAGTGCAGACAGATATGATGAAGACAAGGTAGTGAACCTGATATTCAGCTAAAGGCTAGATAGGGAGAACAATTTCAGTGTTCCCAAGACAAGGTGAGTTGATGAGAAGTGTTTAAACTCTGGTTTGAAGAATTTTTTGTAGAATTCAGATTGCAGGAAATTGAAGAATCTCATCAAAGCATATCACAGCTTTGAGAGCAGCGATGAAAGAGTCCAGCAGAGGATTCTAAAGTGAAGAAGAAGTGTGGCAGAACCTGGAGGATTTCCAACAAAGGTTGGATGAAATAAGAGCAGATGTGTTCTTGAAAATTTGCAGAGTGAAGCCTAGAGAGAGCACAAGAGAGTGCTCAGAAGGTTCCAGCAGATAGGGGACCAGTACTTTCCAAAAGCCTAGATCCGGAGGAAAGGATTGGTGAGGTAAGTTGCAACAAGAGAGCTTATTGTTGCCGAGACTTAGTGCAGCTTGTGAGTGAAGAAATGAAGGAGGATAAGATGATTACTGATAGTCATAGTAGAGATTGTAGAGGTTTTAGGATAGGCCATAGAAGAAGAGAGAAAGAATATGCCAAGGAAAATGGCATGAGGCAACAGTTGACTAATGCAGAATATTAGAAAGAGGTAGCTGAGATCACAGAACAGTTTAATAAACTAGAAAAGAGGATAGAGGAAATCCAGAGTGTTGGTTGGCTCATGAGGAAGAGAGTGAATTGGAAACCATTACAGTTGAGGTTGAGGCAAAATGAGATTGCCTTACTGAAGGAAGAACTCAGAGTAGCTGAGTTGAGAAAAGAATTTTCTTGTTGTGAAGCATAACAGAGTACAGATGAATAATGGATGTCTGCAAGAGATCTTGTGAGACATGGTGAAGACTTAAGGCAACAAGAAGCTTGTCTTGCTGAAGAGAAAGCCATTGAGGATTTCCTAAGTTATTGGACAGGTTCAGATCAGCTGGATGATGTAAAGACTTGTGTTTTTAAGTCTGAACATTGTGAGGTGATCACAGATTCCCTAGAGGAAGAAGAACTCAGAGTTCTTGAGTCAAGGATGGAATTTAAAGATTCCACATGTAGATCTGTTCAAAGGGAAGTGCTTGAGAAATCAACCAAGACTGAAAAATCTTGTGGTTTTGAAACTAAAGAGTTGTGTATGTTTGCAAGTACATCACAGGAAGATGAACAAGCTTTAGAGTTTGTTGTTGAGGAGGAGAGATTGAATCTGAAATCTGTTCAGATCAACGCTGAGATAGCAAGATCTTAGGAGGAAGACATGAATACAGAAGAGCCCAATAAGAATGTTCAATAGAATATTGAGGTAGGAAGAGAAGAACAATCTGATGATTAGTCAAGAGAAAGAAGAGGCATAAAAGGTTGTGTAAGGTTCCCAAAATCTACTCCAATTGATGTTGTTGAGTTGTATAGAAGGCTGGATTTCCAAAGAAGAGAATTGGAGGAACATAGGACCTATGCACAGGATAATTTGCTGAGGAATCAGAGCAGGAAGGTCTTCATGGATAGTGTTCATGAAGCAGATGATGGAGAGAAGGAGAGACTAGTTGACAGTCTCATGAAGGATGCAAATCAACATACTGATGTGCTGACAGAGGATTTAGAAGGAATTTATGAACAACATACTAATGTGTTGTCAGAGGAGAAAAAGGTATTGAGACCTTGGTTCATGTGTTGATCATGCAGGGAAAGAAGAAAAACAAATGGAAACTGTCAGAGACTTGAATGAAAGAGAAACTATGTTGGCTGAGAACATAGTGAAGGGTCATCATTTTAACATGGTGATTGGAGCAGTGGAGATAACTCTGGCAGTTGAGGAGAAGGATAATGGAGAGCTTTTGAGTCTTGAGAGAGACTTAGAACTGCAGAGAGAAGAATTGGTGACTGGGTCATCAATTGATACCATTGGGTCTTGTGATTTTGAGACTGACAAATTGGCTATGTTTACAGGTGATGAAGAGGATAATCCATCTCTTGGGGTTGTCCTGAAAGAAGAAAAATTGTTGCAAGAGAAAGAAGATGAGACAGTCATGTCTCATATGCAGAAACTTGGCACTGTAGATGACAGAGAAGAAATTATTGGCTTGTCTGAATAGCCAAGAGCAGACTGTGGGGAAGATTGTTAAAAATGATAGAGTGAGGAAGAATCAGCATTCTATGCTGACAGAAGATGAGAATGCAGAGCTTGAAGAGCTTTATTTGATTACCAGAATCAATCAAGATGATGAAAGACAATTTCTGAATATTGCCCATGTAGAAGAAAAAGATGCTGAAACTAAAGTGCAGCATGCTAAAGATGTGAAACAAGTACATAAGAGATGGCTGCAATGTTTTCTGGGAACATTTGAAGAAGAGAAAGAGGATGTAGACACTAAAGTGAATTTTCTTAAATTTGTGGAAGAACTAGGAGCAGATACTAGTTTGTTAAGATTAATTTTGCTTACTAGTATACTAGATGAGTATGTTACTGCAGGTGGAAAGTTAATTGATGATTTTTTTCCTAACATTAGAATTGCAGATGATGAGAAAAATAAAAATGTTGCAGAGGGACAGGAAGTTAGGAAGACAACAAAAATTGAGGAGGCCGCAGCTGAAGCAACAATCGAGGAGGTAATAGCTGAATTAACAGAAATTGAAAGCAACAACAGTGGGCAAAGACATTTCCAGACAAGATACAACCTGGACAAAGAAATTGAAGACATCAAAAGACTGATGATGTAGGTGTATCAGAAGCAGCGAACAACAGAAAGAAAGCAGGAGATTTATTCCAAAGGAAAGGCAAGAAGAGATTATGAAAGCATAGCTGGAGGTAATTTGCAGAACAAGATATGGAGACCTGGAGAAGAATAGTTGGAGGATGATGCAGCTGTTGGACAGCAAAAAAACAAATTATGGGATCTAGAGTCAGAGATTAAATACACATGATCAGGAGATCATGATGGATTTGAACCTTGGGAGTCTGATGTAGGGGCATTAGGCTCTAGAAATACTTTGTACTTTTATAAGACCTAGGGGGGTCTTATGTTCTTAAATTATCATGTAAATATTAGTATTTTGAATAAAATGGTGAGGAATTGTAAATTTTCTCTAACCACTAGAGAACATGAGAGGAAGTGATTATGCTAGGAATGTGAACAGTCAGTTTAGTTAATTTAGCGATTTTTGTCTAAAATTAGGAATTCTAGAATTGTAAGAGTTTGTTGAGCTGTTAGAGGAGATGAAGCGATTCATTATCTTCTTAAGCCAAAAGTGTTGGCAATATGATGCAGAGTGTTGTCCTTGATGGCAACCCACTGAATGAAGATGAAGACATGAAAGTGTTGACATGTGTTGTCCTTGATAGCAAACCACCTGATGAAGTTATTCTTGACCTGATGGACTTGGTAAAGGAATTCAGCATGTGCTAAATCTATGGTAAAAAGAGTATGTCTCAAGGCATACGCGGATCTTTCTAGGGGAAGTCGCGTATCCACGCGGAAAACAACGTGCCAAGTCGCGTATGGGAAAAAGCGCTCATAAAGTGCAAAACCAGGGGTAACCACCATGGTATTGACCCATTGTATTGGGTAATGATTCGTCTAAATGACCCTGCCCAGGAATACCATCGGAAGTAATGTGGTTTTGGCTCATGGTATTGAAAAAGGGTAAACCTATATAAAGAGAAGAAATTCATTGTGCAAATCATGAGTGTGGGTGCAAGATGTCTGAGCTTGAATGAATACTTCACTCTGAAGTATATCTGAATGGAAAGGGTTACAATTGAATGATAGATCTGAATGCATGATGCACCAATGATGAAGAAGGGGATCTAGATCTGTATTGTACTTGTATTTTCTAGATCTATTTACTAAATGATTAGATCTATGATCAGACGAACATCTAGGCGAACATCTGTCTGAGGTAAAGGGTAAAATCTGAAGTGATGTTTCTGTTGTGAAGAATTGCTATAACATTTAAGGTTGAAGAAGCATACGCTAGTTCACCGAAGAGGAAGCGCGTATATACGCGGCTTCGCTGAAGAGAAAGCGCGTATGCGCAATAAAATTGGCTCTATAATTTGTACTGAAGTATATGCTGGTTTATGTGGACGGAAGCACGTATATACGCGACATCAGAAAAAGGAAAGCGCGTATGCAAACTAGGGTTTGCTGAATTCTGTGGTAAGAAATGTATGATCTGTTCTGCTGTGTTGTTGCTATCTGTATTCTACTGTTCTGAGTTGTCTGTATCAGTTTTGGTTGTATGTTTGAGCTTAAAAGTATGGAGAGGGTCCAGTCTGAAAATATGATGAAACGTGGCCTGCAAGTGGTATCCTAAACGTGGTCCATAGAGGTGCTGAGGGTTGTAGCCTTCAGTCAGGGGGTTGTAGCTCCCTTCCAGGTGAGGCTGGTAAACGAGATCAGGGGGTCGTAGCTCCCTTCCAGGAGAGGCTGGTAAACGAGTCAGGGGGTTGGAGCTCCCTTCCAGGAGAGGCTGGTAAATGAGCGCAGGTGGGTGCCTGCATGCTGGTAGGATTCTTCACCAGCACATATGTTGTAAGATGTTTTATCTATAATAAAATATTGAAGGCTGAGCAACGGCAGCGGTGGTTTTCTCCCAACTTGGGTTTCCACCTAAAAATCATGGTGTTCATGTGTGATGCTTTGTGTGATGGTTAACTCTTTTCTTACTGTTCATGCTTACTATTTATTAAACATCTGATGAATGAATGTTGGAATGATTTAAGTGAAGAACTAATAACATAATTGGATATCTGTGTATACGCGAGTTTCATAAAGGGTATCCGCGTATATACGCGAGTCTGTTTCAGGAAAGTAGCGTATGGGTTTTAGAAGCAAGAAAAAGTAAAATTTTGGAATATGCAGTAAATACTGATTCACCCCCCCCTCTCAGTATTTTTCCCAACAATTGGTATCAGAGGAGGTCCTTCTGCAGAAGCTTGATCGCTTGAAGGTGATCCGTCGCAATGGGAAGTCAAGAAGGAGTAATGTCCATAAAGCCACCTCTATTCAATGGAAGCAATCTGATATTCTGGAAGGTACGAACAAAAGCTTATCTGCAAAGTCTTGGTGCAGATGTATGGGCAATCGTAGAAGAAGGTTATCAATACCCAGCAAGTATTCCTACTGATGCAGCAGAAAGGAAGAAGTATGAAATCAATGCCAAAGCAGTAAATGTCTTTTTAGGAAGCATGTCTGAATCAGAATTTGCTAAAGTGATGCAGCTACATTCAGCGAAAAAAATATGGGACAAAATCATTCTGAGCTATGAAGGAGATACAAAGGTAAAAAATGCAAAACTCCAAACTCTTAGAATTGAATATGAAAATTTGAAGATGCATAGTGATGAAAGTGTTGCTAGTTTCTTTCTTCGTCTAGATGATATTGTAAATCGGATGAGAAATTTGGGTGAAACCATAACTGATACTACTCTGGTGGAAAAATTCTTAAGATCCTTGACTTCAAAATTTGACTCTAAAGTTTCAGCTATTGAAGAAAGGCAAGATCTGTAAACTCTTACTATTGTTCAATTACATGGTATTCTGACTGCTTTTGAAATGAGACAAGGAGGTCCTTCTCAAATCAAAGAAGCTGCTTTTAAGGCGTCTGCAAAAGGAAAAGAAAAGGAAGTTGTCAAGGAATCCAGCTATATATCCGAAGAAGAAGAAGCGAATTTTGTGAGAAAACTCCAACTAGGTATTGGAAGATTCAAAGGTAAGCTTCCCTTCAAATGTTTTGAGTGTGGAAAAGTTGGTCATTATGTTGCAAAATGTCCTTATAAAGAAGCATCTGCTAAAGGAAAAGAAGTAGCAAGAAGGAATAAGAATCGATCTAGCACAAGAAAAAGTTACTATATTAATGAAGACAGTAATGGGTCATCTGATAGTGGGGAAGAATGTGAACAAAATATTAAACTGCTCATGGCAAAAGAATCTAGAGAAGAAAAGGATAATTTTGTGGATGCTCTGGAAGACAATGATTTTCTTGAAGAAAACAATCAACTCAAAGTAAGCCTAGAAGAAAAGAACATAATCATAGAGACTCTTGAAAATCAGCTTGAAGCAAAGGAAAAACGCATTGAGGAATTGGAGTGTGAAGTGGTAAGTCTAAGGAAAGATAATGAGAAAGTGAGGGCTCTCGATCTTAGATTTGCTAAAGGTTCGAAAACCTAGATGCAGGTATCAAAGATGACTAGATCTCCTCTTGTAAAAACGGGTCTTGGATATGGACTCAAGAGATGTATGGGACTTCTACTCGAGATTATACGACGACCATAACTAGTTCACTACATTCGACCACTCGACAAGGAAAGGCGTAAGCCTCAGAATCTTTACGAGTAAAGCATGATCATCTCAAATCAAGGAACACTAACGGGGATCTCTCAAAAGGCTTCCACCAATAGCAGTTAAGCAATTCAAATAGGAATTTCATGATCGCAGAAATTTCTACTTCAGTGGACAATGTTTCTCATCTCACAATTTTGGTCATAAAGTTATTCAATGTGTTACATATAAAACCATCATGACAAGAGAAAGAAAGAAAGAAAAAAGTATGAATATTGAACCAAAAAATAACACCTATAACATATATATATTAAATGCAGTTGAATGTACTTATTGCAATAACTTTGGCCATGAAGAATCTGAATGCAGGAACAAGATCCAGCCTAAAGAACATGTTCCCTCAAGCTCTAAAGTGTGGAAGAAGAAAGAACCACCGGTTGAAAATTGTGGGATAGCATTATTTGCAGAAGGTGAAGAAAATCAATGGTACATTGATAGTGGGTGCTCAAGACACATGACAGGTGACAAAAGCAAACTCCTTACATATAATGCTCTAGAGAAGGAAAAGAAAGTTACATTTGGAAATGGTACTCCTGCTGTAATTAAAGGAAAAGGGTCAGTATTTCTAAAAGAAAAGGTGAAGGCTAATGACGTCATGTATGTGGATGGATTAAGGCATAACCTGTTAAGTGTAAGTCAAATGTGTGATAAAGGAACAGAAGTGGTCTTTAGTTCAAAAGAATGTGTGGTTCGTGATCTTGATACAGGTAAAATCATTATAAAAGGAAAAAGAAATCCAAGCAACCTGTATGTACTGAACGGCATAGATCAATGTTACTTGAGCAAGTCTTCAAAAAATTGGCTATGGCATAGAAGGCTGGGGCATCTGAGCTTCTCTCAAATCAACAAAGCAAGCAGACTTCAAGCTGTTCGTGGTCTTCCCAATATTAATCTACGAGAAAGTATCATATGCAAATCTTGTCAATTTGGTAAGCAGACCAAAGTACGATTTAATGCCAAAGAAGGATCATCAAGTGAGCCTCTTGAACTCATTCATACTGACATATGTGGACCTATGAGGAAAAAGTCACCACGTGGGGAAGAATACTATATCTTATTCATTGATGATTACTCTAGAATGTGTTGGATCGGGTTCATTAAACACAAAGATGAAGCATTTGAAAAATTTCAGATCTTCAAAGCATTGGTAGAAAATGAATTAGATCTAAAAATCAAGTGTCTTAGATCTGATCGAGGAGGATAATATACATCAAATGAATTTTTTGAATTTTGTGAACAACATGGCATAAAAAGACAGTTCTCTGTAGCAGGCACTCCACAACAAAATGGCGTAGCAGAAAGAATGAATAGAACGATTCAACAAATGGCTAGAGCTATGCTTGATGATTCTGGAACTCCTGACATGTTCTGGGGAGAAGCAGCACATACAGCAGCAAACATTCTCAACAAGGCACATGTTCGGGTAAATAGTGACAAAACTCCATATGAACTCTGGTATGGTAATTCTCCCTCTATGAAGCATTTTAGAGTTTTTGGAAGTAAATGCTTTATCAAAAATAATGATGAAAAGCTTGGCAAGTTTGAACCTAGATCAGATGAAGGGATATTTCTTGGTTACTCATCCTCAAGCAAAGCATACAAATGTTACAATAAAAGGATTCGAAAGATTGTTGAATGTCTTGATGTTGTTATTGATGAGTCTCCTGCAGCTCTTAAAGAAGAAAAACAAACAACAAAAGAAGATGATGGTGACCTATGTCCTTCTACATCAAATAGAAATGATATAGACAGTGGATCCAATGAAGAACCTGAAGATGATCTATCTGAAAAAGCTCCATCGAGATATGTTCAAAAGAATCATCCTGAATCTCAAATTTTGGGAGACAAGGAATCAGGTGTACGAACAAGGAGAACTCTTGTGGGATCTTCTAGTCATCTGGCACTTCTATCCACAATTGAACCACACAATGTCAATCAAGCTAGCAAAGATGAATGTTGGAAGAAAGCCATGAATGAAGAGCTTGATCAAATTGAAAAGAATGACACTTGGGAATTGGTACCAAGACCACATGATAAAAATGTCATTGGAACTAAATGGATTTTCAAGAACAAGTTAAATGAGAATGAGGATGTTGTAAGAAACAAAGCTAGGTTGGTTTGCAAAGGGTATACTCAACAAGAAGGTATAGACTTTGAAGAAACTTTTGCTCCTGTAGCTAGACTTGAAGCCATAAGAATGTTTCTTGCTTTTTCAAGTTATCAACACATCAAAGTTTATCAAATGGATGTTAAATCTTCTTTTCTTAATGGTGATCTAGAAGAAGAAGTATATATAGAACAACCAGAAGGATTCATTTTTGGAAATGATGCAAATCTTGTTTGTAGACTTAAAAAGGCTCTATATGGTCTCAAACAAGCTCCAAGGGCTTGGTATTATCGTCTTGACAAATATCTTCATCAACAAGGATTTTCAAAAGGGTCTGCTGATAGCAACTTATATACAAAGGTTGAAAATGATAAACTATTGATTGTGGTTGTATATGTTGATGATATCATTTTTGGGAGTAACGAAGAATCTTTGAGTCAAAAATTTGCTTCTGTCATGCAGCAAGAATTTGAAATGTCCTTACTTGGGGAACTAACATTCTTTCTTGGCTTACAAGTACATCAAACTGCAGATGGTATATTCCTATCACAAGAAAAATATCTTAAGCAAATTCTGAAGAAGTATGGCATGGAAGAATGAAAACTTGTAAGTACACCAATGATAACCGGATGCAATCTCAGTTCTCATGATGATTCTCCCACGGTGAATCAACCAGAATACAGATCAATGATAGGAAGTCTACTTTATCTCACTGGGACTAGACCAGACATTATGCATGCAATTGGGATTGTTGGACGATTCCAAGCTAATCCAAAAGAGTCTCACCTTCAGGCTGTTAAAAGAATATTCAAATATCTACAAGGAACTCAAGACTTTGGTCTATGGTATCCAAAGAATGCTGATCTTACTCTTCATGCTTACACTGATGCAGATTGGGCTGGAAGTGTTGATGATTGGAAAAGCACTAGTGGTGGTGCATTCTATATGGGACCCCGGTTAGTATCTTGGTTCAGAAAGAAGCAAAATTCTATTGCCTTATCTACAGCAGAAGCAGAATATGTGGCTGCCGCATCTTGTTGCACTCAACTCCTTTGGATGATGCAAACCTTACAATATTTTCAAATCAAATGTACACCTCCTGTACCCATTAAGTGTGACAATACAAGTGCCATCAGTATTTCAAAGAATCCTGTTATGCATTCGAAGACCAAGCACATTCCCATCAAGTATCACTTCTTACGTGAACAAGTGCTTGAGCAAAAGGTGAAGTTGGAGTATGTTCCCTCCAAAGAACAAGTTGCTGATATCTTTACCAAACCTCTGCCCAAGGAAGCATTCGAGTATCTAAGACAGAAGCTGGGAGTGTTCTCTGCCAGTCAAAAGAACAAATCTGCATAAATTCAGAAGATGGTATTGGATATCTGGGTTTCTGAAGCTTACAGATGGCATTATCTGTGAGTTCATCTGCACTGCTTCACGTATGTCGATTGCGCGACATTTTCTTGCTTGAGTCGACTCTCTTCGTACCGGTACAGGTCTTTGTTGGTATCTATGATACTGTTTGGTATCTCTGGTGGTACTCCAGTTCTCATATTTCTGTTTTTAAAGTTTTGATGAAGATGCTTTGATGATTTGTTGGTGAAAGTGTTCAGGATGCACAAACAAAGGGGGAGCCTTAGTCATATGAAAAGGATGCATGGATGCACAGATTCAGGGGGAGCATTAGCTTTGCTGAGCATAATGCATTGTTGGCATTATGATGTTTCTGAAATACGTTCTCTTTCTTGAGGAATTTCTGGTGTTGGTCTTAAAGTCATATAAAAGGTCTTGTTGAGACCCATGATGTAAAATTGTAATATTCAGTCATGTAAGGACTTGTCAAATTTGTAAACCCACTTGGTTGGGTAGCTGTGTCAAAATTTTGTAAACCCACTTGGTTGGGTAGCTGAGTTGAAATGTGCAAACCCACTTGGTTGGGTACTTGAGTCTTATATGTAAATCCACTTGGTTGGATATTTGATGTAAGTATGAGTCTTTTGGTGATAGGAAGTTCATAGAGTCATGTACTTCATTGAATCATATGGATGAACTTTCAGCATGAACTGAAGAGGAGCTTGGTCACTTCAGTATATATCAGATCTGCAGAACGCTTCTTCCACATGAGGAGAAAAGGGGGAGAGTATGTTGGTTTTGATCCGCCCTTTGCCCTTGATGACAAAGGGGGAGAAAAGATGCCAAAGATGGTGTCATTGTATTCTTAATGTACTTATGTTGTGATCAAACTTCATCGTGGTTGATGTCAAAGTCAGGGAGATTTTCTTCTTCGATGCAGAGTGTTGTCCTTGATGGCAACCCACTGAATGAAGATGAAGACATGCGACTGTTGACATGTGTTGTCCTTGATGACAATCCACCTGATGAAGTTATTCTTGACATAATGGACTTGGTAAAGATTCATGTGTCCTTAAATCTATGGTAAAAGAGTATGTCTCAAGGCATACGCGGATATTTCTGGAGGCTCAGCGTATGCACACGGGAAACAACGTGCCAAGTCACGTATGGGCAAAAGCGCTCATAAAGTGCAAAACCAGGGGTAACCACCATGGTATTGACCCATTGTATTGGGTAATGATTCGTCTAAATGACCCCACCCAGGAATACCATCGGAAGTAATGTGGCTTTGGCTCATGGTATTGAAAAAGGGTAAGCCTATATAAAGAGAAGAAATTCATTGTGCAAATGAGGTGTGTGGGTGAAAGATGTCTGAGCTTGAATGAATACTTCACTCTGAAGTATATCTGAATGGAAAGGGTTACAATTGAATGATAGATCTGAATGCATGATGCACCAATGATGAAGAAGGGGATCCAGATCTGTATTGTACTTGTATTTGCTAGATTTGTTTACTAAATGATTAGATCTATGATGAGATGAACATCTAGGCGAACATCTGTCTGAGGTAAAGGGTAAAATCTGAAGTGATGTTTCTGTTGTGAAGAATTGCTATAACATTTAAGGTTGAAGAAGCATACGCTAGTTCACCGAAGGGGAAGCGCGTATATACGAGGCTTCGCTGAAGAGAAAGCGCGTATGTGCAATAAAATTGGCTCTATAATTTGTACTGAAGTATACGCCGGTTTATGTGGACGGAAGCGCGTATATACGCGACATCAGAAAAAGGAAAGCGCGTATGCAAACTAGGGTTTGCTAAAGTCTGTGGTAAGAAATGTCTGATCTGTTCTGCTGTGTTGTTTCTATCTGTATTCTACTGTTCTGAGTTGTCTGTATTAGTTTTGGTTGTATGTTTGAGCTTAAAAGTATGTAGAGGGTCCAGTCAGAAAATATGATGAAACGTGGCCTGCAAGTGGTATCTTAAAGGAAGCTTTGGATCCAGTGTGAAAATTGATGAAACGTGGTCCATAGAGGTGCTGAGGGTTGTAGCCTTCAGTTAGGGGGTTGTAGCTCCCTTCTAGGTGAGGCTGGTAAACGAGATCAGGGGGTCGTAGCTCCCTTCCAGGAGGTGATCAAGCGGGGGGTTGGGCTCCTTCCGGGGAGAGGTGGTAAACGAGCACGGTGGGTGCACATCTTTAGTAGGAGTCTTTTGACACATGTGTTATGAATATTTTCTCTATAATAAAATATTGAAGGCTGAGCAACGACAGCGGTGGTTTTCTCTCGACTTGGGTTTCCACCTAAAAATCCTGGTGTTCATGTGTGATGCTTTGTGTGATGGTTAACTCTGTTCTTACTGTTTATTAAACATCTGATGAATGAATGTTGGAATGATTTAAGTGAAGAACTAATAACATAATTGGATATCTGTGTATACGCGAGTTTCATAAAGGGTATCCGCGTATATACGCGAGTCTGTTTCAGGAAAGTAGCGTATGGGTTTTAGAAGCAAGAAAAAGTAAAAGTTTTGAATATGCAGTAAATACTGATTCACCCCCCCCCCCCTCTCAGTATTTTTTCCCAACAAAAAGGGCATTAAGTATAGAGGTCGGGAGATAGTAGTTCAAAGCGTATAGGTCAGAGTTCGGAGCTGTTCAAAGGCAGAGTAGGAGAATAGAAGGGCCATCAAATCGAAGATCAGGCCACAAGGTGAAATAAGTTTTGTAATTAATTGAGTCTTAATTATACAAAGGAATTCAGGGTCACTTTGCTCCATGTATGTGACTGTGTGTTTAAGTTGACTTTCAATTTGGGTGAATCGATCACGGGACGGATTGATTCCTGTAGGCTTTTAATCGCATATCTCAATATATATATGGAAAGTTAAATGCATTCTGGAATAAATCGAATTAAGTAATCACTGCTTGAAGGATGTCGATTATTTTTGAATGTCTGAGTTATTATATTATGGAGGAAGTTCCATTATTAGCCTCTGTGTGAAAAGGTTTAATCTTCTCAGAATTCCATTGATATTAACATAACCCTGTGTAAGAATTGCTGAATGAAAATCCATGAGTGGTTTGATTGGTAATTCGATATCGATTTCTATTAAGGGCAAATCACAGTGCATGGAGACCATACAAGGGTCAAACCTAGCATTATGCGTTAAGAGGCTATGTTGCGTTATAAAGGTTGAATGGGATTGCTGGGGAAAAATGATTTTAAATGTGTAGAATTGAAGGCGCAGAGAGAATTATCACCTGTTCGGATAGCATTGAAGGGTGAAACAGAACCTTGAAGAAGTAGTGGAACCATGTGGAAACAGTGTAAGCTGTTTTGGAGGCAAAGTGTGGTTTTCGCAAAATTTAAAAGAAGTAAGTGGTATCCCAGAAAAAAATGCAATACCATAAATGGAAGGACATGTGTCCTAAAGTGGTATTCGGTTACCACTTTTATCATGCGATTTTGACGTGATAATGCCTGAGTGTTTTAAAAACGCGTTATGCATTTATATTCGTTTGATTGTCAGTGGGAGTGCGAGAGTGGATGAATCGTCGAATGGAAATGTTAGTTATGTCATGTGGGCCCGAAGATTTAATTTAATTATAAGCGTGGTTTAATGTAATAGGTTGAGTGTTATTATATTAAATTCAAAATTAACATATAAGTGAGGCAGAATAGTGAGTCAATAATGTTGTGGGCCCGTGAATTTTCATTTCAAAAGTGAGTGAATACGGTGGTGAAATGCTGTTATAAATGTTTCATAATGTTAGACTCAAGACATAGTATATATTAATATATTGCAGTTGAAGTGGGATGATAAAGCCGTGAACCATTATTATAATGGTTCTAACAAAGCTTATAAAAGCAAAGGTCTAAGATTGGATATTCATGTGAAATGGGTAATAGCACATATGTTACCCGTAAGTATTTCTAAGGGTTATTTAATTTATAACCTTTTAAAAAGAAGCTTTCGCATTATTGAACTGAATGTTAAGAAGGGAGTTTTATAATATGGTTTTATAACCATAGGTGTGTGACAAAAGTAAAGCATTTGCCTATATTGCTTAAGTTGCCAGATTTAAAATTATTGGCATAAAATTGGAGTGCATTATTTGTATATGCATAGAGATTGGAGAATGAGGGTAGCTCAGGCATCATAATACTTGCATTATTAAAATTCATAAGGAATATGGATCAACGATATTTAACAAGGTTATAGTCAAAGAAAAATAAGTGCAAGAACATATAGTATTATATAACCCACCTCTTCTGAAGAACTATGGTACTATCTACAGATGATGAGGATATAAAAACCTTGATATTGGTTTAAAAAATTAGAAATAAAATAAAACCAAGGAACTTAAAGTTCAAGGAAAGAATAAAGGGCAAGACTATCATAATCTTAGTAGATTCTAAAAGTAAGTTCAATTTGGGAATATTAATCTCACAAGGTAGTTCAATCATTTTTTCTTCATTATGAGGGATCACAATGTTACAATTGGTGATGGTAAGAAATTAAAAGGATTATGATAGTTCCATATGGAATTTGTATATATGAAAAACATGAAACTACAAAATAGATATTATGCTCTACTAATTGTAAAACGACCTGCCTATTCCTTCACCTTTTCTATATATCAAACAAATTATTATTATTATTCTTCTTTTTTCATATTATTCTTATTTTTGAATTATTGTATTCCCTAAGCCACCTAATATTTTCCATTCATTAATAAAGGTCATGTATAGCTTACTACCTAGGGATCAGCACTAGGTAGTGGAACCTAGGGCACTTGCAATGGTGTAAAGTTTAGTGGAACGAAAGATAGAGTATGAGTTGTTATGTTAAAAGTGTAAAACTTGTTCAAGGGTAGTTGACTGTCATTCCCTTCACATTGACAATGGTATAGGTAATTTATAGTCTAATAAGTATCATATTACAAAATTAGACACTAGTGCAGGTGTCTTTACAAACTTGTTAAGTTGGAGGAGGAAACTTGATAAACTTAAGGAAAAGATAAAAGCCTTTTACTTTCCGACAATGATTACAATGGAAATGTAACATACACTTATTTTGAGTAACAAGGTAGTTAAATTGTAAGTGGATGGATGGAGATAGTGAAGGATTTGACTAAGAAATATGTGGATTTTAACTCAAGGGTTTAGATAATAAAGAAGGCCAAGTTGACATGGAAAAGTTTCCCTCATGTTTTTACATGGCTGGAAATAGGATGAGGTAGAGTGTTTCTTATTTATTTTGAGGATTAATTCTAGGGTGTGCCAAATATTATGAGATCTATGGCTGAAGAGGGTAGAATTATTGGTGTGGGCATTCCTCTCTTAAATAAGAGGTATGGAAGTATTTTAGTTGTCTCATCTAGCTCTGGGGAGTTTTCCACCCTATTGATTTTAAAGCTTAGCATGATATTTTAATTAGGATTAACAATGGAACCAAGGGAAACCAAAAAAATGTGCCAATATCAATGAAAAAGTTTAAAGTGTTGGCCTATAAATGATAACTTGAAGATTATATGCAAAGTCGGTGAACTTTCCTTAGTAGTTTATAGTTGTATAGATAAATTGAAGTTCCAAAAGAAGTGATCAGTTTGTCCATGAAAAAGTGAATTTTTATTTCTTGGCTAAGATAGTTCGATTGATCATGTGACTAGTTGAAGACATGGAGAACTCAATGTACAAAAGAATGGGATAATGGGTCGAGAGTATTAATGCATTAGAAAGTTTTCATGGTGCAACACTTCAACATTTTGATATATTTTTTATGAAGGTTAGATTGCAACAATTATAAGAAAACACAACAATGTTAGACATAAATTGTTGGCATAGTAGGAAGAAATATTAGTAATGAATACATACAAGAGGTATTATTGGATTTTTTTGAAAACAACATATGTCGAAGTGAAGAATTTGATAGTGGGTTGTTGCATAGGAATTTTTACATAGATAACATAGAGAATTTGAAGGAATCAATTATAGATGGATTCATGGATCTGTGTAGAATATTTGGAGGATTATGGTTCTATTTACTAGAGAGAACTACTTCCACAATAGAGATGAGTTAACTTATCATACAAAAAAAAGACTTTGTTCTTATGATTTCAAAAATAGTTGGAACCCTACCTTTTCCTTCTTGATTAAGTAAGAAACTTATTAAATATATAAAAATGGAAAAAATTCAATTCACATTATGTCATAATTTTAATATATATCACCACTTATATATAACATACTACCCATTGTTATCACAAATAAATGATCACCTAGCCATTTATAACTAAGTGGATCGAAATACACCATGTAAGACCAAATTTACCATAGTAAAATTTCTTTTACTACAAGAAATAATTTGATGAACAATATTTTATGAAGTTATTTATAATTAAAACAAGAAACCCCATGAGGAATAATTAAACAAATAAATATTTCTCTGATTTTCCTATAGGAATAATTAATTAAATCATTATTTAGTTAATCTTCCTTGTCATATTTGACCCAATAATGAGAAATAATTAAACAAATAATTGTTTATTTGATTTTTCTCTAGGAATAATTAATTAAATCATTATTTAGTTAATATTCATTGTCAAGGTTGACTAAATCACTCAAGAATGATTAAACAAATCATTATTTGTTTATTATTCCTTAACCACATCCTTGAAATAATAAATAAATCATTTATTTATTTAGTATTTCTAAACAATGGTATTTAACCAAATTTATATACCTTTTCCCTCCAAAAATATAATAAAATATTATAACTGGTTAGATCTATATTATGGTTAATAAAATTTTATTATTTCCCATTTTCGAGAATAACCCAATATTATTTTATAAATAAGAGGGTTTTTCATCCATTCCTCACCATGATAATTATCAACGTCTTTATCTTATTTTGCAATTGAGCTCCCATTTGAGTTCAACAAATACTTTTGGGTTTCATACATCAAAGAGATAAAGATCTAGAAAATGGAAGCATAAAGGACAACCAAATGACTCATCCCATTTGAGGGGGACTTCTAGCCATCATATGAGTTTCCTTCACCAGGTGTAACATAGTAATCATAGTATATCATTTATTATTTTAAATTTCTTTTTCCATGGTATAAGGTTTTACATTAGTTAAATATTTTTTCTTTAATGTATTTTTCTACACAGATCTAAGAGTTTAGGTTTATTCTAAATTTATGTTGCATATATGAATAATTAGATGGAAATATCTATTTTTAGGGCCATCAGTCACTCGTGGCTTCAATAAATAATTTTTGGTACACCTTCCAAAATATTTTATGCTAACATGCATCACATATATCTTCATGTCATTCATATTTCATCCATGATAATATATATTATATTTCATAAAACCAACACACATCAAAAGTCATATACCTTGGCTCATGGTTGATGAAAACTCATATAAAATACATATATATCAACTCATTGTTTATCACAGTATTTATAGATAGGAATCAACACACAAATCATATTTTAAATTCAACATGGAATTGAGGCATATAGTTTTCAACGATCAACACATATATACAACAAATTCCAAAAATGAAATCATTGAATACACCAAACAACTCAAAGTTTAACACACAACCAACATTATACCATTTGAAACACATCATTTATGGTCATTCCAATGAATAGCAGACAAGTGTAAATACCAGGGTGACAGTCAAGCCAACTCAACGCAGGAGTAATGCATCCCATTACATGATATTTCCACAGAAATTTAATGCTCAACACAGGTTTTATAGCTCGACAGTTTAATCCAATGCACAATCAAACATTGAATTGAACCGACTATCACACTATCTCCAAATTATTCAACATTTAACATAAATTTTACACACCATCCAACACCACGATCTAGAATACAATGTTCATATGCGTTCAAAGGCAAAGAAATGAATATGAACAAACAATGTATGGTAAGGAAAAACTCCAAAAATTGATAGAAGGTTTTTACAAGGTCATAAAGGGAAACAAAAAATGAGGAGCTAGTTCTGATACCATGTTAGGCCAGGAGTGACTCCACAAATAACATGTTTCATTTTCATTAATATTTCACATGACTATCAACGAATTTCAAAAAATAAATCAATGCATACACCAAACAACTCAAATTTCAACACAACTAGCATTATACCATTTGAAACACATCATTTACGGTCATACCAATGCATAGCAGACAAGTGTAAATACCAGGGTCACAGTCAAGCCAACTCAATGCGGGAGTAATGCATCCCATTACATGATATTTCCATAGAAATTTAATGCTCAACACAGGTTCTATAGCTCGAAAATTTAATCAAATGCACAATCCATCATTGAATTGAAACGACCGTCACACTATCTCCAAATTATTCAACATTTAACATAAATTTTACACAGCATCCAACACCATGATCTAGAAGACAATGTTCATATGCATTCAAAGGTGAAGAAATGAATACGAAAAAACAGAGTATGGTAAGGAAAAAATCCAAAAAATTGATAGAAGGTTGTTACAAGCGCATAAAGGGAAACAAAAAATGAGGAGCTAGTTATGATACCATGTTAGGCCAGGAGTGACTCCACGAATAACATGTTTCATTTTCATTAAGATTTCACATGACTATATACAAAAAGAGGGAGACTGTTGGGTTTCATCTCCCAATGTCTCTTCATCTTCCATCTTCCTTTTATTTTTAATATTTACAATATTTACATCAGTTTATCTAATCCTAAAAATTATTTTTCAACATAAACAAAATAAAATTTCCTTTTCATAAACGATATTCAATAATTCACCACTTAACATAACCATATTTTACATGGAGTATATTTCACGCAAAAAGAAAAGAAATTTATTTTTTTAAATAATTTTATAGTAGAAGAACAAAGATAGAACACTGACTTGAATAGTTCTGGAAATTATATGGCTAGGTACTTGACTCCTCCCAGCCTTGATGAAATAAAATTTTTCTTGTTTCCTTGAGAAAATTAGGCCTGCAAGTTTTGTCTCTCTATTCCCCTTGTTTCAATTCAGTCTCTTCTATTTTTTTTGAGAATAATGAGACAAAAATATGACAGTTAACAAATATTATCCATCCACCACTTCTTTGTGTGGTTATTAATTACCTCCAACTCAATCGAAGGTGGCTGGTAGTTAACTGCTCATTTATGATCCTTTGTCTCTCACATCTAAAGACAACTTCTATATTCTAGGAACATTTAAATGGTCATTTAATAATTTTCATAAATAATCTAAGCACCCAAATTATATGTCTAGGACTTTTGATGGATAATTTTTTTCTAAAATAAAATTGTAGCATCTTTTCCGCTTTCAACGATTTTTCTCCAGTCATAATTTTCTAGTTTATATTTATTAATAAAAAAAATGAAAAAAAATTTATAAAAAAAACTATACATCATTGATTATCATTAATATTACTGATAATAAGATATTTGTTTGTATTTCTAATGTAGCATATTAACTCCAAGAATTAAGCCTATATACATGAAATTGAGATAAAGTCTTTGAGATGATGTATATCAAATTGAGAGGAAAAACGCTGGAGTTGTGAATTGTTGTATCCCATGGGCTATAAGCCTTACTTCTTTATACTCACAACCATTTTTTATGAAGAGAAATAGAGAAGAGTGGTTTCACCTTCCGGTTGGGTTTTATCCCAAAAGGGCTTCCTAGAATATATCTTATATGAATTGTGGTTTCAAATTTTTTATTTTTCTATTCTATATTTTATTCATAATTTTCATGTCTACACAATGAAAAATAATTTAGATATCTAGAAATCAAAAGACAAATAAACCCTCATAGTGTAGGTTTTTTATTTTTAATAATAATTTATCAGATATGTTGTGATGAAATTTCCAGTAAAATATCCATAACATTCTACAGATTAATGAAAAATATACCCTTTTTATTATCTATAATACATTCAAATATTATTCTTTCACAAGATTCCATAGTATCAAATAAGAATAAATTTCAAAAAAATCCATTGAATTCAAAGAAAAAGGGAAATCTAGAAAAAATTACACATTGTTGGGAAACAGTGGCTATGAGACTTTCTAATATATCAATAAAGCATGTACTTTGATCATGTATAACCAAAATTAATCCATGAATCTAGAAATAATTAAAACTGCATGGAGTTATGACCATGGATATAGACATATGTAAGACAAAATATACAAAGAAAAAACTTCAAATAGTATCATTAAAAATATTCACTAAGACTATTAACAATGAAAAGAGAGTGAATGTAGATGTTGTTGTGTAATTTAAATGAACCTTAAATTACCTGCATTTATATGTCAATCTGGCTACGTGAACTTGCGAAGTATGACACCAAAATGTTAGGTAATTTAATTGACTCTTACATTACTTGCATTTATATGTCAATATGGGTATGTGAACTTGTGAAGTATATGTGTACTATATGTGCTAGGATATATACTTTCAATTGAAAGAAACTAATATAATTTTACATGAGGATTTAAACATTTTTATGAATATGTTTTGATAAGCATATGCCCATGTTTTGTCTTAAAAGGCCAAAGAATTTAAAATCAAAACTTAAAAGCTTAAATTAACTTTTAAAGCAAACTATACTATCAAAACAATTGGACAAGAAATTTAAATCTATTATATAGAACAAAAATTAAAATCTATTTTATTAAAAGATGAAAGGAAATGTAAATATAAGATTAAAATAACAACTATTCTACAAAACTTGGAATTGGAAATTGTTCTAGAAAGCAGCGAAAAACAATGATATGTTGCAAATTTTCAAGTGAAAGAGCCTCCATGTCTCATCAAAATGATGACTTCAACAAGCATGAAAATGAAATAAATTCTTGGAAAATTCTTCAAGGAAAGTAATTTTGGTTTTTTGAGTTTATATTAAGCACTCAACCCGTAACAGATAGAAAAAAAAACAAGTAATCAAACTATATTGAAAACAAACAATTCAAACATATAAAGATATTAAAAAATAAATAGAAGTGAATATTGAAAAAATGAGATTAAATTGTCAACTACACTATCTCACAACTCCACAGGGCACCCTCCTGTTGAGTGTGACAAATTATAAACTCAGATAAGTTGATTCAAATCACCAATTTCATTAATAATTGTGACATATCACAGATTACATTCAGTGGGAAAAAAAGAGTTTTTATTCTTCAAATAGCAGCAAAAATTACAAGCTAGTATTCATCATTGACATTTGATCCCTCCTCTCATCAAAGAGACTTCAATTTATAGAGTTTTGAGACAATTAACAAACTCATAATTTTCTTTCTTGAGTTTTGGTCATTATTTTAGTTTTCAAAATACAATCTAGTATTATTTGATGGATCCTTGAAATGAAAACCCACCCAGATATGATAGGAATGATCCACCCACCATGAATTTTCTAAACAAAACTCATTCCAATAATTTTGGTGACTGTGCATTGAATGGCGAATTGGGAAACTATTTATCCACGTAATCTGCAAAATAAGGCTACAAAGAACCTCGAAAATATCTCAAATCGTAACAAATTTGAGAAAACTCCTTTGTGAGAACCTAATTGGGGTCGTGCTGAAAAACCCCATGTTTTAATTTTCTGAAATTCATTTTCATTTTCTTAGAAAACATGTTTGAAGTTTAATGATAAAAAATAATGTGTATTTCCTTTGATATCGTGTTGGAGGTTCACACCTGTGAGTTGGGTGGAGTTTGATCAATCCAAATCCATATTGGAGCTTCTAGAAACCAAGTCCAAGTGTCAATTTTCCTTCTAAGGTGGTGTTACTACCTCAACCATGGAGACAGCTACAAAAATTGATTGAGCTCAAGAAACTTGAACTTGCTAAATTGTCATTATTAAAACCATGAAAATTTCCTCTTACTTCATTAAAAATAATGGAAATAATAATAATAAACCATGTAAACATGTGTGTGGGAATTTGGTGTGTTTATGAAGAAATATGTTTAAAAATGATGATAATGGGTGAATGGAATGATGTGAAAATGAAGGTTTCACGAACAAAATTATGACAAATTGGAGGCCCAATAAATTCTATAGAGACAAATGATCACGTAGAAACAAATGTGGAACTCAAACATCTGGATATCAAGCTAAAAGTGAATCTAACACCTCTGGTAGCAACTATAAGGAGGAAGTTAAAAGGATAGAAATGATTGTCATATATGTGGCAATAGGTGGGCTTTAAGGTAATATGTTTATCCAATTAGTCATGTATTTGCATAATTATCATGGGAACACAGTAGAGGTTACTAATAGTGAGGATACGTTAGACTTTGATGAATATGAAACATCTCTAGTGTTTTCATTAGCATCAAAGAAATGCATTAAGAAAATTCATAATGAAGATTAATCAAAGATCTTTAACAAGGTATAGTCGAATAAGAGGAAGTGCAAGCACCTATAGTATGATATACCCCACATAATATAAAGAAATGTTGTACTATATACAAATAATAATGATATAAAATCGATGATATTTCTTTAAACACTTCCAAATAAAGTGAAGCCAATGACCTTAAAATTGAAGGAAAGAATAAAGGGTAAAAATATCATAATCTTAGTATATTCTAGAAGTACATACAATTTTGTGAATATTAATCTAACAAGATAGTTCAATCATTTTTTCTACATTATGAGGGATCACAAGGTTATAATTGTTGATGGTAAACAAGTAAAAGTATTGTGATACTTTCCTATGGAATATGTATATATACAAAACTTGAAACTACATATTATCCTTTACCAATTGTAAAATGACCATCCTATTCACTCACCTTTTCTATATATCAAACACATTATTATTCTTATTCTTGTTTTTTCATATTATTATTATTTTTGAGGTATTTCATTCCCTAAGCCACCTACAATTTTGGTTCACTAATCAAGGTCATGTATAGCTTACTAACTCGGAATCAGAACTAGGCAACAACGAAAATTTTAAGGATGGAAATTTATATTGATGTTTAAAAACATTGGCTAATATCACTAGTCCCTAATATGAAAATTATAAAAATTGTATTGATATATTTGTAAAATTATGCAAATTTATAATGGTTTTATATATATTATCTATATAATGTTGGTGATTTTTAAGGTACAATAATTTTATATTGTAAAAATTAGGGGAATCATTTTTATAAAAAATGGAAATTAGCGAATCATTTCTATAGAAAAATTATGGAAAATTAGCCCACCTGCAAATATTAGCTCCTAAAATTTTCCATGTTAGGAAATGGAACATAGGGCACTTTTAATGGTGGAAAGTTTAGTGAAACGAAAGAAAGAGTAGGACTTGTTTTGTTCAAAGTTTAAAACTAGTGAGAGTATTTGACCATCATGTCTTTCACATTGACAATGGTATAGGTAATTTTTTGTGAAATAAGTACCATATTATAAAAGTAGACACTAGTGGATGTGTCATGACTAACTTCTTTAGTTGCAGGAGGAAACTTGATAAACTTAAGGAAAAAATTAACAATTTAATAAACACTTAATTTGAGTATCAATTCAGTTCAATTGTAAGTGGATGGATGGAGATAGTGAAGGAGTTGACTAAGAAATGTGTGGATTTGAAATTGAGGGTTTAGATAGGAAATAATGCCAAGTTGACAAGGAAAATTCTCCCCCGTGTTTGTAAATGGGAAATAGGATGGGGTAGAGCATATCTTTTTTAGTTTGAGCATGAATGTTAGTGTGACCCAAATATTATGATATTTATGGTTGAATGGTATATAAGTATTGGTGTGGGAATGCCTATCTTAAGCAAGAGGTATGGAAGTATTTTAGTAGTCTCATCTAGCTTAGGGGACTTTGCCACACTCTTCTTGATTTTAAAGCTTAGCATGATATATTAGTTAGAATTGAAAATGGAACCTAAGGACACCAACAAAATGTGATAATATCAATGAATAATTTTAAAGTGTTGGGCTATCGAATATTATATGAATATTATATGAAAATTCGGTGACCTTACCTTGGTCTGATATCGTTGTATAGATAAGTTGAAGTTTGAAAATAAGTGATCATTTTGATCATGAAAAAGTGAATTTTTATCACATGGTTAGCAAATTTTTATTGACCGCGTGACTATTTCAATACATGGAGAACTCAATGTGTAAAAATATGGAATAATGGGTGAAGTGTATTGATCCATTGGAAAGATTGTATGGTGCAAGACTTTAGCATTTTCATATATTTTTTATGAAGGTTGGATTTCAAAAATTATAAGAAAACACAACAATTTTGAACATAGATTATGGGCATAGTAGGAATAAATAGTAGTAATTAATACATAGAAGAGGTATTATTGGAAATTTTTTGGAAAGGGTACCTGTCGAAGTGAAGAATTTGACAGTGGGTAGTTGCATAGAAATTTCGGCATAGATAACATAGATGACTTAAAGGAATCAATTGTAGATGGATTCATGGATATGTGTAGAATATTTGGAGGACTATAGTTCTCTTTTCCAAAGAGAACTACTCTGAAAATGGAGATGAGTGAATGCATCATAAGAAAAGGACTATGTTCTTATGATTTCCAAAATAATTGCAGCCTTAATTTTTCCTTCTTGATTAAGTAAGAAACTTGTTAAATATATAAAAATGGAAAAAATTCACTTTACAAAATTTCAAAATTGTATTATATATCACCATTCATATATAACACACCACTCATGACATATAGCGTCATGTCATTCAAATATTATCCAAGATAATATATATTATGTCTCATACAACCAACACACATCAAAAGTCATATACCTCAGCTCATGGTTTATGAACACTCATATAAAATACATATGTATAAAATCGTGGTTTATCACAATATTTACATAGAGCAATCAAAGTGCAAAGCATATTTACATTCAACATGGAATTGAGGAGTAAAATTTTCAACATTCAACACATATATATACGACAATTTTCAAAAAATAATTCGATGCATACACCACACAACTCAAACTTCAACACACAACCATTATTATAACATTTGAAACACCCCATTTACAGTCATTCCAATGGATAGAAAACCAATGTACATACTAGGGCCACGATCAAGCCAAATCAACATAATAGTAATGCATCCCATTACATAGTATTTCCAAATAACTTTAATGGTCAACACATGTTCTATAGCTTGAGAGGTTAATTAACACAGAGTCCATCATAGAATAAAAATTACCATCACACTATCGCTAAATTCTTCAACATTTAACGTAGATGTTATACGTCATCCAACACCACAATCTAGAATATGGTGTTGATATGCATTCAATGTTAGAGAAATGAATACGCACAAACAAAGGATTCCAGGGACATACAACAACAAAATGGAAGGAGGGAGTTACAAGGGCATAAATGGAAATCTAAAATGAGGAGTTGGCTATGATACCATGTCAAGCCAAGAGTAACTCAACAAATAACTTGTTTCATTTTCATTAATATAACATATAAATATATACAAGGAGAGGAATACCATTGGGTTTCATCTGTCAATGTCTCTTCCTCTTCCATTTTCCTTTTATTTTTACTATTTATAATATTTACATCAATTTACCTAATCGAAAAGATTAGTTGTCAACATAAACAAAATAAACATTCCTTTCCATAAATGATATTCAATAATTCATCACCTAACGTAAACATATTTCACATACAATAGATTTCAAACGAAAACAAAACAAAAATTATTAGCTTTTTTATAATTTTATAATAGAAGAACAAACTTAGAAAATTTACTTGACTAGTTCTGGAAATTATATGGCTAGTTACTTGGCTCCTCCTAGCCTTAACACAATAAAATTTTGCTTGTCCCCCCGAGAAAACTAGGCCTGCAACTTTTGTTTGTCTGTTCCACTTGATTCTCTTCAATATATTGTATTATTCTCCAAAATAATGACACAAAAACATGAAAATTCTCATATATTATCCATATACCATTTCTTCACGTGGTTATTAACTCTCTCCACCTCAACAACAGGTGGTAGGTAGATAAATTCTCATTCATGAGCATTTATTTCCGACTTTTGGAGACAAATTCCCATCTTCTAGGAAAATTTATATGGTCATTTAATAATTTTTAAGAAATAAACTAATCAGCTAGATTAGATGGCTATGAATTTTGATGGATAATAATTTTTTTTTTAAAATAAAATTGTGGCCTCTTGTCCTCTTTTAGCCATTTGTCCCTAGCCATAATTTTCAAGCTTATCTTTATTCATAAAAAAAACATGAAAACAAATTTACAAAAACAAAAATAAATCAATGATTATAAGTAAGATGACTGATAATTATATATTTGTTTTTCTTTCTAATGTATCATACTAAATTCAAGAACTAAACTTATATACATGAACTTCAAATAAAGTAATTCACTTGATGGATACCACATCAAGAGCACACAAATAGGATTTATGTGTTGTTCTATCCCATGGGATATAGGCTTTAATAATTTGTACTCACAACCATTTCTATTCAAATAAAGAGAGAAGAGTGGCCACACCTTCTAGTTGGATTTTATCCCATTAAAAGGGTTTCCTAGGATATATCTTGTATCAATTCTAGCTTCAATGTTTTTATTTTTTAATAGTATATTTTATTCATAATTTGCATGTATAGACAATAAACAATAATTTACATATCTATAAATCAAAAGACACATAAAACTTCATAGTGTAGCTTTCATAATTTTAAGAATAATCTATCGGATATCTTGTGACCTAGTAAAATATCCACTACAGTCTATATATTAATGGAAAAATATATCCTTTTTATTAGCTGGAATAAATTCAAAGATGATTCTTTTACAATATTCCATAGTATAAAGTAAGGATAACTTTAAAAAATTTCCATTGAATTCAGAGAAAACGAGAAATCTAGAAAATTTTATACATTATTAGGAAACAATGGCTCTAAGAGTTTCTAAGATATCATTAAAGCATCTAATTTAATCATGCATAACCAAGCTAAAGCCATAAATCGAGAAAAAAATAAAACTACATGATATTGTAACCATGGAATCTATCCATATGTATGGAAAAAGTTACAAATAAAAAGCTTCAAATAGTATCATTTAAAATATTCAATAATACTATTAACAATGAAAAGAAAGTGAATGTAGATGCTGTAGAGACAAGTGATCACGTAGAAACAAATGGGTAACTCAAACATCTGGATATGAAGTTGAAATTTAATCTAACACCTCTTGTAGAAACTCAAAGGAGGAAGTTAAAATTAAAAAAAATGATTGTCATACATGTGGTAATAGAGGGGTTTTAGGTTAATATGTTTATCCAATTAGTCATAGGTTTGCAAAAATATAATTGGAAAGAAGTAGAGGTTACTACTAGAGAGGACATATTAGACTTTGATGAATATGGAACATCTTGAGTGGTGTCCTTAGCATCAAATATTTTCATTAAGAAAAGTGATAAGGAAGATTAATCAAAGATCTTTAACAAGGTTATAGTTGAAGAAGAAGAAGTGCAAGCACCTATAGTATGATATACCCCACCTCATCTATATAACTGTGGTACCATCTACAAACAACAATGATAGAAAACCCATGATATTACTTTAAACAATTAGCAAAAAAATTAAAACCAAGGACCTTAAAATTCAAGGAAGGAATAAAGGGTAAACATATCATATTCTTAGTATTTTCTAGAAGTACATACAATTTTGTGAATATTAATCTCACAAGATAGTTCAATAATTTTTTTTACATTATGAGGGATCAGAAGGTTAAAATTTTTGATGGTTAATAAGTAAAAGGATTATGATAGTTCCATATGGGGTTTCTATATATACAAAAAATCAAACTACAAAATAGATATTATGCTCTACCAATTGTAAAATGACCATCCTATTCGTTCACCTTCTCTATATATCAAACCCATGATTATTCTTATTCTTTATTTTTCATATTATTACTATTTTCGAATTATTGTATTCCCTAATCCACCTACAATTTTTCATCCACTAATAAATGTCATGTATAGCTTACTACCTAAGGATAGGCAATAGGAAATATGGCACTTATAATGGTGGAAAGTTTATTAAAACGAAATATAGAGTAGCAGTTGTTTTGTTAAAAGTATGAAAATTGTGTGGTTACTTGACCATCATGTCCTTCACATTGACAATGGTGTAGGTAATTTATTGTCCAAGAAGTATCATATTATAATAGTAGGCACTAGTGAATGTGTCTTGATGAACGTATTGGGTTACTGGATGAAACTTGATGAACTTAAGGAAAATATGAAGGCCTTTTCCTTTCAAACAATGATATAATTCCAAAGAAACATACACTTACTTCGAGTAGTATGGTAGTTCAATTGTAAGTGCATGGATGGAGATAGTGAATGATTTGAATAAGAAATATGACGCAGCCAAAGTCGCGTTTTCCCAGTTTCATCATATATAAAAATGCCATGTCACTTGAATTTCTCAAATGAACCCAAATGGTGTAAATCTGTTGCGGAAGCTATTTCTTTGTGACACAATTATGGTTATAAACCATATACAAAAACCCACTTAATGAAATATGCCTTAACATGGTGAAAACCCATATTCATTAATATCTTTCAACCTTCTCTTATTACATGGAATTTATTTCCTTGGGTTAATAATATAACATAAAACCATAATTTAAACTCATTTAAGTTATGATTTCCACATCCTTTATGAATTCGATTTTAAAACACCACACACCAACAAAATTATTTAGGGTCCCACATTTATTATTAACGCACCTATGCATTTTGTACCAGCACATCCGTCCATGTCCATCAAATGGCAACCGCATACCCCTCATGAAATGCATATGATCCAATGGCCATCGCATTTCAAATTTCACGATGTTTAACGTTTCCAAACTACCCAAAATAGGCAGTTTTGTAACGCGACGCGTCACATCCTAAACATCATCGTGTTCGCTCAACAAAATACCGCTTACCTCTTATTTTCCATGCGAAAAAAACGTGTGGTTTTATAAAACCCTTTCACTATTTACTGCACCATTAATTCGATCACAACAAACCCAAGTGGTTTAATTCATTTTCCAGCTCTGGCTTCTCCAACGTCTTCAAGTCAAAATAAAAATTCCAGATCTCACCCTTCTCTCTTAAATACGCCTATGATGCATAATTTTCCAAGTTCATTTGCTGACATTCACACAATAAATTTAATTTAGATGGAGTTCAACCATTTCAATTTCTCTTATGGATTTCTTCATTCAGTGCGACAATACCTAACTTCCGGTCCCAACCTTTAACAATTTTTCCTCTTCCTGCATTTGAGATACCACTTTCAGAATGGAAAGACCTTTACTCTTGTGCGTTCTTCACTCGAGGTTCTGGTTCAAGAATCAAATGATGGTTTTAAGGAACTTTATAATAAACACAGGTTCTGTGTGTTTGATCCTATGGCTTAAAATAAAACTTTGCTTCATGTGCTCGATCTCAACTATATCAATTTAGTTGAAATCGACCTTCAAAATCAACCTCATTGTTCTATCGATCCACAGATCTCATAAAATCTTGTATATGCAACCTCGGCCCTAAATAAGTCAGCCTATATTTTCCAGGTAAAGAGGAAATAAAATTTCCCTTCATTTAATAAACCTTCCATCAATATCTTCTCCACACTTCTACGCAATTGTGTTTGTATATCGAATTTCAGGATCACGATTCTTCTTCCATGTCATAAATCCATTCTGTGATCGATGTCTAAGCATTGATACACTCAAAATTACAAATCAGTCATTCACTGCACCCAATATAAACTCAATAATGGAGCATGAACTCAGAAATCGAGTTCTCTATATCAATATACAGGAATTTTTTGCTGGCCTGATATTCAAATCAGTGGACTTTTCCTTCCTAATACCTGTAGGCTTACAATCCAAGCTCTACTTTCCTAAATCCTAAATCTCTTTTTTTTAATGCCTTGAGGCTTATCATTTTTATACAAAATAATCTGAACTAATTTAGGTTCAGGTCCGCCATCATTTCAACAAACCCTGAATAACTTCTAATTACTCATTTGCCTCAACTAATCCCTAAGGATCCTCTCTCATCCACAAAATCATGAACCCAATTCTAATTTTAGGATTTACAATTAATTTTTTAAATCTCTCACTCCCTATGGAATATCAACTATCCTACTTCTATCATGTTCTCCAATCATTTTGGAACATTTACAAATTCCTCACAATAATTAATATCTCTCATTAAAATGACTCAAACTCTAAGATTATTTAAATTTGTTACATAAAAATTCATTTTCATTTAAAACATAAAACCCCCTCTATCTACTAAATTACAATAAAATTGCTGAGCCGGATGCTCCTGCATAATATTGCCAAAGTAGAAATTTATCATGAGCTCCTGATCATGTGATTTTAATGTTTTTCTTCCTGGATCCCATACTCTATTTTGCTATTGTCCATAAGTTGCATTGTCTTCATCATTCTTCAAATGCACCTTTCCAGGTTTCCATACTTTATTCTACATCTTCCCACTTGCTATGCTTTCACATTCTGCTACTATCTTTCTCTTGCTGATGCTGCTTCTTTGATTTCCTGCTATTGTCTTCTTTTGAGACACTTTCACCATTAGCCTTCTTATCAATTCAATTTCTTTGTCTAATATATCTTTTGAATTCTAAGTACTTCTACCTCTTGATTGCTGAATTTCTATTCTTACTGCCGCCCTTTCATCATTACCCTCTTGTTTTCTGCAACTGATAAATTCTTCCTTATTGTCACTTATGACAATTTCTTTGTTTTCTGATTTCAAAAATTCCTTGTACTGTTATTTAGTTTTCCACTCACTATCATCTCCTTTTCTTTGCTTTAATTTGTTCTCCTAGACCAAACATTCTTTAGTATTTTCATCAGTATCTACAATCATAGAAAAATCATCAAAAACATAAGACCTTTGTGTCTCTTCCTCCTCTAGAAACATTTCAATTTGCTACTCTGACATTTTCTCCTTTATCAGCACATCAGTATGTGGATTTAACTTCTTGAAATAATTCTGGAGACTGTCATCTAGTCTCTCTTCTACATCATCCATTTCAAGGATGTCTCTTTTCTCTAGTTCATAATAATGAACTTTTTCATTCTCATTCAGCTCTGAATTTACAACCTGAACACTTATCCTTTTTTTTCTAGCCTCTTCTCCAGAATACTTAACTCATGCCACAAATATGTCATCTCATCTGAAAAAATATTTTTACAATATTCACTATCTTCTTCTTTATCATAAGTCAAGTTTCCTAATGACACTATCTCTTCATTCTTCATCAGATTAAAATGCTGATCCTCCATATTTGCAATAGTTTCAGTTGTCTATCCATCACTATTAATTTGGCCATTTAATGAAATTAATTTCTCATTGTCATTACCAATAACAAATTTCTCATCATAAAACATGAATATGATATCTCCATTGAAACAATTCTTTTCACAAAACAAGGAATTTATGAACTCCTTCTATTGCAATAATTCAATTTCATCTTCATCTGAAAGATAATCATCATCA
This sequence comes from Pinus albicaulis, assembly GCA_034641835.2. Lineage (NCBI taxonomy): Eukaryota > Viridiplantae > Streptophyta > Pinopsida > Pinales > Pinaceae > Pinus > Pinus albicaulis. Next base: position 806,736,448 of record CM076578.1, on the reverse strand, counting down.
TATTTTTCTTGGAAACTTTCAGCCTCACTCAATACAATTTCATCACATGATTTGTCTTCTGCAATACCTACATTCACACACATCTTGTTAGTTTTAAAACCATAAAACCTTATGGCCTCATTTGATGATTTAATCACAGAATCCTCCTGCTATTCCAAATCCTCTATACAATTCAGAAATTCTTCAATGGTATTCTCTTCAATCCCCTTAATATTTTCAATTGATTGTTTAATTTCTAGCCATTCGCCATCATCATAAGTTAAGTTTCCTTTGCTTCCAATATGTTGAAAAGTAAAACTTTTCCCCAACTGTGTATGGACATTTACAAAAGTTCTGGCTGTCCCATTTTCTTCCTTTATGAATATATCAACATTTTGTCCTTCTCCACATGTTCTTCTTGCAAGCATACAAAAATTATCAGATTTAAAATCATGCGGCCTCTTCGTCTCACTTGAATTTTTAGTCTTCAAGTCTTTCTCCAAATACTCATTTATTCTGAGTAATTTTTCCTTCAGCTGAGCATTTATCATTTTCTCTTTCTTCAGGTGTAGCTTATGCCACTTTATATTTATTCTTACAATAAAAATACACCTCTGGTCTTCCCCATTCCTCTGTAACAAATCCAACAACACTTCAAGTTCGACTACTATCTCAGCTTTCTCTCTCTCATACTCTTCCTTACTTAACTGTCTCTGTATGCCATTTTTCTTGGCATCTTCTTTCTTCACTTTCATTCTGTTGTGGTCTCTCTCAGAATCTCTACCATTTCTACTATGACTATCAGTAGTCATCTTCTTCTCCTTTTATATCTTCATGAGTTCCTCACTCATTCATCATGAGTTGTACTAAAGTCTCTACAATAACAAGTCCTCCTTGTTACAACTTACCTCACCAATCCTTTTCTTTGGATTTGGTCTTTTGGCAAGCACTAGTTCTCTATATTCTAGAACCTATTGAGCATTCCTCTTTGTTCCTTCTAGGATTAAACTCATATACAACCTTTTAAGAACACAACTATTATTTTTATCCAACCTCTGTTGGAATTTCTTCAAGGTTCTGCCACATTCTCCTTTCTCTTAGAAACCTTTACTGGCTTCCTTGATCACTGATCTTCTTGCTGAGATTCTCCTCAACTGTTTGCAATCTGCATTCTGTAAACATAATCTTTAACAAAATTAAAATGCCTCATCTTCAAGATTTGTTTGGACACCCACTTGTAATTACTTCTGTAAATTCTTCCAATATTCTGCTACATTGCATGTTGTCTGTCAGATTCAAATTTGATCTCTTTTTCCTTTTTTTCCATCACCGTTATACTTGTATTCACATATTTCAAAACATAACTTGTTAAACCTTTAAATAACATTTTCTTTAAACCCATATTCTGCAAATCTGAATTTCCTCATTATCATACTTTCGCTACATATCTGCTCAAATCTACAACTACTGTCAATCAGATTTAAAATCTAAACTTTCCTTATTTCCTTCATCACACATGCATTCCAAAAAATTTTAATATTCAAAAGAGATTTTCCTGCTTTGATACCAAATGACACAGCCAAAGCTGTGTTTTTCTAGTTTCATCATATATGAAAATTCCATCTCACTTGACTTTCTCAAAAGAACCCAAATAATGTAAATCTGTTGCGGAAGCTATTTCTTTGTCACACAATTGTGGTTATAAACCATATAAAAAACCCCACTTAATGAAATATGCTATAGCATGGTGAAAACCCATATTCATTAATACGTTTTAACCTTCTCTTATTACAAGAAATGTATTTCCTTAGGTTAAGCATATAATATAAAACCATAATTTAAACTCATTTAAATTATGATTTCCACATCCTTTATGAATTCGATTTTAAAACACCACACACCAAAAAAATTATTTAGGGTCCCACATTTATTATTAAAGCACCTATGCATTTTTTACTAGCACATCTATCCATGTCCATCCAATGACAATCACATACCCCACATGAAATGCATATGATCCAATGGCCATCACATTTTAAATTTCGCGATGTTTAACATATCCAAAATACGTGAAATAGGTAGTTTTGTAATGCCACACGTCACATGCTAAACATCATCGCGTTCCCTCAACAAAATACTTCTTACCTCTTATTTTCCATATGAAAACCACGTGTGGTTTTATAAAACCATTTCACTGTTTAATGCACCATTAATTCGATCACAACAAACCCAAGTGGTTTAATTCATTTTCCAGCTCTGGCTTCTCCAACGTCTTCAGGTCGAAATACAAATTCCATATCTCACCCTTCTCTCTTAAATACGCCTATGATGCATAATGTTCCAAGTTTATTTGCTAACATTCACACAATAAATTCAATTTACATAGACTTCAACCATTTCAATTTCTCTTATGGATTTCTTCATTCAGTGTGATGCTACCTAACTTTCGGTCCCAACCTTTAACAATTTTTCCTCTTCTTGCATTTGATATACCACTTTCTGGTTGGAAACCATTTTGCTCTTGGGCACTCTTCACCCGAGGTTCTGGTTCAACACTCAACTGATGGTTTTAAGGAATTGTATAATAAACACAAGTTCCGTGTGTTTGATCCTATGGCTTAAAATAAAACCCTGCTTCATGTGCTTGATCTCAACTATATCAATTTAGTTGAAATCGACCTTCGAAATAAACCTCATTGTTCTATCAATCCACAAATCCCATAAAATCTTGTATATGAAACCTTGGCCCTAAATAAGTCAGCCTATATTTTCCAGGCACAGAGGAAATAAAATTTCCCTTTCATTCAATAAACCTTCCATCAAAATACTCTCCACACTTCTACGCAATTGTGTTTGTATATTGAATTTTAGGATCACGATTATTCTTCCATGTCATCGATCCATTCTGTGATCGATGTCTAAGCATTGATACACTCAAAATTACAAATCAGTTATTCACTACACCAAATATAAACTCAATAATGGAGAATGAACTCAGAAATCGAGTTCTCTATATTAATATACAGGAATTTTCTGCTGGCCTGATATTCAAATCAGTGGCCTTTTCCTTCCTACTCTCTGTAGGCTTACAATCCAAGATCTACTTTCCTAAATCCTAAATCTCTTTTTTTTTTAATGCCTTGAGGCTTATCATTTTTATACAAAATAATCTGAACTAATTTAGGTTGAGATCCTCCATCATTTCAACAAACCCTTAATAACTTCTAATTCCTCATTTTCCTCAACTAATCCCTAAGGATCCTCTCCAATCCACAAAATCATGAACCCAATTCTAATTTCAGGATTTAGAATTAATTTTTTAAATGTCTCACACCCTATGGAATCTCAACTATCCTACTTCTCTCATGTTCTCCAGTCATTTGGGAACATCTACAAATTCCTCTCAATATTTAATATCTCTCATTAAGATCACTCAAAATATAAAATTATTTAAATTTGTTACATAAAAATCCATTTTCCTTTAAAACATTAAACCCCCTCTATATACTAAATTACAATAAAATTTCTAAGCTAGATGCTCTTGCATTAAAATATATGGATTTGAACTCAAGGGTTTAGATAGGAAAGAAGGCCAAGTTAAAAAGTAATATTTCCCCCATTTTTGTATATGGGGAATAGGATGAGGTAGAAAATTTCTTGTTTAGTTTGTGGATGACTGCTAGGGTGACCCAAATATTATGAGATCTATGGTTGAAGGGGATAGAGCTATTGGTGTGTGCATGCCTTTCTTAATTCAAAGGTGTGGAAGTATTTTAGTTCAATCATCTATCTTAGGGTACATTTCCACCCTCTTCTTGATTTTAAATCTTAGCATGATATATTACTTAGAATTAAAAATGGAACCAAAGGCCATGAATAAAATGTGACAATCTCAATGAATAATTTTAAAGTGTTGGGCTATGTCGGTGACCTTACCTTTATCCGATATAGTTGTATATATAAATTGAAGTTCCAAAAAAAGTGATCATTTTGGCCATGAAAAAGTGAATTTTATGGCTTGGTTAATATAGTTTGATTGACCATATGACTATCTCAATACATGGAGAACTCAATGTACAAAAGCATGGAAGAATGGGTCAAGAGTATTGATGCATTGGAAAGTTTGTATGATGAAACACTTTGGCATTTTGATATATTTTTTATGACGTTTGGATTGCAAAAATCATTAGAAAAGACAACAATGTTGGACATAGATTGTGGGCATAGTAGGAAGAAATAGTAGTAATGAACACATCCAAGAGGTATTATTAGAAAAATTTGGGAAAATCACTTGTCAAAGTGAATAATTCGATAGTGGGTAGTTTCATAGAAATTTTGGCATAGATGACATAGAGAACTTTAAGGAATCAATTGTAGATGAATTCATGGATCTGTGTATAATACATGGAGGAGGATAGGCTCTTGAGGATGATGCTCAAGATAGAAATTAAATTTAATTGGGGAGGATGTAAGGACCTACCCATGAGTGATTATGGGAACATCCCTTACATGATCACATTGGTGGTAATTGACTAACATGGGTGGACATGATAAAATATTCATAAGTAGAAGAGTTGGTTTTATATTTTCTTGGTCCATTGGCAAGGAAAATAACAGAAAAACCGAGTTCCCTTACGCATATACTAGTGACACCATTTATCTTAACAACTTGCACTGGTTGGAAACACAAAGTGAATCTTGGGAAGGAATTTGGTGAGAAAGGAAAAGGGAGTTTCCATGGGAAACCTGATTTTGAGACATGCACTGGGCACAATGGACAAGTTTGACATAAAGAGCTTGATTAGACAAAGATATGTATTTTATTATGTGCTACAAATGCATGAAAAATGAGGGAGATTGGTATCCCACACTTCAGTTTCTGAAAAATCGTAGAAGTAATTTGAAACATAATTATATAGAAAGCACAACATTTTATGCACTCATTCCAAACAAATCCATTGGGAAAACAGATTGTAACCACCCTACTCCTACATTTACCCAAGATAACTAGCCCACTAGGGTATAAATATGATGAGAGGATGCTATGATATGATCCAAATCCCCAAGTAAAGTTAAGGAAGTGGAACCGATGTGACAAGAGAAATATGAACTTCCACACATGCTGCATAACCTTCAGAAGTGAAACGTCCCTTCTAGGTGAACAACCCTTGAGACAACTAAAAATTTTACTAATCTAGAGCTTCATCTGCTCCCATGAAAAGCCATGCATGCTACTAAGGCCTTCTGGTTTCTCCCATAACAAGGCATGCAAACGACTGTAGACTTTTCTAGGCAGTTTTGAGCGAACGACCCCAAATTCTGAGCCACTTTTTCAAGGCTAGGTCTCAATCCACTTCCCATAACTTCATGAAACTCTTATAAATGATAAATAACATTTAAACAAGGTTACTAATGAAAAAATTAGACCAAGGACTTGAACATACCCCTAATAACCATGACAGGAAGTTTTTCAAACACGTCACAAATATGTAGTCTACAAAGTCATAATGAATCTGAGCATATGGGTCTCATACTGATCTGATAATCGTTAAGAAGCATTTATGCCTTATCAAAATATCTGAACTATCATCTATTAGGTCATATATCTATTTTTGATTCATTTTCTAATCAAAACATGATGAGAGGCATGTATTAAGTCCATCATAAATCATAATCATAACTAGCATATAACCAAGACAAATAACGACGATATAACATCCATAGAGACCACATATGAAAAAGTATATTTACCCATCAAATACAGGAGGTAAAGAGCTCTTATTGACATATGAAAAATGAAAATAGGTCTGGGACTTCCATCTAGCACCCAACCATAGATTCGGCTGAACCCAATATTTCTTTTAGCCACTCAACCCCATGCCATATTCCAAGCATGAATGTGGGATCCCATGAAATAAACCAAAAAAAACAAAACTAGGGTTTCGAGAGGCCAAACCACCTCAAACCTCAACCAATTATTCCACCTCATGGTCAAACATCACTAACCATCACCAAATTGGTCTCTACCCAAGTTTTCCAGGGCTTTAGAGTGTTTTTTCAAACTAGATCTTGCAGGAGTAACTCAACCCACAACTATTGTCGGGCTTGTAGAGCGTTTTTCTACCCTAGTCTTCCAGGACTAGTAACTCAACCCACCAAGGTATTCTAGATAATTTTTCCAACCAAGGCTTTCAGGAACTAATAACTCAACCCACTACCAAATGAACATGAGCATCAATGAGAAAACAAATACAAAACCTACAAAACCATGGCTATCCAGGAAATGGAAAGTCTATGAAAAACCACTGACAATTGAGGAAATCCTCAAGGCCAATGACAGGTCATAACCCATAAACCACATTCATGTTCCATGCATTCCAAAACTATCAAGGAAATTATACATCCAAATCAGTACCTGCAAGAAAAAACCACTATAGTTGTTGATCCTGATGTCCTCTTGGACTTTCCAACTTTTCCTTTTCCTTCTTACTCCAAAGCCCAAGCATGTCACACTCCTCCAAGAGTGCTCCAAGAAAAATCTAAGTGTCCAATAGCATGAGATAGAGAGGTAATAGAATGAGAGCTCCAAAACCGAACTGATCAAAAGCTACAAACTTTTCCTCAGAAGCCTTTTTTACCAATGAGGCTTCTATTTTGTTCAGTTTCCACTATTTTCCTTAATTTTCATCCTCAGATGAAACATGTGACCTTTCACATTCCTTTTCTCCTATTTTCCATTATTTTCATAAATAAATGCCAATAAATGTCATTCTCCTTTCCAGAGCCCTTTCCATTTCCTTTTCCAATTTCCATAGCCATTAATCAATCATAAGTGATCCTTGTCACTATGCTTTTTCCCAAAGTTCAACTTCTAATACATGTACCATCACCATGGTTATTAATTTTCTTTTATTAACTTTATTACATGGATTTTTACAAGGGTTGTTATAGAACCCTCCCATTTGGGGGAACATCGTCCTTAATGTTAAATGACACCTACAACCAACAATACTATTGAAAGAAAAACATAATGCCCATGGAGCTTTATAACATAGCTCAATGTAGTATTTACAATGATCAACATGTTCATAAATGAACCAACATAAAAACATAAAAAAATGAAAAAAATAATGAACTTACACCCATAACACTTATTGGAACTTTATAACAAAACTCATGGTGGTATTTACATCCATATACATATGTAAATATTCAAAAACACATACCAAAATAACTTGCTCAACGATCAAATAGAGAAGGAAACATAGCCTGCATTTCATCCGCCATCTCCCAAGTAGCTTCATCGACCCCAAAGTGCTTCTATTTCACATTAAACTGCTCAATTTCTTGGTTGCGAAGCATGATCATATTTATCTATAAAATACCCTAAGGTTCTGAATGGAATTCTCCTTTTTTCTCCACCTCTAATATAGGCCAATCAATCACATGATCAACATCTTTAACATACTTCTTAAGAAATAAAACATGGAAAACATCATCAATTTTCACTTTCAGAGGAAGTGCAAGTCAATAGGCTATAGGGCCAATCCTTTCAATAATATTGAAAGGTCAAAAATAACAAGGTTCCATCTTGGCACATGATCCAATTCTCAAGGAAGTCTTCTTTGGATTAATGCACAAGTAAATTTGCTACCCAACCAGAAACTCCTTAAAAATCCTATACATTTTTTTTCTAACTTAATATACCTTCAAATTATTCTTGATTACCTTCAATTTAAATTCCATATCTACCAACATGTTTGATCCAATCAACACCATATAAAATAGATCACTCCAAATGATTGGAGTGTTACAACTCTGTCTATATAGTGCCTCAAACAAACTCATCCTCAGTGACTCTTGATGCCCATTTTTGTAAGAAAACTCAACATATCCTCAACATATCCTCCAATATCTTGTTGACCCTCTTTATGAGTCCATCTGTCTGTAGATGATAAGTTGTGTTGAAGGCCAAATCTATACCAAAACCTGCAAATAATTCTTTCCAGAATCTCGAAGTGAACTTAACATCCCTGTCTAACACAATCTTCTTCGAAAAACCATGTAGCCTCACCACATCTCTGATGAATACCTATCCCACATCATAATATGAATACATGAACTTAACTCAAATGAAGTTCACTACCTTTGTTAACTTGTCCACTACAACCATGATGGAATCGTGATGTCTAGATGTCTTTGGAAAACTTGTGATGAAATCCATAGAAGTGAACTCCCATTTCAACTCTAGAATTGTAATCAAATATAGTATTTTTTTTTTTTTGGATTGATCTATTTTCTTTCAGTCACTTCAACCCAAATTAATCCTTAAGTAAGAAATGAATCCAATTATTAACATTTTTTCCAATCATAATAAGTAATTTAAGGTTGAAGAATAAATGCAATGACAAAGGAGACAATAACACATACAAAAGAGACACCAGATTGGTCAAAGACCAGGGAAAAACCCCACAAGGTGGAAAACCCTTTCAAATATTATTCTTATTAGATCCTCACAAAATGTTTCAGTAGAGACTACAATGAGCCAAATACATAAACTTCCAAAAGAGATTTTCCAAATACAAAACAAAGACAAAATTCCATAATTATAGTACAACAGAGATAAACCTTCCAACCATGAGACAATTTTAGTCAACAATGATCAACAATAAAACACTAACTCAAAACCCTAGTTGCACTGATCGAGGTATTTTACGTGTGACTGTAACTTCTCAATCACTCCCTAATATACTATATGCGAGTGTCTTGTCACTCTAAGGAGAACTTCTAACATGCGATTGAGGATAAATTGACCCAGACTGGCCTCACACCCCCAGTCACACCCTAAAAGTGTCTATGCATGCAACTTTGTCTTCCCAGTCGCATTGAGGAACACTACAAGTGTGTGATTGGGGATGAATTCTTATGGATCTTCCTCAAAGTACTAGTTGCTCCCTTCAGGCTACTTTGTGTGAGATTTTAGCATCCCATTCACACAGAGGAACAATTTGGTCGAAAATTTCCCAATGACATGCATGTGACTGGGAAATAGAAACCCTACACATGTGCGAGACTCAGACTTGTAGTTTTAGACCCTTGCATGAACTTCCTCTTCTAGACTTGTGTGAACCAAGACAATAGAAGAGAAAAAGAGAATGATTGATTAATGTGTCCGAATGAGCTTGACATCTCTTCTATTTATAGGTTTCCATGAGGGTCCACTAGATGATGAGGCCAACCTGATCTATAGTACATGTGCATAGTGTTGACCTAATTCTATTTAAATACTATGTTTAATAAATTAAAAATACAACTTCTTCCTGTCCAAATGACGTGATATTTAGGTCGACTCTAGTCCTCTCAAAAGAGGAACTCAATGAAACCATCATATCTATCATATGAGTTTTCCAAGGTGGAATTTTACCCTACTTGAAAAAATTAATACTCCCTCTCAACTAGGAAGAATTCCACCTACCAATATATGTTTGTGGATCATCACATAATTATGTCATGATGTCGTCATGCATTGACCATCTCTTCTCAAATCTATCTCCTAAAACATTATTGAATCTAAAATAAGAAGAATTAGGGAGAATTAGATTCCCCCATACAAGCAATAGGATATCCAAACTCACAAGGGAGCATATCTCAACCCTGGTATCACATTGGGGAGCTCATTTTAAACCTGGAACCATAAAGGGGGCCAAATATCAACCCAATCCTATTTCCTACTTATATTCCCATCAATGACTCTCAAGATTCATGAGGTAGAACACATGCATCATAATATGACTTGGATGAGATACTCCACTTACGAAGAGGTACTCATCCAAGCCTCCTTAAATCATTATCCAGATAGGGAGGGACAATCCCAACAAGCCCTTATTGTGTCTATGATTCTAACTGGGGTATACTCTGCAACGAAAAAAGGTGGGGGAGATACCCAACTTGTAAAAGTAGGCAAGGATCACACACGTGACAAATAGGGGTGATCCCATATTCTACAAAGATCCTTCAACACCACTAGCCCTCTATCTCAATTCCTCACCCTATGAGCTCAACAGGGGGAAGAATTGGTTTAGTATCCTCAATCATCATTGCCCCTTATCAGGAGTGGTCATATCCATCAGTCCATGTTGTTCTTTGAATACTAAGAACCTCCCTTTTGGTAAATAATTTGTAAGAATGTACACAATTTGTTCATTTGTCGATATGTGATGGGGTCTAACAACTCCTCTCTACACCATGTCAAGAGTTAAGTGATATTGAATCTCTATATGCTTGGACTTGTCATAAATACGGTATTTTCTTCCATACAAATCCCACTCTTTTTATCGCAATATATCAATGTACCTTATAGAACCTTCTCAAATAGCTCTCGAAAGATCTTCCTTAATAAAACTGCTTCAAAACTAGTCATGCTAGTGGAAATATACTCTTCTTCAGTGCTTGTCAATGCTATAGAATTTTGTTTATTACTTATCTAAGATATCATGATAAATCCAAGATTGAAATAGAATCAAGATGTACACTTCTTATCGATAACATTTCCTTCCCAATCATCATCAATATATCCATGAAGTCGAAAATCTCAAGCAAATTATCTCAGACCAAGTGTTATCGACCCATGAAAATATCTCAATATATTTTTGGCAACGATCCAATGTGCATGGAGGGGCTCTTTTATGAATTGAATCAATGTTTTCACTACATAGCATATCTCTACACGAGTGCTCAAGGAACATCAAAGCCCAAATCAATTGTTTATACTAAGATGGATTTTCTAAATCCATTCCTACGACTTATCCACATAACTTCTTGAAGCTAATTTCCGTTGGTGTAGCGATGATTTTTCATTTTTTTATTCCAAATCTTTCCAACAACTTCAAAACATATTTTCCTTGTGAAAGGAAAATATCACCAAGTCTTTGCCACACCTCAAGGCCTAGAAAGTAGTGCATGAGTCCAAGGTCCTTTATCTTGAAATTTGATTCTAGCTCCCTCTTACACTTGATCGTCGTAGGCTCACTATCTGTCAATAATAGATCATCAACATACAAAACCAAAAACAAAAACATACCTTGGAGTACCTTGAAGTAGAGGTTCGGATCAACATTGCTTCTTGTGAATCCCAACATCATCAAATAAAAATCAGTGCATGCATAGCAAGCTCAAGCAGCTTGCTTCAAACCATAAAATTCCTTCTTCAACGAGCAAGCATGCATTATTCAATCTTTGATTTCAAATCCCTGTAGTTTTTCAACATACACTTCCTCCTGTAATATGCCATGGAAAAATGTGGTCTTTACATCCATCTCATCAAAGTTCCATTCCTTACTTGCAACAAGGGCTACTATTGAAAAAATTGTTGTATATCAAGCTAAGGTGAAAATACATCATCGTAGTGTTATCCCTCTTTATATGAGAATCATTGAGCCAAAAAACTTTCCTTATATTTATCATTGCTATCATCAACTCCATGCTTGATATTGAAAAGCCACTTTGAAGTCAGAACATATTTTCCCTCTGGTCTAGACACAACATCCCATACATCATTTTTCATGATTTATTCATATTCCTCGGCCATAGAATCCTTAAAAACATGATATTTTATGGGTTATTTGAAATTTGATGCTGCTCATGGCTACAACATATCCCTGATACCTACATGGTTGCTTCCTTTATTTGGATGAACCTCGAATAGGAACATGATTTCTAGCATCCTGTAGAGTGTCCATGAGCTAAAGTGGTATCTAATTCGTAGTAGGAGGTCACTGAGGATCTAACGGATCCATAGGCTCCATGGGATCCTTAGCAATATCAGTGTCAGACTCGGGCATGGAAGGACCATCTCGAATATCGCTGTCATCATTCTCCTTCTTGAAATGAGAAGGTGGAGGAAGGTCTCTTACTTTTATAAGAGAAACAACTTATTGAAATGTTACATACCTACTAATTTCGACCTTCCTTGAACATGAATATATATTTTGTATGATTTAGAATTTTCACTATAACCAAAAAGTGCAGCTTTTCTTCCTGTAGCTCCCAAATTGTTCCATTTTTACTCCGACACATGGCAATATACGGCGCATCAAAATATACAAAGATGGATAATTTCAAGCTTGAAACCTATTAATATTTCTTCTGGAGTCTGCTTTTCTAATTCTTGATGAGGCACCATGTTTTGAACGTATGTAGGAGCAGGTGTGGCTTCTCCCCAAAGAAACTTTGGCACCTTTTTATCATGGAGCATGGCATGGGATGCTTCTAATATAGACATGTTATTCCTTTCTACTAATCCATTTTGTTAAGGTGTGTATGGCACAATTGTTTCTTTCTTGATCCCTTATTTCTTATAAAATTATTTGAACTCATTTGACATGTATTCCCCTCCATTTTTGGAACCGAATATTTTTATTCTCTTTATTGTTTTATTTTTTATCAAAGCATTGAATTTCTTGAACATTTCAAAGGCTTCATCCTTATGCTTCAAGTAGTATATCCATGTCTTTCTTGATAAGTCACCAATGAAAGTGATGTAATAGAGATGACTACCAATAGAATGCACAACCATCATACCACATATATTAGAATGAATGAGACAAAGGATGTAATTTGTCTTATTTTCGTGAGAGGGGATGTTCCCCTTGTTGTATTTCCACTTGCACATATTGTACATACTCAATAATGATGGGCTTGAAAATTGGGAATACTTGAGACAATTTTCTTTAATTTTAGAAGAACATCATAATGTAGCTGAGCCAATATACAGTTGCACAACTCATTCAAGTGATTGGTATTATGAACCAATGCTAGAAGTTGCCTTCCAATAACTCTAAAGAGTCATTCAAATATTGATCCTAATGTGAATTCATATCTTATAAGTGAACCAACAGATAAATTCAAAACTTTTCTGTTGATGTAGGAATCTCTCATCCCTTTATCTTCCAATGCAGATATATATACAAAATTCTTCATTAATACCGACACATACATAACATCATGTAGTAGAACTAATTTCCTAGATTTCAAATAAAATTTCATGGACCCAAACACTTTTATGGGATGATTGAAGTTGTCTCCAAGAATAATATTCAGCTTAGTATCCCTCTTTACTATATTAGAGATGACTTCCTTATATCCAAAGAAGTGATGAGAGGCCACACTATCAACCAACCAACTATGCCACGAATCTGTAGGAGAAGAACTAGTAAGGTCATACATAAGAATGTATCTAGATTTCTTTAAAATATTACTTTTATACATGGGAAACCCTTGAATTCTTACTAGGAGGATGATCTTCTTCACGGTCGCTTGAGATATCTCTCATTATTCTTTCATATCTTCGGTTATTTCTTCAATCATATTTTCTTCTTTGATTATTGTGTTTTTTTTTTGGTTGCTTCTAGTGTTGTAACATGGTCATATGCTCTTGTCAAGACAATCTGGTGCATAACGAACCTTCTTATGACAATTAAAACATTCATCATGGAATAATTCTTTCCTTTTGTTTGAGTGGAAAGGAAGAAGATTTATTGAGCTTGATGGACCCCCTTTTCCTTTATTCTTCCATTTTTCATGAGATATATATGTAGCTAGATCTCCCTCTTCCTGTTATTTAATTATTCCTCTTTCTATCATCCTTGATTGTTCTTGAGTAATATTTCCAAAAGTTTCATCAAATTATGGGAGGAAATTGTTCTTTCTTATTGTAGTAATGAATGTTTCCCAAATAGGAGGGAGACCTCTAAGAGTCATAATCAGTAGTCCCCTTTCTGACACATTTTCCCCAACTCTTTGAAATTTATCTTTAAGGAGAGATATCCTCATGATATAGGATTGTACTGATTCTCATTTGTTCATCTTGGTTTCTTTGAGTTAATATTTCAATGTGATGATCTCATTCATATTTTTGACTTCACACATATCAGATATCTTATCATACATGTCTTTATACTTCCTTAAATTCCCAACATATGAAAGTAAATGATCTTGTAAACCATAAGATATAATTTTCTTTGCTTTGGACTGACCTTTCTTGTACCTATTTTTGAGGGAACTGGAAGCATTTTATAGAGGCTCGAGAATTATTTCTTTAATGTACATCAACACATAATTATTATCATCTATGATCTCCAACCTGACTTTCCATGTATCAAAGTTTGATGCATCACACAAATTTTCATGCTCCTTGAAGGTAGAGGAAGATATCTTCACTTTGAATATAAAATTTGCTTCAACTTTCCAAAGAAGATGGTATCAATTCTTATATCCTTTTGGATTTTTCCTTCACCTTTGCTATGATACCATGTTAATTTTTTGGATTGTTCTATGTTGTTTCAATTACTTTAGCCCAAATCAATTCTTCATTGAGAAATGCATTTGATTGTTAACATTATTTCCAATCATAAACAGTAATTGAAGATAGAAAAATAAATGAAATGAACAAGGAGACAATAACACATCCACAAGAGACACCAAATTGGTCAAAGACCAGGGAAAAAAACACAAGGGGGTAAACCCTTTCAAATATTCTTCTTATTAGATAGTCATAAAAATTTTAAATAGAGAGTAAAATGAGCCCAATACATAAACTTCCAACAAATATTTACCCAATACAAAATAGAGACAAACTTCTAGAATTACATATAGTAGAGAGAAACCTTCCAGCCATCAGAAAACTAGGGTCAATTGTCAAACCCTATCTCATAACCCTGGTCACACTCATCAATATGTTCTGCCTGCAACTATAACTTCCCAGCCATTCACTGAGATACTATATGCAAGCATATGGTCGCTCCCAGGAGAACTGTTAGCATTCGACTGAGGATAAATTGAACCAGACCATCCCAACCGACAATCACACCCTCAAATGGTTTGTGCATGTGAATATATATTCCCAATCGCACTAAGGGACACTTCAAGCATAAAATTGGGGATGAATTCTTCCAGATCTGCCTCAAAGCATCGGTCGCTCCCTTAGGTATATTGTGCGGGTGACTTTAGCCTCCCAGACACACTGAGGAACAATTTATACATGTGAATGTGGTCAAAAATTCCAAGTGATGTGTGTGAAACTAGGAAACAGAAGCCCTAGACACGTGCGAGCCTCATGCTTGTAGTTTTATACCCTTCTGCAAACCTCCTCTGCTAGACTTGTGTGAACCAAGACAATAGAAGAGGAGAAGACAATGCTTGATGAAAGTGTCCAAATGAGCTTAAAGTCTCTTCTATTTTTAATTTTCCATGAGGTTCGACTTGATGTTGAGGCCGACCCAATATATTGTACATGTACATAGGGAAGACCTAATTCAATGTAAATAATAGGGTTCATAAATTCAAAATTCAACTTATTCTTGTCCAAATGAGGTGATATTTAGGTCAATTATGATCCTCTTGAAAAGAGGAATTCAATGAAATAATCATCTCTATCATATGAGCTATATAAGGTGGAATTTGACACTAGTTTCAAAAATTAACAATAAACCACATGGATGCCTATAGTCTTCTTTTACCTGTTGACAATACAAGCATCTATCCAAAATCTCTTCCAATTCCTTCTTCATATTCATCTAGTAATAAAAATTATTCAATATTTTCAATGTCTTCTAGTATCCTAGCTGATTTGAATAAGACTTAGCATGAAATTCATTGAATATAGGCTTCTTGAGCACACTATTATCTAACACATATATTGTGTCCCTAACATTACCAAGCCATCTACTGTGAGATGATAATCCACAACCTAATCATCTGTACCTTGTTGTAACCCATGTATAATATCCCTATACATTTCATCCTACTATCCTACCTATAAGATGCAATCCTATAAACCTATCCCATATGAGCTTATAGATGCAATTTTATTTACCTATAATCTTCTCCTAAGAGCATTTTCAACCTTGTTCTATTTCCCTTTAATGTATGTGATCTTAAAGTCAAACTCAGTGATCATGACTAACTATATATCTTGCCTGAAATTAAAATTCAGTTGGTCAAATAGATATCTGAATCCATTTTGATCACTCATTAATACAAATATCCTACCAAGAAGATAGTGTCTCCACATATTTAATGAATGAATGATCGCTTCCAACTCAAGATCATGTGTCAAATAATTTTACACATGGTCATTTATTTTTTTTCACTCATAACATACTACCTGTCATTCCTGCATAAGGAATCCACCAAGTCCTCTCTTTCAAGCATTTGTGAAAACTAAAAACTATTTATTCAAATCTTCAATCTTTTAAACTAGAGAATTTGTCGACAATTTCTTTAGTTATTCAAACTTTGCTGCACATTCTTCTATCCATTCAAATTTCTTACCTTTTCCTTTGCAAAGATGTAATAGGATAATAAATATGTGATAATTTCCTGATTAACCTCTTGTAAGAACTTTCCCTTCCAATGAATGATCTTACCTCATCCACATTTCTAGAAGCTACCCATTCCATGATAACCCTTATTGTTTCTAGTTTCACTCTTATGCCTTCCTTGGAAATGTCCAAAGTATTGTACCTCTGTCTAAAAGAAACTTTATTTACTAAGCTTATCATACAACGGATGTTCTCGCAGGAATCTAAATACTACTGTAAGTGTTAGATATTTTCCTCTTGATTCTTAGAATATACCAATATATCATCAATGAATACAATAACATTTTTTTCCAGATAAGGATGCAATACACTATTCATGAAGCACATAAAAGTAGTTGGAGCATGTTGGTTGTCTTAGTTGTTGGATTAAACCTCTCAATATTAATTATCAATCTGGGAGTCGTAAACACAAGTTGTACTATGTATTGGCTCAAGTTAATGGTCAGAGTATAAATATATTCCTTTGTAATGATAAACTAGGTACTGGAATGAAAGACACCTTTCCTGGCAGATAAACAATCTTGAAAAGGAATCCTACTGAACTCATTCTTATCAAGCAAACTCCATACATCAATTAAACTGTAAGGAAATAAAAAAAAAATCCTCAATCATGTAACATTCTCACACTGGCATTCTACTTTTTAAATCTCCTATGATAACTTAAAAACTCTGATCTATTTGTTCCTTTCATCAACTTTGAAACTAACACTTGAAACTAATCTTGAGATAAGAAAAAATACACATTATTCTAATGATAAATCACACATATCCTACCTGTAAGATGCAATCCTATAAACCTATCCCATATGAACTCATAGATGCAATGTGATTTACCTATAATCTTCTCCTAAGAGCATTTTCAACCTTGTTCTCTTTCCCTTTAATGTATGTGATCTCAAAGTCAAACTCAGTGATCATGAATAACTATATATCTTTCATGAAATTAAAATTCAGTTGGTCGAATAGATATCTAAATCCATTGTGATCACTCATTAATACAAATATCCTGCCAAGAAGATAGTGCCTCCACATATTTAATGAATGAATGATTGCTTCCAACTCAAGATCATGTGTCAAACAATTTTACCCATGGTAATTTAGTTTTTTTCACTCATAACATACTACCTGTCATTCTTGCATAAGGAATCCACCAAGTCCTCTCTTGCAAACATTTGTGCAAACAAAAAAATATTCATTCAAATCTTCAATCTTTTAAACTAGAGAATTTGTCGACAATTGCTGCAATTATTCAAAATTTTCTGCACATTCCTCCATCCATTCAAATTTCTTACCTTTTCCTTCACAAAAATGTAATAGGATAATAAATATGTGATAATTTCTTGATGAACCTCTTTTAATAATTTTCTATTCCAATGAATGATCTTACCTCATCCACATTCCTAGAAGTTGCCCATTCCATGACAACCCTTATCATTTCCAGTTTCACTATTATGCCTTCCTTGGAAACCACATGTCCAAAGTATTGTACCTCTGTCTAAAAGAAACTTTATTTATTAAGCTTATCATACAACTGATGCTCTCGCAGGAATCTCAATACTACTAGAAGTGTTAGATATTTTCCTCCTCATTCTTAGAATATACCAATATATCATCAATGAATAAAATAACAAAATTTTCCAAATAAGGATGCAATACACTATTCATGAAGCACATAAAAGTATTTGGAGCATGTTGGTTGGCTTGATTGTTAGATTAAACCTCTCAATATTAATTATCAATCTAGGAGTCATAAACGCAAGTTGCACTGCGTATTGGCTCAAGTTAATGGTCAGAGTATAAATATATTCTTTTGTAATGATAAAATAGGTACTGGAATGAAAGACACCTTTCCTGGCAGATAAACAATCTTGAAGAGGAAGCCTACTGAACTCATTCTTATCAGGAAAACTCCATACATCAATTAAACTGTAAGGAAATACAAAAAAAAACCTCAATCATGTCACATTCTCGCACTGGCATTCTACATTTTAAATCTCCTATGATAACTTAAAAAATCTGATCTATTTGTTCCTTTCATCAACTTTGAAACTAACACTTGAAACTAATCTTGAGATAAAAAAAATACACATTATTCTAATGATAACTCACACGTGAAATTAACTAGAACTACTCTTCATAATAAATTCAAGATTCAAATTAACAAAGGATAGTTCTAACTGTTTCTAGAAGAAAGCCACTCAACTTCATGTAAAAAACATCAAAAAGATCCTATTAAAAATATCATTGCAAATAGTCTATGATAATATTTAGAAACATTTTAATCTAGATTAAATGAATCATCTAAAAAGAAGCTTACTATTCAAACCATGTAACTCAATAATGTAAATGAAATCACTCTACCTGCACACTTAAATCTGAACTCAAATTTTCTCTTATAAGGAAATGATTACACTATGAAAACAATAAAGAATCTAATTAAAAATAGATCTAAAACAAGACCAATTATAATTAAAAGATATCTAATTTTTGAGTGAATTCATGTGTAAAAAAATCAAATGCACATTTAAATCCCGAAAATATTCAAAGAAATTAGGTAATGCATGTTGGAAATATTGTCATTGATGGCAAAGGAATTGGCAAAAGAAACAGAGAGGTAGCAAAGGCAGCAGATGAAACAGAGGTTTATAGGATGAGTCAGGGCAATAGATGGAAGGAAAAATTGAATATCTGACCAAGATTTGTGTATGTGGATGAAGAATTAAGAACCGTGGAATTATGTTCGAGTAATTTTGGAATTTACATGACCTATGTAATTAATTTCACAATGGGCAGAGGATACCTATAGCACACAAAGAAGAATGAATTCATCAAGATGTGTGTATCATGGAATCCCCTGAACCTCTGTAATGAAGTCGAATGATGTCCTGTGTAATTGGAAGGGCTGAATAATACTCTGTATCTGATGAGGGAGTTGATGGGAGATGCCGCAGTTTAATGGAGTAGCGGAACACTTGGTGTCGATAGAACGCAAATCGTTGAAGAACAATTTAATTATAATAATACCTTTAAAAGGCATCGGAACCCTGCGTGGATGAGCGGAACCATGACCATATGAACAATAAAGGTGGCTTAAGGTTTTCATCGCACCACCTATGCGGAGTAAGCAGTATTTCCGGATGAGGAGCGATTCCATAGAATACTCGACACACGTCCCTGTACGATTTTACAAAACCGCTTTTTACTGTGCACCATCGCACATTATAGTTAGACCCAGGACGCCCGGCGATATCGTTGAGCACCATTGATCTGGGAAGAGGTCATCGAACGGTCATTATTTGTTGAAGGTGCGCAAATATTAAGATAGGTACGGCGGGAAATCACCCGTTAACGTTTGGCATTGGAGGTCGAAGCGATATGCATATACTCCGTTGATCTAGAGCTTTTTAATCTAACAGTGATCGGACACAGGACTTGCACGAGGTTTACTGTGGTACGATGGGCGTATTGGATTGGATATTAACTATGTATTTGGGCCCGGGATCAAAGGTTTATCGTAAGATTAATTTATTTGGAAGCATTGGATGTTTCTCTAAAGTCTGAAGGGTTAAACCTTAGATATAAGGCTTGGGAATTCAAAAATTTGTAAATATAATTATTTATCAATTTCTTTGAAATTGATAAATAAATTAAAAAGGAATCAAAGGACCCATGGGACAAACTAAAAGGAATACCACTAGATGTTCATGGTTTTGACTCATGGTTTTAATAAAGGGAAAACTATATAAGGAGAAGAGAAATAAAGAACGGGGTGTGCATTGTAAGGGTCGTAGATAAATTTTCTAAAAAGAATATCTGTATGGGCGAGCTCAGTTCTTAACTGAAAAATCTGAGACCACGATGCACCCATGAATATAATCTGACGATGATAAATCTCTGGTTTGAATGACGGACGATATCATGAAGAACTGGTGTGAGTATATAGAAGATAAATAAATCTGTTAACCTGCAAGGTATGTCGTATGGAAATTGGTGGATCCAGTATAAAAATTGATGAAACAAGGTCCGCAGTAGTGCTGAGGGTCGAAGCCTTCAGAGAGGGGGTTGTATCTCCCTTCCAGTGGTAGATGGTAAACGAGAGAAGGTTGTAGCCTTCTGTAGGTGGGTGCCTGCGTGCTGGTATAAGTCTACACCAGCATATATTGTAAGAAGTTTTCTCTATAATAAATATTGAAGACTGTGATTATGGAAGCGGTGTTTTTCTCCCAAATTGGGTTTCCACCTTAAATCCTAGTGTTCATATGTGTTGTATGTTTGATTATTTGTTCTGTTCATGCTTAATGCTTATCTGATGCAATGCTCTAAGTAAAAACATAATAATATATCTGTACATACATGTTGGATGCAGTACTGTAACTTAAGGTTTTAAGAGAAATAAAAGAAAAATAGTTCAGCCCTAAATACTGATTCATCGCCCCCTCTCAGTATTTCTCCCAACAATGCAAACCATACTAAAACTCAAAGCATTGTTCTCGTTCTATATTTAAATTAGAACTATTAAAATATATTCTAATTCCATATTCAATTTCAGAAATATTTGTATTTCTATGCTCCCATTACATTTAATTTAACAAGAGGAATAGAGGGTAGCATTGTTTTATAACTCAAACACAGACCTTGTAATGAGTAATAATTGTTTAGTCCATTAATTGGCATGAAGCTACGATGACTGAAATTATTTGGAATTGAACCACTCATTCACATAGAAAAATGAAATGTTAAAATCGCACACATCTAATTAGCCTACGTTATTGATCAAGATTAGCTCCAAAGGTGGTGGGCCCTCCCACACCTAGAGTAAGCTGGCTTACTACAACTGAGGAACAGTTTTAAAAAATAAAAAATTGGAATTGGTAATGGATCATGGCACAACACTACTACTGACAAGAACAACTTGAAGGCAATCATGTATTCTTGAGACAACATCTGGAAAATCGATTTATACAAGTCCGGCACAACAATTCTAGTTTTACACACAGCAATTTCATTTCTCCATTAGAAGACTCTGCAAATTCGATTATGGTTCTAAATCTCAGAATTTGATTTCACATTGAGAAATTCTACCCCTCTACATATGAGAAATTCCTCTGTCTAATTGACGTACTAAAATAGTTCCAGCCTGCCTTCAATTGATGTGACTAACTCTTCCTTCTTGTTTACATTCATGGATGAACTTATATATATATATATATATATATATATATATATATATATATATATATATATATATATATATATATATATATATATATACTGGATTTACACATTGGGGCTTCAATCAGCCAATTAAAATATAGAAGATAATTGGTTTCAACAATTTTTCTAGAATAAAAATTAGCTTTGAAACATAATGTCGAATTAGGAAATCACTCTTCTTTTTCTGGGATGCTGCTATTGCTAGAAGGTGCAATCTTGGGTTCTGGAGAAAATTTGACCTTCGTTACTTTTCTAAGAAACTCCTCAACTTCTCTGATGTATGGGTGAACATGGTATGCATATTAGACCATTGTTGTGCCGCAATAGTTTGTCGCAGAAAATAGTGTAATCAAATGACCTCGAGAAAAGCATTCAAAACCATCCATTACGCATTCATGTGCCCTAATCATTAGCTGCAATTTTTTCTTATTGTAGAAGGCCAATACACGGTTAGGCCCGAATGTGACAAGACCCAGACCTTTCGAATTTGGACACAAGCCTTATACACTATCATTCTCTATTGGATTAGACCACAGAAGATCCATAAGAACAATTGATCCTGCATCCATGCATATCGGTCATTCTAGGCTCTCTATCTATTACAAAAAGTTTATAGATCTTCCAATCCCACCATGCATATAGATAATCTTTCTTTCTATAAGAGTATATAAGGGTAACAAATTGAAAAGCTGGCTAAAGCATGTCCATGCCTGTATGCCATCTCCATCTCCCATTCGTTTGATGCATTCAAGTCAAAATCCAAAAAGTGCATTGATGTCAGCAGCTTCATCATTTTCCTCGAATCAAATGTACATGGTCAGGATACTCAATCTTAAGCGCAAGAAGCAAGGTAATGGTTTCTAAAATGTGCTGACCACAATCAACATAATATCCCAAAAGAGGTAGTCAATATACGTAATATCTCTTGCAGTTGAAGGAAATCCATACTCATCAAAAAATCGCATTAATTCACCAAATTGTCCATAAAGATCACCAAATATTTTGACTGGAGCCTTCAACTATATGATTGTTGGCTCATGCATGAATATTTGTTCTGTAGTATAACATATCTCACCCACTTCATAGGAATCCAAGAAGAGTCCCCAAACATAACTAGAGTAGCAATATTCATAGGGACTCAATACATTCATCTTCAGAAATGGTTTTCAGTTGAATATTCCCCTGACAATAACTCCTTCACGTTCAAGCCAAATTTTTACAAGCGGTTTCTAAGGTATATGAAACATGGTTCTCTGAACAAAACCCACGTCTCAGAATTTAGATATTCTACTCCATTTCATTACGAAATTGATATTTTCACCTACAAAAATCTTGTACTCAACTACCTAGTTGTTGCTTTTATGCATTTGGTGAATTCGTACTCAAATGCATTCTTGCACTAAACATTCCTGCAACCAAGAAGGATTTTATTAATAACACTCATCAAATTAACTAATAACAATAATTTATAATTTAATTATAAATGTCTCTAATAATCAACTTATTAAGATAAAAATGTTTTAAATGCCAGGTACAATCACAAAATTATCTAAAAAAAATTGTAAAAATGTGGACAAAAATGCAGCTCAACATCTCCCCACGCTGAACTTCTTGCATGTCCTTGTGCAAGCCAAAATTATAAGATGATGAAATAAGGTAGGGAAAATGTCTGCAAAGAGTTTAGAAAGTAAGGATGAAGATGCCTGATATTGTAATGCATTCATTAACCCATGACATTAATATTACATTACCATATAAAACCATGTGAAATGATAAAACAAGATCAGGTACCAAAAGTAGACATTATGGAGAAAAGATTGTTGCACATACCTGTTACCTTGTCCCAAATGAATTCCATATTTTTTTTCTGCCCAAAGTCTTACGATAAGAATCAAATTTCACTCAAGAGGTGTGAATAAAAAATACTAACACAATATTCCTGCACCTACTATAACACTTTTGTACGTAGGTCATGCAACACATATTTAGAGGCAATTACAATCAATGCACATTGATGGCAACCAACACCTTCTGAGTAGTCATCATTAGGTAATTCATCACTTTGAATGCCATGAGAATTAAAGTGAGTTATGATACCAATCAGCAACCTCTTTATTGAACACTCTAAATTACGTTGTTATCCGGATTCAAAACTGAATTTCCTCTTAAGCTAGTACAAAGAATAAGCTTTCCTAAGGGTACCACATCATTAAATATTCTTAAATTTTTGAAAGATATAACTCAAAGAATCATGTTCAAATTGTCTTAAAACCATTGTCCAAGAAAAAGGATGAGTCTTAGGGAAAGAGAAGGATAACCAAGAAAATCATAGTATGTAGTTAACTTTAATACCACAGACATGGCCCTACTACTTGCAGGTGTACATAACCTCGACAGGGATGTCTTTTGACTAATCGAAATGTCTGTGTCCCACTTACTAGGCATAGATTCAGAGTTAGCTTATTTGACTTTTTAGGTGAATGCCACTATCCTGGCTTGGTAACCAGCTGATGGCAGTGCCACTCACAAGAAGTAACATGAATGAACAGGCTGGCTCGTGATGAGACCTCCTGTCTTCTAGCCTTTTGGCTGAAAACCATTACTCTGGCTTGGTGACCAGTAGTAGCAATGCCATGCATGTTAGATCTCATGATCATGGTGGGTCGACTCATCATGAGACCTCATATCCTTCCCTAAATCTTTGTAAGCTTTGATTATGATTAACCTTAAAGGTTACTTAATAAGTGGGGAGACAAATCTACTCCTTAAGAGTACAGGATGGCATGAAAAGTTTTTAATGACTAATCATTTCTAGCTAATTCCTCTACCTTAAAGAGTTGTTAAATATATCCCAGACAATGACTGAAAGATTCTTTGAGTTAAGAATGCTAGTGTTGTCCTCAATAGCTCATTATGATCTTAACAAGAGTGGTCCACCACAGGGTGTTTTCCAACAATGCCGTTTAAGGGAAACTGAAAATAGATATCCAAAACGACAACTTATTAGAGTGATTAATCATGGTTAATTTTTCCAAATCATGAGGTATTGGAGTGAATTGTACTGAAAAAGATCTGTCACAAATGTGTGTGTTAACAACTAATGTGGATCAAAAGTAATTTTAACAGTCACGATTTTAAATTCAAAACCCTAATAGCATTATAACAGCTTTATTCGTTTATTCTCCTACCCTATTTTATCCTAAGAGATGAAAGACTCCCATTTAAGTATATGAGTAATTCCAATGAAGCCATGTGCGTAACAAAATGCTGGTGATACTCACACTTAGTTTTAAAGAATAGACTTCACGACATACAAGAGCATGAGAAATCAGTTGCTTTAATTGATATGGTACCAAGATTTTCCGAATGTTGAGTAAATAATATGGCCTGATGATTTCTTGAAACTAGGATTCAATGGAATCCACATATTTAGGATTTTCCAATTGATGCAAGTCTTCCACAGTTTGATAGTCATTTCCTTGGAGGCATAAAGGATCTGGTGAAAGAGAAAATATAAATCCGTCAAGCTCAGGCTCAAATATTTTCTTTTCAAATTGACAAGAATGGTCGAGAGATATTCTAGGTTTTTGAGTTTTAACAACATTTTCAGAACAAGTTCCAATGAAATATTCCTCCTCTGGTGGTATTTGAATTACAATTTCCTGGGGTGAATGGTCTATGGTAATGGGGGCAATTTCCAAATTCATTCCCTTCTCCAACATGAAAGATGTAACATTATGTTGAATAAGGGAATCAACAAAAAGAATAGGTGGTTCAAACTATTGTGCAACCTGATGGTTTAGATTAGGGTTTAGGATGTGGTTTTTGCCAGGGTTTTGGTTAATTCTTGGACTAAATTTTGGATTTGGATTGGGGTTAGGCTTTAAACTAGGGTTAGGTCTCAGTTTTAAATTAGAATTGGGTTAGGTTTAGGGTGTGGATTAGGGTTATGTCTAGGGTATGGATTAGGGTTAGGTCTAGGGTATGAATTAGGGTTAGGGTATGAACTAGGGTATGGACTAGGGTTAGGGTAAGGTTGCACATACGACTGGGACCATAGAAGAGGATAAATTAATGGTGCATTGTAAATAAATTGCGGTTGTTGTTGGTGCTCATATGATCGAATTTGCATGGGATATTTCCCTAGAGATAAGGGTCCAAACGATTCTTGGGCCATGGAGATATCTCGCTCGAGGATGAGGCCTAGGGAGAGGGCCATCATGGCCACAAAGTAGGATATTCAATTGGAGGAGGATCAAAAGTTTGCCATGAAATTTCAGGATTATAAAAATTCAAGGGAACGTACTGAGGAAAATAATCATTATTCCAAGTATCAAATGGTCTTGGGTTTTGAGTTATACCTGGTGGTTGATTTGATTCCTTACTTGATTCCATGAGTATCTTTCGTAACCGTGGCAGTGATGGGTAGCATTTGGTTGCGTGAGCATCCTCACAAATCTTGCAAACTTTGAGACTGTTATGTGGACACTTTCCAAGGGAGTGTTTCTTTCAACTGTTGGCACAAAGGATAAGTAGTGGATCTTCATCCTTCTCTTGCTCCTGCAAATCATCCAATTTCGAAATCAAATATTTAATAATATTAAATTTATGTTCAAGCAAAGTATTAAATTCTGGACTTATGAATTCTTCATCGGATGAGTTGTTCATCTCTATAGTAGCATAAAAAATCCTCATTTAATGTATCCTCAAAATACCATCTTCTTGTCATCAACAAGAAATCTGGTACATTTTTTCATCACATGGATTAGTACGCAAGGGTTATTACATTACGCAAAAAAATGATATAACGTTAAAGATTGGATTCTGAAGATAAATGAATTTTAAAAGCTATTGTCTAAAATAAATCTCACCACGCTTGCATGAAAGGAAAATTCCAAATCAAAATAATATTTAATCTATTGAAAGCAAAGCAATTTGGAAATTAAATGTCTAAAGCCTGCTTCTACATGAAAGGAAATAAAATTTCAAGAGATAAGCAAGATGACCAGACTTTGGAGCAACCCCATAATAGTGGATGCGTGGCTCTTCACTCATGTCTTACCATACACTCTCCATCCTCTAATGTCCTACAATACCCTTGAAACTCTGTAAGAAAAAATTTACTTGAGCTAAAATACAACTCCCCGGAAATGGTGCCAAAATGTTGGTTGGCTTAATTTTCTAATTAAACCTCTCAATATTAATTATCAATCTGGGAGTCGTAAATGCGAGTTGTATTGCATATTGGCTCAGCTTAATGGTTAAAGTATAAATATATTCCTTTATAATGATAAACTAGGTACTGGAATGAAACACACATTTGGTGGCAGATAAAAAATATTGAAAAGGAAACCTACTGAACTCATTCTTCTCAAGCGAACTCCATACATCAATTAAACTATAAGGAAATACAAAAAAATCCTCAATCATGTAACATTCTCGCACTCACATTCTAATTTTTAAATTTCCTATGATAACTTAAAAACTCTGATCTATTTGTTCCTTTCATCAACTTTGAAACTAAAACTTGTCTAATCTTGAGATAAGCAAAAGGACATACACGTTATTCTAATGATAACTCACACCTGAAACTAACTAGAACTACTCTTCATAATAAATTCAAGATTCAAATTAACAAAGGGCAGTTCCAACTGTTGCTAGAAGAAAACCACTCAGCTTCATGTAAAATAACATCTAAAAGATCCTATTAAAAATATTATTGCAAATAATCTATGATAAAATTTCAAAACATTTTAATCTAGATTAAATGAATCATCCAAAAAAAAAGCTTACTATTCAAACCATGTAACTCAATAATGTAAATGAAATCATTTTACCTGCACAATTAAATCTGCACTCAAACTTTCTCTTATAAGGAAATGGTTACACTATGAAAGCAATAAAGAATCTAATTAAAAATAGATCTAAAACAAGACAAATTCTTATTAAAAGATATGTAATTATTGAGTGAATTCATGGCTAAACAAATCAAATGCACATTTAAATCCTCCAAATATTCAAAGAAATAAGGTAATGCAAACCATACTAAAACTCAAAGCATTTTTCTCATTCTATATTCAAATTCGAACTATTAAAATATGTTCTAATTCCATATTCAATTTCAGAAATTTTTATATTTCTATGCTCCCATTACATTCAATTTAACAAGAGGAATAGAGGGTAGTGATGTTTTATAACTCAAACACGGATCTTGTAATGAGTAATAATTGTTTAGTCCATTAATTGGCACGAAGCTACGATGACTGAAATGCTTTGGAATTGAGCGACTCATTCACACAGAAACATGAAATGTTAAAATCACACACATCTAATTAGCCTACGTTATTGATCAAGCTTAGCTCCAGAGGTGGTAGGCCTTCCCATGCCAGGAGTAAGCTGGCTTACTGCAACCAAGGAACGGTTTTAAAAAATCAAAAACTGAAATTCGTAATGGATCATGGCACAACGCTACTACTCACAACAACAACTTGAAGGCAATCATCTATTCTTGAGAAAAAATCTAGAAAATTGATTTATACAAGTTTGGCACAAAAATTCTAGTTTTACACACAAAAATTTCTTGCCTCCATTACACGACTCTACAAATTTGATTCTGGTTATACATCTCAAAATTCAACGTCACATTGAGAAATTTTTCTCCTCTACATATGAGAAATTCCTCTGTCTAATTAACAGACTAACTCCATCTGCGCCTTGTCTAATTGATTGACGAAATCCTCCTCTTGTTTGATCACGACATCTTATATATATATATATATACCATATTTACACATTGAGGCTTCAATCCACCAATTAAAATATAGAAGATAATTGGTTTCAACAATTTTTCCGGAATAAGAATTAGTTTTGAAACATAATGTCGAAATAGGAAATCGCTCCTCTTTTTCTGAGATGGTGCTATTGCTAGAAGTTGCAATCTTGGGTTCTGGAGGAAATTTGACCTTCGTTACTTTTCTAAGAAACTCTTGAACTTCTTTGGTGTATGGGTGAACATGGTATGCATATTAAACCTTTGTTGTGCCGTAATAGTTTGTTATAGTCGATAGTGTAATCAAATGACCTTGAGCAAAGCGTTCAAAACTATCCATTACACATTCATGTGCCCTAATGATTAGCTCCAATTTATTCTTCTTGCAAAAGTCCAATACACGGTCAGGCCCAAATGTGTCAAGACCTGGACCTCTCGCATTTGGACACAAGCCTTCTACACTATCATTCTCTGTTGTATCAGACCACAGAATATCCATAAGAACAATTGATCCTGCATCCATGCTTATGGTCATTGCAAGCTCTCTATCTATTCCAAAAGGTTTATAGATCTTCCAATCCCACCATGCATATAGATAATCTTTCTTTCTATAAGAGCAAATAATGGTAACAAATTAAAAATTTGGTTAAAGCATGTCCATGCCCATATTCCATCTCTATCTCCCATTTGTTTGATGGATTCAAGTCGAAATCCAAAGAGTGCATTGATTTCAGCAGCTTCATGATTTCCCTGAATCAAATGGACATGGTCAAGATACTCAATATTAAGCGCAAGAAGCAAGGTAATAGTTTCTAAACTATGCTGACCACGATCAACATAATCTTCCAAAAGTGGTAGTCAATATACGTAATATCTCCTGTAGTTGAAGGAAATCCATACTCATCAAACAATCACATTAAATCACCAAATTGTCCATAAAGATCACCAAATATTTTGACTGGAGCCTTCAACTGTAGGATTGTTAGCACATGCATGAATATTTTTTTTGTAGTATAACATAGCTCACCCAATTCATGGGAATCCAAGAATAATCCCCAAAAATAACCATAGTAGCAATATTCATAGATACCCAATACATTGACATTCAGAAATGGTTTTCAGTGGAATATTCCCCTGACGATAACTCCTTCACGAAGCCAAATTTTTCCAAATGGTTTTTTGACATATATGAAACATGGTGCTCTGAACAAAACCCATGTCTCGGAATTTCGATATTCAATACCATTTCGTCACAAAATTGATATCTTCACCTACAAAAATGTTGTACTCAACTACCCAACTGTTGCGTTTATGCATTTGGTGAATTCATGCTCAAATGCATTCCTGCACTGAACCTTCCTTCAACCAAGAAGGAATTTATTTAAAACACTCATCAAATTAAATAATAACAAGAATTTATAATTTAATTATAAATTCCTCTAATAATCAACTTATTAGGATATAAAGGTTTAGAATGTTGGGTACAATCGCAAAATTATCTGATAAAAATTGTAAAAATGTGGACAAAAATGCAGCTCAACAGAGCATTAATGAAAATGAAAGGAACTACAACAAACTCATAATTCCCATACATGGTCTTCAAAGTTGTCTTGCAAATGTCATCTTCCTTAATGCATACATAATGGTATCCTCATCTTAGATCATCCTTCAAGAACACTGTTACTCCTTTCAATTGATCAAGAAATTCATCAATCCTTGGTAAAGAATAAATTTTATTGATGGTCACTTTGTTCAACTACATGTAATCAATGCACAACCTGAGATTAACATCCTTCTTCATAAACAACACTGGTGTCCCCCAAGGCGATACACTTTTTCTAATGTATCCTTTGTCAAGAATTTCCTTCAAATACAACTTCAAATATAATAACATTGGATTTCCCATCCTGTATGGGTCCTCTGATGCTGGTTTTTCCCTTGGTACCAACTCAATATAAAATTCCTCTTCTTTATTAGGCAACAACTCTGAAATATCTGCCGAGAAAAAATCCTAAAACTATTGTAAAACTAGGCACCTACTCAAATCATCCACATCCTTAACTTTATCTTTGGAAATATGCACCCCAAATAACAGAAACCATTTCTTGCGACTACACTTTTCCTGCATAGTTGTGACCATTCTGACTGATGTTTCTCTCTTCTTACCATGTAAGAAATTTTTTTCCCCATTTTCATCCACGCACTTAATAGCCTTGTCATAAGAATCCACCTTATTACTGTGAATATACAACCAATCAATACCCAAAATCATACTATATGATTCCAATGGTACTACATTCAAATGCGTTGATGTAGGAATACCATTTAACGCAATCGAAAAAGCTCTTACCGAGTAATGAATTCTTTTATTTGTACCTATCTCCAACTGCACTAACCAATATTTTGCATGCACTTCTTTACTCAAACCACACTTATCAACCATTTCATGGTTAAAATAACTATAATTAGATCCATTCTCAATCAAAATAAAAAAAACTTGATCATAAAGCTTACTGTCGATCTCAATAATAGATGGCTAGTGATGTTCCTATCTCTAATCCAGCACTGCATAAATTTGAGGAATAGATTTTCCAACATCCCCTAGCATCTTTGCCTCCTAAGCACTGTAGATATGTTGTCTACGACCCAGATGTTTTGGACAATACCACCTACGATGATCCTCTCCAAAAGTCAAACAATGTAAATGCTTCCAACTTGCACCCTTGTTTTGCTCCTCATACTGAAATCCTTGTCCTTTTTCAGATGCATTGAATTTATTAGGCGACACTACATTCTATTTCACTTATGAATTTAGAGGTCTCGTTCGTTTAGTATCCGCTTTCCCTTTATAATTTACATTAACTTTCTAGTCCTGCTTAGTCTCATATCTATGGTTTGATTTCTCATAAGAATGGTTTATCTTTCTGATGACTTCCTTCAATGATCTAGGCACATTGAACTAAATCATGTCCTTGAATACTATCAGAAACCCACAAATTAATCTATGAATATTCGCTTTCTCCTCCTTCATATAAGGCGCATAGCTTAATAACTCCAAGAATATGATAGTGTACTCCTGATTGGTTATAGATCCCATATTTATCTCATAGAATTATGTTTCCTTGGCATTATAGTATCTCTCAGATAGATACTTCTTCCTGAAAAGTCTCTCTAACTCACTCGAAGTAAACTCATCTTCATGAATACCTCTAGCATTCTTTACATTTCCCCACCAAATATATGTTTTATCTTTGAGACTGAATATAGCTATTTTTTCCTTCATGTTCACTGAGTAATCATGTAGTTTGAAGAACTTATTCATTCTAAGCAACCAATATTTTGCATACCGTGACTTATTCATTCTCCATCAAAGGTCGGTGGATTTTCTTTCTTCAAATCATATGAAAAATATCCCCTATCATTATTTCTGTAAGGATGATAATGACGATGATCATGATACCTATTAGAAATAGAACTAGAATAGAACTTGTGTCCATTACCTCTCTTTTGTGGTGTATACATGAACCTGCCATCTTTGATTGTCTAATCCCTATCTAACTTGTGCCCACTGTGATATCAATTTCCATATGCCACTTTAGTCCTATCCTCATGTCCATGGATAATTCTAAGGGGTCCCTCTCTCCGCAAGTCGGAAAATCTCTGAAGGATAACTACATTCAATTCTTCTTGTTTCTCATGTTCCCTAGCAAGTCTCTCTTTCAATTAAAATATTTTTTCATTGTCTACTTTGAAACTCCTTATTGATGCCTTCAAACTTATCAAAGTGTTTTTAATGTGAGGGGAGTACTCATCACCATGCCACACATATGATCTATAGGGAGAATCTCGTGAACTATAATCTACCATTCTACTAGTCATCTTTGTTGTTCTCTTCCTGCAAGAAATATTATGTCAGCTAAGCCAAATTAGAAACAATAAAACGTGCCTTAGTATAGTTTGGGGAGGATATCTCATCTGCAAGACCAACCAAATGATCATAATATACGTATAATCATAATAAAAACAAGATGTGAACATCATCTCAATCACCATCTAGTTACCATGCATGATTCCCCAGCTACAACATCAACTATATATAGTGCATGCATAACAACATAGGTACGACACATATGCATACAAAATAATAAAAAACACTGACATGCATTCATGATGAACACATTCTAAAAACCGAAACATCAAATTATGTATGACATCACAACGAGAATCATGACCACCACCATGCATACACAACAAGCACATAGAACACATGCATAACGACACATATGCAACTGAAATGTACATATGACATCACATTCATCCAATTAGAACAGAAACCAAATGTTAGCCAAGGAAAAAAAAACCTTTCTCTGATACTGTTAGTGACCTATAAATATAGGATTCATAATTTTGACTTGACTGATGGTAATCTTGTAAATATGTACATACTTTGCCTTCTGCAAGTTGTATTCCCATATTTTGTAAAAAATAAAAAAATCAAAAAATCAAAAAGAGGTTCTTGGTTAACCCTAGTTTTCTTTAACTTTAAACCAAAATCCCACGACCTAAGAATTACTAGGGTGATAGGCGACCATACTGGGGACATAACCACTCTCCAGTTTTAAGTTTAATCTTGGAGGAATATTTTTAAAAATTATCTTTTCTACTTTAAGATTAAGTTTAAAGGTTGTGGGTATTTATACAATAATCATTCTGGCTCCAAAGAAAGTATATTATACTAGATCCAACCCTGATCCCAACCCTACAGATATAGTAGACAATGCAGACCAGATAGGAAAAAAGAAAAAACAAATCGTTAGTTCAGAAACTGAAGTACCCCTGAAAAGAGCTGATTCTTTACCCAAAGAATTAGTAAGCTTATCAGACATTGAATTTGATTTGAAGTTTGAAACATCACTATTTAGAACCAAGTCTGAAACTGATTTAAAAGAAACTGTTTTAGATCTTATTTTTACTTCTTTTGTGAATGAGAAACATAAAATTATTTCAGAACCTATAAAATCAGACAAAACTAAAAGTCAAAGTCCAGTAGAAAGGGTAAATGTAACAAGGATAAAAGACGTTGAAGAAGCTATTAAGTTAGCCAATTTTTTGTCTCAATTCAAAACTCCAGTTTCCCAACTATACACCATAGTCTTTC
Organism: Pinus albicaulis; assembly: GCA_034641835.2. NCBI lineage: Eukaryota > Viridiplantae > Streptophyta > Pinopsida > Pinales > Pinaceae > Pinus > Pinus albicaulis. The sequence continues at coordinate 806,702,949 of CM076578.1, read as the reverse complement.
CAGCATCAGATTCTACTCTATATGTTGCCACTTCATTTACAGATTCTACTGTAAGTTCAGCTCAAGAGCCTATAAGTCCTGAGTTGCCTCTGCAGCATAGGATCATATATTCATCATATCCTCAATCCACCGCTAGTTCATGAAGAAAACCATTTATCCTTGAGTTTCCTTTGCAGCCCAAAGTAGTATTTCCATCATTTACTCAATCCATTACATCCAATACCACTATACCCACTAGCTTGATAAGCACTTCATCGGTATTTCCTACTCATACTACATATTTTCCATCCTCTTTTCCAAGCTCTTCAAGTACAGCCTTTAGCACATCTACTATTATAACTAGCACTATATCTGCCACTATTACTGTACCTCCCACTTTAGCAAAAACCCAAGCCCTGGCAGCCATATATGCTCCCTTGGTCTTACCTCAAAATCTTCATGACATGCCCCAAAATTATCGAAAGGATATCCCATTATTTGACAACTGTTCACAAATTACTGCACAACAACATATTACTAGAATGAATGATTTTTGGGAAATATATGAGATAGATGAGTCTGATGTCAGAATGAGGTTGTTTGCACAAAGCTTAACTGGAGAAGTCAAAACATGGTTTATAAATTTAGGTGTTGGAAGTATAGAAGACCTAGCTACCTTTCACAGAGCTTTCCTAAATAAATGGGAAAAGAAGAAAAATCCCATGCAAATATTATCCAATTTTGATGCTGTTAAAAGAGCCCCTAATGAGTCTGTCCAATATTTTTTCACCAGATACAATAGTGTTTACAATTCTATTCCTGCAGACCTTAAACCCACTCTGTATTACGTGCTACTCAAATTCCCTGATTGTTTTGATGTAGACATGGCCTACCAACATAGAGAAAGAGATTAAGAGACCCTAGAACAAATGCAATTAAACGATGTAGGTGTAGAAATAAATATCCTTCCCAAAAAAGCCAGAATACGAAATGAGAGGAGGGTTACTATGAAAGAAGAAGCTTCAAACTTAGATGGTAAGTTTGATTTTATTAAAAAAACATTAGAAAAAGTATTTGAGAGACTAGACCACATTGAAAGAAAACCAGAATGGGAGAATTAATCCCAAATCAGGAATCCCAACTACAGGAAAAAAAACAATCCTGGGAAAGGTAAAGAAACTTTCCTAGATCAGAACATAAGCACCCCACTCCAAGAAAACTTTGCAGAAAGTTCTCAAAAAAATGTTGAAGATGAGGAAGACATCAACATAGTTATGGGGATAGATGATAGCAATACAATTTTTCTCACTCAGGAGGATCTGGGACTCTTTGAACTACAACAGTTCAAAGTGGAATCTGGTGAATCCTTTGATTATAAGCAAGGTTATGACTTTGTGATCAATGAAATTCATAGTCAATATAACCTTAGGAGCAAGAAAACCAATGAACCTACTACAAAGAACAATGCTCCATCCAAACAAAGCCAAAACAAGAAGAATATTAAGGCTCCCAAAACGAAATTTTTATAGATTCTTCCCAGAGAAAATAAAAAAAATTCAAACCCACCTAGTCCTAAAAAAAAACATAGTCCAAAGATTTTAGATATCACTAATAAGGTGGCTCAATCCTCTAAAGATGCCTAGAAGGCTAATATCACAAAGACTACCAATTCAGAAACATCTACTGATCCAAAAAAGAATTCAGCTGACTCAAAATCATCAAATTCTAAATCTTCTACTGAGAATTCCAAAACTGATAAAGCATCTGTTAACACTCAAACTATTCCTGAAAAAACAATCAAAGATAGCAAAAATCAGGAAACTCAAATAGAAGATAAAACAAAATCCCAAGCTAAAGGAAAAACTATTGAAACACAAGAGAAATCATCCCAAACCACAGTTCCAAAAGATGAAATAATTCAAGCTATCAATTCTCAATCATCATTTAACATGCAATTTGAAATATCCAAGTTAAAGATAATTGTTCCCTTAGTATAATTGGCTAAAAATGACTTGTATAGATCTATTATTACTGAAACATTGAATGTAAATGAAAATGAAGATACAATTAATATGAGTGATGATACACCTGAATTAATCTTTGGTCCAAATGTAGATGGTAAGCATTCAGATGGGTCAGTACCTCCATTTTATTTAAGTCTTACTATACATGACCAGATATCACACAATGCTATGCTAGATACTAGAGCTTCCCATAACCTAATGCCTAGAGAAATAATGGAAACCCTGAATCTAGACATAACCTGACCATATAAAGATCTGTTTTCATTTGATTCATATAAAGTCCAATGCATAGGATTTATTAAAGATATTTGTGTAAACTTAGTCCAATATCCTAGTAAAATCATGATCATGGATGTTGTGGGAGCTGATATCCCGCCAAAGTATGGCATGCTTCTTTCTCACTCATGGGGAGTAAAGTTGCAGGGATCTCCACAACTTGACATGAGTTATGCCACTATCTCGGTATTTGGACAGCCCAAAAAGCTTTACAGAGAAACCTTAATGAAGTTTATGATCAACAGTGCTGACAGACCTAGAAAATTACCCAATCTATTCAACTCCTACTGATCTTGACTCGTTATTCTTAGTAACTCTGATAATGATAATAACCAAACTGATCTCATTGATAAGAATCTTAAAATAATGGATGATTACATTGGACATGAGGCATTATGGCATTTTGATTTTGATGGATCAGTGAATAAATCAGGAACTGAAGCTGGTGTATGGATTACCAACATTGAAACAAGCCAATCCCAAGGAAATGCCTTTAGATTGAATTTCAAATGTACCAATAACATGGCTGAATATGAAGCTTGAATCTTAGGTCTTCAAATGATTAGAAAATTGGAAGTGAAAAGAATATTAGTCATGGGAGATTCAGAGATAGTTATCAAGCAAATAAATGTAGAATATTTTGTTCACAACCCCAGACTGGCCAGATAAAGGGACACAGAAACATATTTGGTTGAAGATTTGTTAGAAAGTAAATTTTCTATCATCCCTAGAAATCAGGACATGCAAGCCCATTTTTTGGCAACCTTTTCCAGCACTTGCAAACTTCCATTTTCACCATTACAAAAATACACTACTGAAATCAAACATAGACCTATTGTACCAGATAATGTAAAATACTGGCAAATTTTCTCAGAAGATGAACAAATCTATCACTTTATAAACAATTAACACGAGTTTCAAAATTTCCAAATTGATAATGACTGTAATATAGATTCACCTTGTAACATAGATTCAAATTATTTTCGAATAGATGATTTAGATGATTTACATGTACATAATTTTGATAAACCTACTATATTTACTCAAAGTGACATAGATGAATTGGAAAAGGTAAATATAGAGGAAATGATGGAAGATGAACCAGATTTGATTGATATAAAAAACAACATTTTACCCAGAGGTTTAACTCCCCTAGAAGACTTGTTCGATTCCAATGATGTGCCCAAAAGGCCAAAAATGGAACCAATCAGGTCTGATATAGAAGAGTATAACTTAGGGACAAATGAAAAACCAAAAATGATCAAACTATCAAAATCCTTGTCATCAGAAGAAAAGGTTAAATACATAGAAATTTTGAAACAATATCAGGATGTATTTGCATGGGGTTACGAAGATTTGAAAACTTACAACAAAGACATAATTCAACATAAGATTCCTTTAAAAGAAAATCAAAAACCTTTTCAACAAAAACTAAGAAGGATTAATCCAATATTGTTACCTTTAATCGAGAAAGAAGTTAAAAGAATGTTTGATGCACAAATAATTGTGCCAGTCAGGTATTCTGATTGGGTATCTAATTTAGTGCCCATCAGAAAGAAAACAGGAGAAATTCGACTATGTATAGACTTCAGAAATATTAATAAAGCTTCCTTGAAAGACAATTACCCCTTGCCTAAAATGGATCATATTTTGCAGAGTGAGGTAGGTTCTTCAAGACTTTATTTATTAGATGGTTTCTCTGGTTATAATCAAATTCGAGTTCATAAATATGATCAGATTAAAAATTCATATATCAGTCCTTGGGGCACTTTCATGTACGTGAAAATTCCTTTTGGATTGAAAAATGCAGGAGCTAATTTTCAGAGGGCAATGTATATTGCATTTGCTAAAGAGATCCATGAATTTTTAGATATTTATCTTGATGATATTACTGTCTTTTAAAAAACAAATGATGAACACTTAGATCGCTTGAGACAAGTCTTTATCAAATGTAGAAAATATGGTATATCCCTTAATCCTAAAAAAATTCTTTTCGGACTAGAAGAAGGAAAACTGTTAGGTCACAGAATCTCCAAAGAAGGCATTAGAATAGACCCTGCAAGAATTGAAGCTATTTTGAACATTCAACCACCAAGAAACATAAAGGAACTTCAAGCATTCTTGGGTAAAATCATTTTTTTAAGAATATTTATCTCTAATCTGGCTGGAATCATAAAATATCTCAACAATATGCTTAAAAAAGACTATGCAATAAAATGGAAAATAAAGGCCAAAAAATCTTTCAAATCCATAAAACAGGCCTTGACAAAAGCACCATTCCTCATCAGCCCAGATTATACAAAAGATTTCATAATATTTTCCTTTGCATCTGAACACACCATAGCTGCAGTTCTTCTGCATAAAACAATCATGGTTTTGAACAACCAATTACATTCTTTAGTAAAGCCCTGAGCTATGCACCTCTGAAGTACAATATAGTGGAAAAATAGGCTTTAGCCTTGGTTAAAGCCATCAAGGATTTCAGAGTATACATACTTCATTCACACATCATCGCATATGTCCCCAATGTAGTAATTAAAGATATTCTGACACAAGATGGACATAATAGTAGGAGAGAAAATTAGATAGCCACTATCCTTGAGTACGATCTGGAAATCAAACCAACAAATCTCATTAAAGGACATGGTTTAGATAGATTTATGGCTGAATCAAATTGCAATGCATTAGAAATTAATTTCATTGCACAAATAGATGACTAGGAGGAGATGGCGACTCCATTGATTAGTGAGGCCTATCTAGACTCCCCATGGTACTCTAATATTATCTTTGTACTAACACATTTACAAGCTCTTCCTGGGCTAAATAAAACCAAAGCAAGATTCATCAAACAAAAAGCAATGAGGTTTTTGTATCTTAAACAATGCACTTTAATGGAAAGAAAATACTGGGATTTTACTAAATTGTTTATTAGAATCTGAGGCTGACAAAATTCTTGAGGAATTTCATGTAGGTGGCTATGGAGGCCACCTATACTGGAAGAGTACAACTAAGAAAATGCTCAGCACTAGTTTTTACTAGGAAACTTTATTTTCTGATGTTAAAAAATTTGTCACCTCTTGCCACAAATGCAAAATTTTTGAAGGGAAAGAGAAACTATTTCCTTTACCTCTTAAGCCTATATCAACTGAGAAACCATTTCAACTATGGGGATTAGACTTCATTAGTGAAATCCATCCTCCCTCTTTAGGCCAACATAAATGGATTTTAACTGCTACAGATTACATTACCAAGTGGATAAAAGCCATTACTATTAGGAAAGCCACTGATTCAATTCTAATCTGATTTATAGAAAGTAATATTTTATCGAGATTTGGATGCCCACATAAGATTATTACTGACAATGCAGTAGCATTCAAATCCAAGAAAATGATTTCTTTTTGTCATAAATACCATATTACCTTAGGTCATTCCACAACCTATTATCCCCAAGGTAATGGTTTAGCCGAATCATAAAAAAAAAGCTTAATCAATATCATCAAAAAATTACCCCAAGAAAACAAAAAGACATGGAACCAAAAGCTGGTCTATGCCCTATGGGCTGATAGACTTACCGCAAAAAAGTCTATTGGAACTTCACCTTATCAGATTGTTTATGGAACAGATGCAGTCTTCCTTTCTTCCTTCGGTGTTCAAGTCATGAAGATTATCCAGGAATCATAGGTGGAAATAAATGATATTCAAAGAAGAATCAATGAAACCATACATCTCCAACAAACTAGGGAAGAATTTTATGAAAAATCAGAAGTTTTACATGACAAAATCAAAAATATTTTTGATAAAAGAGTTAAAGAAGATGATTTTTTCATAGGAGATCAAGTTTTGAGATGGGATTCATGAAGAGAGGATAAAGGCAAACATGGAAAGTTTGACTTTCTATGGCAAGGACCCTATGTGATATATGGTTACAGAGGTAATAATTCCTTTTTTATCAGGAATTTGGATGGAATTGAACTTTGAGAAGGTCCGGTGAATGGTAGGATACTGAAACACTATTATTCTTCAGAGTTACTCAACAGTTATATTGATTTACTTTATCATTGTAAATATTCATTTTCAGTGTGTAGATTAGATTGGAGATTTTATCTACAAATTTGAAGCCTGAAGAGAAGGCCCTAAGCTTTGCAGTATAAGATGTCATAAATATTAATGGCTGCAGAAAATAGAAGACAATTACAAGATCACCAAAGTTAAATATGAAGGATACTAATCTCAAAGTTCTTGACATTCCACGAGGAAATTCCATCTCCAAGTGAAGCCGATGTTAGTGACCTATAGATATAGGATTCATAGTTTTGACTTGACTGATGGTAATATTGTAAATATGTACATACTTTTCCTTTTGCAAGTTGTATTCCCATATTTTGTAAAAAATAAAAAACTGAAAAAATCAAAAAGAGGTTCCTGGTTACCCCTGGTTTTCTTTAACTTAAAACCAAAACCCCACGACCTAAGAATTACTAGGGTGATAATAGATACCACTATTTAAACACCCTCCTCCCACATTTTTCGAATCTAAATGGTCGATTAGGGTAAACATGTGATGAGAGGCTACTATGATGTGATTTAACTCCCTGAGTATAGCTAAGGAAGTGGAACCAATGTGACAAGGCCAATCTGACCTTCCACACATGATACAAAACCTTTAGGATCCAACCAACCCTTCCATGTGACCAAACCCTGATACAACATGAAATTTTACTAATATAGAGCTTCAACCTCTCACATGAAAATCCATGCATGTGACTGAGGCCTTCCAGTTGTTACCACAGAAAGGCATGCCAATGAATGTGGAATTTTCCAGGTAGTTATGAGCCAACGACATCGTATTCTGAGCCACTTTTTTAGGTATAGGTCTCGGGCCACTCCCGATAAATTCATGAAACTCCAATAAATGAAAGATAACATTGAAAAAAGGTTACTAATGTAAAAATTTGATCAACGACTGGACCATACGGTTAGTAGCCATGACAAACATTTTGTCAAACATCTCACATATATGTAGTCTATAGGTCATAACAATAGATCTGAACATAAGGGTCTCATAATTATCTCCAAATCATTAAGAAACATTGATGCCTTATCACAATAGCTACATTATCATCTATTAGGTCTTATATTCATTGTTCATTCATTTTATAATCAAAACATGATGAGAGCCATAAATTAAGTCCATCATAAATCATGCTCTTAACCAGCATATAACTAACAAAAATAAAAAGGATATAAAAAAAATAGAGACAACATATGAACATGTATATTTATCCATCAAATAAAAGAGGGCAAGATATTTGATTGACATATTCGAAATGCAACTAGGTTTGGACTTCCACGTACGACCCGACCATAGATTGGGCTGAACACAATATTTCTTTCAACTAATCACACTCATGCCATATTATAAGAATGAATGTGGGATCTCGCGGAATAAACCAAAAAAAACCAAACTAGGGATTCTAGAGGAAAAACCACCTCAACCATCAACCAATGATTCCACCTCACGGGAAGACATCAAAAACCATCAACAGATTTGTCTCTACCTAAGTTGGCCAAGGCTCTAGTTAGTTTATTCCAACCAGGGTTTCTAGGATTAGTAACTCAACCCACAACTATTGTCGAGCTTCCAGAGCATTTATCGAACCAAGTCTTCCAGGACTTGTAACTCAACGCATAAAGGGATTCCAGAGAATTTCTCCAACCAATGATTCGAGGACTTGTAAATCAACCCAAGCTGTTATAGGGCTTCGAGAGCATTTGTCCAAAAAATGCTTCCAAGAACTAATAACTCATCCTACAGCCAAAGAAACATGAGCAGAAACCATAAAATAAAGATAAAACCCACAACACCATGGGTATTTACAAAATGTAAAGGTTTGGAAAAACCATTTTCAATCCAGTCAATCTGCCATGCTAATAACATGGCATAACCAAGGAACCACATGCATATGCCATTTATGCAAAAATTAGCAAGGAAATCATACATGAAACTTGGTACATGCAAGAAAAACCTATCGTAGGTTCTAATCCTAAAGCCCTCTTGCGCTTTCCCACTTTTCCTTTGCCTTCTTGCTCCAAATCCCAAGTATGTCACACTCCTCCAAGAGTGTTCCAAGAAAACTCTAAGTGTCCAAGAGTATGAGAGAGAGAGAGAGAATAGAATGAGAGCTCCAAAACTGAACTAATCAAAAGCTACGAAATGATCCTCATAAGCCTTTTTATCAATGAGTCCTTTATTTTCTACATTTTCCATTAGTTTCCTTCATTTTCCTCCTCACATGTAGTGTGTGACCTTTAACCTTCATTTTCTTCTATTTTCCATTATTTTCATAAATAAATGCCAATAAATGCCACTTTTCCTTTCCAAATCTGTTCCCATTTCCTTTGCCAATTTTCGTAGCCATTAATCAATCACAAGTGATCCCCATAACTAATTTTTTTCCCAACATACAACTTGGAATACACATCCTATGACCATGGTTATTATTTATCCTTTATTAAGTTTATTACATGGATTTCTATATAGGGTTATTACACATACATTAGGACAACATTTATTCGACACACTTCCATCGAACACACATGTGAAATTAAGTGTCATCATATGGGCATGGGCATGAGTGAGTGGACTTCGATGGACTTGGTTATAGTTGGGAAGATTAGGATGGACATGGACCAATTTAGATGAACTTTGAAGACTTAAGTAAACTTATATGAAATAGAAAAACCTTGTTCAAGTTGGATAAACTTGGACAATCTAGGTTTATTTGGATAAACATGGACAAACTTGGATGGAATCATATAGATTGGCTTGATTTGGGTTGAGTTGGATGGACTTCAGAAAACTCGGTTGAGGTTGATGGATTTGGAAAATCTAGTTCAAGTCATATGGACATGGATAGATCAAGGGGACTTGTGTGAATATGGGTTGACTTGGGCACACTATTGGGTACATTACCGAGAACACTTATTAGACATGGTCAATTCTGTTAGCCACCTATAAATTTGTTATAACAAAAGGTGGCTAAATCATTTTTGGAGCCTTCAAGAAACAAATT